>OZ007570.1:13301711-13829211 GCA_963931925.1 Onchidella celtica | reverse complement strand
CACGATGTCTTATACTATCTAACTACCCAGCGTGCTAGTCCGCTGGCCCAATTAGTTCAGCTATCTCATAGGTCGAAACCTCCCACCATTTTAATTGTAGTAATACGTCTGCACTATTCTACCAGCCAGTTAACGTGCAAAAACTTGTCTAGTCATACTTAACAATGTCAACTAGCCCCACCTTGTTTCACCCCTACTCCATTACTTATTAATCACGAACATTAAAACCAACAAGCGTGAATCCAACAGTTTAACTTTACATTTATTTACTCACCAACTATAATTTGGCGAGGACCGTTCAAGGCCACCAGCCAATTTCTCATGGCCCTGGTAAAACAACAACAACTCACTCTCTGCGTGAGTTTTAACAACATCCGAATCATGACATATTTCTTCTTCTTCTTCAGCGTTCCAAGTCATGCTTTTAGTTTGGTGTGGGCCAGGAACTGGGTTGTCAGGTGAAGGTCTGCCTCACTGCCCCATAGCTTGGTGTGTAGGTCCGTGGGACTAGGCCAATAGTTTTGTCGTTCCGTCCTGTGGAGTGGACAGTCCTGGAGGACATGCTCTGGAGTCTCAGGGCCGGCTCCGCATGGACACTGGTTTGTCTGCGACAAGCCTATTCTGTGGGCATGGTGGTTGAGGCCGCAGTGTCCTGTCCGGAGGCGGAATATCTGCACCTGCTCTTTCCTTTCAAGGTGCCTGATAGGCAACATCAAACTGCCCTTATTTGCCTTTTTATGCCACAGTTTAAAGCATTGTGAGGGGATGGGCAGTATGATTACGTATGACTAGGGCAGTATTATCGGTGCTTGAGATGAGACGTCTCTGAGACATGTTTTTTTTTAGTGTTTCATTTAAATAGACAAAATATATCAAATATACAAAGGCCCGCAGAATCCAAAAATCTTTTAAAAAAATGCTAAGATCCCAAGGTAACCCTTAAGGTCCCAAAATCTTGGGGAAAATGCCAGTGACTGGCCACGCTGCAACACAGCACGGTCGGTCGATAATGTGACCTATTTACTGTTTCGCACAGTTTGCTTCTGTAGAAATGGTTTCTTCTTTTAGTATTCGATATATTCCGAGAAATAGGATACAAAGACCGATCAATTCGTCATACAGGCCCATTGCGTATATCGGCCATCTTTGATGTAAGGACCGACGCATCACCATGGCGATTGTAGCATTGATTTTGATTCGTTAGCTGAATTGCACTGCGAGCACCTGAGGCGTCGCCAACCAACAGGCGGCGAGCTAAAAGTAGTTCACTACAGTAAACAATGGCACGTGTGTACATGCACATGGGAGGTCAATTCTTTCACTTCCTTTCACTTGTTTACACGGATGGTAGGGAATCTGACCGGCTTGGATCCATCCTTTCCACCCTTGTCATAACTGCAATGCAACCAGCAGGCATTTTAACCGCTTAGACATATCTCGAAGTTACACTCACCAGCTGATCCACCAGCCATTTTAAGTGTCGGCACAGACTAATAAAATACCCAGACTGGATGATCCCATTGTGTGACGTCACAAAACAGCGAAAGGTCATGAACCATCCGCCACATCAAGTTTACGTTTACGACCGACGCTTCACCATAGCTACAATGTTGAATGACACCATTTTGATGCGCCAACTGAACGCGGACGTTTGGTTCCGCACCAAGAAATTAATACATGTACAACCAATCTTGACAAATAAAAAGAAATTTCTACTGCAGATAGAACTAGAATCGGAATTTCCCGAGCGGCGGCCATGTTGGTTATACGACCGCCGCTCGGGAAATTCCGTAAAAAACGACACATCCCGAAGCTCGTGTTTCCAGTCTGGTTAATTTATTAGTCTGTGGGTGTCGGAAGAACAAAACAAAAACACTCTGTGACGTCATTCGCAATGGGCCTATTCCGCCCGTCGATTTGCGCGCGTGTCATCGGTGTCAACAATACAACTACGCCCAGCATACCGTTTCATAATTGAACGACAAAGAGTAGTACTCACAGTATTTATACGCTCCCAATTTGTGGACATATAGTGGAAGAAGGTATGGTTCGACTCGGTATTCTGTGTCTCGGATATACTTGTGATTTTTTGCAAAGGGCAAAGACGTAAACTCAAAATTAGGCTACAGTCTAACATATAAAAAAATCTATTCCATTTTTTTTTGTGTGTTCAGATATTTATTTGAGGAAGTTTCGCTTCTTTCGGCATTTACATCTCACTTTTCTTGTCTTTATTTTCTTGTTCTCGTTTCTGTCTGTTTTTGAGGCAGGGATTAGTTTGTTTTAGAATTTTGCCCGGGGAGCAGCCTTGTTCGGCCTGCTCTTCACGACTTTCAACTGCCAAGGTATCTTTAACGTGCGCAATGTGCACATGGGCCCTGGGAGTTTTTCGTCCTTATCCGAGAAGACTAGGTACTCGATCCTACCTACCACAGGATCAGGGACAGGAGTTTTTCCCCACCAAAAAAATTCAGGCATGCCTGCACAGACCGGGGATCGAACCTGGTACTTTCGGCGTGGGAGGCGAGCACCTTGCCTCTAGACCACAGTGTTCCCATCAGTTTCATAAGGCTTTTTTATGAAATATAAATCCATGCAGGAGTTTATAGAAGTTCACAGGACATTTATGGAGAAAATCGTTGTGGACCCCGCTCATTGTATAGCTGACGCACTTTAATATCAGACAGAGGTCCCCAGGCAAAGAGCGTTTGGCATTCGTCAGTTTGCTGGAGCTACTGTCATGTGATGTTTATAAACAAGGATCTTGTCCCTTCCCTTCCCCCTGAGAACCCTCTGTGTTTATGTCTGTTGGCTCGTGCCTTGTTTCAAAAATGCCATGACGTCACCTAAACTCGCCGTGCTCGTGACAGGAATTGATGAAGTCAAAATAAAGATTCTTTTTTTTATCGCTGCGATACCAAACTGTTTGTTTGTTTATGGTGGGCAGATTTCCAGTGTGGCCAGTAGCCAATAATACTCACAACAGGCTGATTTTTGGGCCATTTGTGGGCAGTGCCCGAACAGCTTATTGCTGCCATGTCACCATGGAGTAAAGGTATCGATATTAAATGTGAGTGTCGATGCCGCCCGAAGAGTTGCGGTTTTTGTGAAAGATTGTGTTTTTAATGTGGATGTTGCGGTTGCTGTTGTCGGCAGTTAATGATGGTTTTATTTCTGGCTGTTGTGGTTACTGCTGTACTGGTTGTGTTTCTGATGACCGCCGACTGAGGCTTGATGGTGGTCGGATAATGCCTGTGAACATCATCCACACAGCAAGAGGCCTGGGGAGAGAGAGACAGACAGAGGAAAGAAAAGATACAGAGAGAGAGAGGCAGGCAGACAGAGAGAAGTATACGAAGAGAGACAAAGAGGGCTATACTGGGGAGGAAAGGGGAAGAAGGGAGGAGGATATGAGTTGAACTAATAAGGAGAGAGAGGGAGATAGAAATTCAGAGCAAGAGAGAAAAGGACAAAGAGAGAAAGAAAGAAACTGAGAGTAAGAGAGGAAAGAAGAAAGAGAGAGAGAGAGAGAGAGAGAGAGAGAGAGAGAGAGAATGAAAGCAACTGAGAGGAAAGGAAAAAGAGAGAGACAGAGTGAAACTTGAGACCAAGAGAGAAGAGGAGAAAGAGTGAGAGAGAGAGAAAGAAAAAAGACAGGTATGGGCTCTTTCCTTGGAGAACGGGGGACTGCGGAATATGGTATTTATTATTTTCATCAGGTTAATTGCCAACATCAAACATATTTATGAAATACTGAAATTTGTCATGTGAACACATAGATATTGCACGTTGTCATTTGATCTGTAAATATGTCAATTTCCCAAAGAATTCAACTCTCCAGTAGAATGACAAAGACAAGAGAATATTAAACATCACGATATCCAGTTAACACAGTTTGCTAAAAAAAACAAAATCTAAACAGCCGATGTGACATTAAGATGTCGTGTAGATCCCTAGTTATTTAAGCCCAACATTTCTGCCGTGCTGTAGAAAAAGACGGTATGCCGAAAACCAAAATTTTTGTAGAAATGCAAAACAAAAAAAACAAGTTTGCTTTGCGCAGAACGCTTAAGGTACGTGCGTACAAAGAACTAAAGCGTATTTCATTCAGTGAAATGATGTTAAAAAGTGAATTTGACCAGTTTGGCTTATACAGTGTTTTCTCGTAGCACAGCAGATTTGTGTGCCAAAGCATGCTCACATGTCAAGCAAGGCACATAGCATGCAGGGATGCTGTCAAGCGATGACAGAATTAAACAATAACAACCACAAAAACGATGACAACAGAGGGTATTCCTTGGTGTCAAAGAGGGGCCGTGTGATTGATCTTAATAGAATTCGTCACGCAATCTAAGATAACAGTGGCTGTATTGCTCTATCTATCTATCTATCTATCTATCTATCTATCTGTCTGTCTGTGTGTCTGTCTTTCTATCTATCTATCTATCTATCTATCTATCTATCTATCTATCTATCTATCTATCTATCTATCTATCTGTCTGTCTATCTATCTATCTATCTATCTATCTATCTATATCTATCTTTCTATCTATCTATCTATCTATCTATCTATCTATCTGTCTGTCTGTCTGTGTGTCTATCTATCTATCTATCTATCTATCTATCTATCTATCTATCTATCTATCTATCTATCTGTCTGTCTGAGTGTCTGTCTGTCTATCTATCTATCTATCTATCTATCTATCTATCTATCTATCTATCTATCTATCTATCTATTATTTCTATCTATCCATTCATCCATCCATCTGTCTGTCCATCTATCTGTCTATATCTATCCATCCATCTTTCTGTCTATCTATCTATCTATCTATCTATCTATCTATCTATCTATCTATCTATCTATCTATCTATCTATCTATCTATCTGTCTATTTACCTACCTACCTATCAAACACAGTAGTCTGACTATTATCCGTTTTATGCCTGAGGTTTCAAGTTGAAAAACACAGATATTATTTCAATCCCTCTATGAAATCCCAAAAGAGAACGATCTATGCCAAGACATGGAAATTTCTATAAGCTAATGCCTGGGCTCTATTTCTGTCCGTTTCATATGGGATTTAGCTCTGTGATCTCTTCTTTAAGCGTGTTCATTCACAAGGAGGGCAGGATTGGACTGGGCAAATATTTGAGCACTCTTCTCAAAGTGGAAATGACGGCCAAGGTTGCGGATTGCAGGGCATCATTCCAGGGGCGTATACCTGAAACATACTCCGTGGGGTGGTGGATGCTTGACTGTGATAATTGGCATTTCCAAGTAAAGAGAGACATTTCTGAAGTGAGATGAACAAGACCGTCTTACTATCCTTCCAAAACAAAATTTTACATGAGACGTTAGAAAAAGGAAAATGCGTCTCGCTCTGATTTATTTTGTATCTAGCAGTTTCCACTTAGTAATGACAACAACGTCAACAACAACAACAACAACAGCAACAACAAAATGTTACGCGCTAGTGGCAAGAAATTAAACCCTAATAAAAGACAGAAGGCATTTCATCCTATAAAAATGACGTTAACAACTGAATTTGACCTAGATTGGCATGTAGTTTGTTTTCGCAACACTGCAGATTTTAGTATGTAGTGGACTCAAAAAGCTGACAGCATGTCCACCTTTCAACTCTTTGTGCGCCAGTCACCTATATATCGGTTCCTCCGCTGGTCACGATTGTGCCAATCACCTCGATGTATCGACGCACAAGCATTTTAGGTTATTTTGTTTCGGGAAGAAAGAAAGTGGACTTTCTATTAATAGATGTTGCTGCAGTTAGTCTTCATTCATCTCCCCCACTATTTTCTTCCTGTATCGGCAAACGTGGAAATATTCATGGCACACAATGAGTTTAGCAATTTCTTGGCTTTTAAAAAGATTTGGAGGTGTTCGCTTATAGGCAGCTTGACAGTCACCCAAGCTCTGATACGAAGACACCATGAAGAAAAAGAAATGTATCCCCTCCCCATGAGAGCAGGGGACTTGGGATGGGCCGCCCACGACTACGAACTCCTGAGAACCTCCTTTTTTAGCTCTTGATATGCATTCCTTCAAGTGCTCAAGTACTTGGAACCCAGTCAACTTGGACAGCTGAATTATTATTTTTTTGGACCAAAAGAGTTATTTTAGTCAAGTTGTTACACTGGAATGGACTGTCAAATGCACCAGAGCAAGAGTGGAGTAGTTTTGAAGTTGTTTTTGTTAAGTCTTTTCGTCCAAACACATTGGCGTCGGTTTCGTTTCTCTTTTGGTTTGTCTTCGGCAATTTTGCCAAATGACATCAGATTTGTCTTGCCGAAAAGCCGAGTACACTGTAGATGTCAAAAATCTTTATAGTCTTTTCAGAGCATAATACGAGTAGTGTTTCGGATTTTGCCTCGTTTTCGGCAAAACTGCCGGTTGAGGTTTGAAATCAGGAGATTTTTTGGGCTTTTAGAAATGCTTTTGTGGAGACAGTGACTAACAGCTCAACATTCTTCTCTTTACGGAAAAAACAGCCCTATCGCAACACTTCTTTCTTGTCCGTGCTTGAGCTCGGGGCAAAACAAAAAAAAACAAAAAAACTCGTCAGTGAGTCATTAGCAACAGCCAATCCGATAAACAAGGCGCTAACGACTGAAATTAGAACAATGTCGTTATCAAATTTGTACCTTTTGTCATTTCCCGTTCGTACAATGGAACAGTCACTAGGTATTATTAATTTTTCGGAATTTTACTTATATCTGCAATAAAGTCTCAAAATTTACGTAGATTTGATATTTCTTGAATTTATCCTGCAAATCTCAGCGTTTTTCACGAAATGTTTTGGTTTGGGTTCTTGCTGATGCATTAAAGAGTGTATTTAATGTGTGTTCATGAGTGAGTCTGTATGTCTGAACGCCGACATTGTTTGTTTATTTTGAGGAGGAAAGGGTCATTCTTGACATGAGCGGGACCGGAAACTGGTCATCTACCGGAAGTGGAGGGAACAGCTCGTGCTCTGAATAACCTGATTGGGTTAGCGCGCCGGGATTGACGGGCCGTGTTGCTTCGTTAATGTCGGAAGTGAAAAATTTTGTCCCGATTTATTGATGTTTTGATCTGGGCTAGATTTCCACTTAACTGGGACGGGCATAGATCTCTCTTTTGTTTTGTTGAGTGTATGTGTGTATGTGTGAGAGAGCGAGTCAGACAGACAGACAGACAGATTGGGAGAGACAGGGGGAGAAAGAGAAGGGGTGAGAAGGAGGGAAGGGGGAGAGATCAACTGCCCAGTAGGATCACGAAGCGCCGTTGTACATGTATATAATATGTATGAGAGCGAGCGAGAGAGAGGGAGAGACAGAGAAAAAGAAAGAGATCAACTCTTCAATAGCAAGTTCACAGAGAGCCGTTGTATGTGGTTATTTACTAGTTGAGGGTGGGGGGGGGGGGCGGGGGAATAGAAGGGGTGTCGACTCTCCATTAAGAAGATTACGAAGCGCCGCTGTATGTGTGTATATGTATGAGAGAAAGATAGAGAGAGAAAGGTCAACTCATAGGGTTGGGCACTAAGCGTTGGCGAGGCTGTATGTGACGTTTCGCCAGGAAGCAACAACTGTTGGCCTTAGTTGATTTTCCTTCAACGTTGCATTTGGTCAGCATTTATTTCGTTTATCTGGCCATCGCAGCTGTCACGCAGGGAAAACATGCCCGATGGCCCATCAGCGTGACCGTGTCATCTACAACGTTTCCCATTCCAGCACTGCGGGAAATGTCTGACTGCGCATTTACATCTTCATTATGATGTTTTTGTTTTGTTTTTGTGTGTTTTTCTTTGATCACTGGGGCGTTTGCCAACAGGATCGCCCACCCCTCCTTCCTTTCCCCGTTGTAGTCCACCCAGATCTGCTTTAGCTCTCTGCTATTATTTGGATTATTGTATTATTATTTGATGTGCTGATTTTTTCTTAATTTTTCGTGTTTGTCTTTACGCTGGTGTATCGATTTATCTATCTGATCGATTCGACGGTGTTCTTATTTATCCTGCCATTCACTCTGTCTATTCTTCGATCTGTTATAATATGCTCTCATCAGTATGTATGTCTGACTGTTGATGAAATATTATATCATTCTGTTTGTTAGCCCATTTTTACGGAGCGGATCTGGCACAAAGCAAGGCATTCAGCTATTTAGACAACTTTTCCATCCCCTCATTCATTTAATTATCCATCCACCAAGTCAATCCTTTCCTCCATCCATCCATCCATCATTGCATCGATCCATCCACATCGATCCAGTCATCCATCCATCCATCCATCCAGCCATCCATCCACTCATCCATCCATCCATCCATCCACCCATCCATTACGATATATCCGTCCACATGTCAGTCCAGCTACCTATCCGCCCGTGCATAATTCTCTTTATTCATCCATTCATCCATCCATTAATTCTCCAATACTCCCCACTTCTCCACGCATTCATTTATGTCCATCCATCTCCCCACCCAACCATCTCAATAAATGCTAATTAAATCCCTCGTTAATCTACACCGCAACTACATCTTCGTATTTTCTTCGGTTCACATGTCATGATTCCATACATCTTGTCCCTTTCATCTGCCCATAATGATATTCTGCTTATTATATTATATTTATAATTATTATTCTGAGAGTCAAACCCCCTCCCCCCACACTCCTGAGTGTCCACCTCATCTATATAACAAGCTTAAAAGCCGCCCCCCCCCGCCCCCACCACTGCTCCGTCCGTCACTTTCTACCCTCTGTACATCTGTCTCGGCTAACCGAAATAATTCCCAAAAGCAAGCAGCTGGGTACTCCTGTGTTCTAATTTAAGCTCCGAGCACGTCGAGTAGTTTAAATCAGCCGGCACGTAGTGTTCACGCCATGGGTCATGTGCTCGAAAAAAAAAAAAAAGAGGGATCCGAGGTAAGCAGTCAGCGACACAAAGCAAACTCAAAATTTTTTTTTTTTTAATTGAAACACAAAAACCAACAGAAAAATTCAGACTCCAGTGCATTCTCAAAGGTATTTGAAACCTACATGCAAAATTTGGCCTGATAAAAAAGCCTTTTAGATTCAAGGTTGAGAATTTGTGAATTATATCATACATGTACCTATTATATTATTATTATACTTATATATTATATATATTATACTTATATATTATATATATTATACTTATTATATATATGGCCTTTAGCGTCTTTACAGACGGTCTAAGCAGCTAGAATATTCACTTTCACTTTGACTGACAGCGTCTCTCGTGGCTTATTCTACCAATGTTTGACCCGAGAGTGCGATGGCACTGATTGCAGGTCAGTCTTTTGGGTTCACTTTGGCGAGTGTTTTCATTCCGCCTCTGTCGTTTTGTCAGGTATGTTTCTTTTGCCTTGAAGTCTATTGCGAGCGTGCCACTGCGCAATTTTTGTCTCCATCTGCTTCGATCACTTGCAAGGTTCTCCCATTCATTGGGGTCGATGTTGAATGCTTTCATCGTGACCTTGCAAGTGTCTTTGAATCGCAGATGTGGCCTACCTCTGGGTCGGTTGCCAGTAGCAAGTTCCCCGTAGAGAATTTGTCTGGGGATGCGATCATTTTCCATACGGTGGAGATGTCCAAGCCACCGCAGTCTTTTTTTGCCTAGGAGAGCCTGAGTTGATGGAATGTTGGCTCGGCTCAGAACTTCGATATTTGAGATCCTGTCTTGCCACTTGATCTTGAGAATTTTGCGTAGGCAGCGCAGGTGGAAGGAGTTGAGGGATCTTTCATGTTTGGAGTAGGTGGTCCATGTCTCTGAGCCATACAGCAGGGTGCTTAGGACGCAAGTTTGGTACACGAGTACCTTTGTTTTGATGGTCAGCTTGCTATTGTTCCACACCCTTTTTGAGAGTTTGCCAAAAGCTGTGGCCGCCTTTCCTATTCTGGCATTTATTTCAGTTGTTATGTCTATTATATATATTATACTTATTATCTTATACCTATATCATACCTATCTGTTCTCAGGAGCCCTGACTAGGACACTAGAAACATTACGAACTCACGCCTGTGACGGGGAGCACGTACGAATGTCCTGCCCGTCCACAACTGTGATCAGCATACAGTACGCCAAGTATGGCCGATCAGTGCCCAGTTCAGTGATGTGTGCACCCGCTACCATGAAACCCGTTTTTAAGGATTTAATTCTGTACGGAGATATGCCATTATTGGAGGATACTAACTGCATAGCTGTCAGATCCTTGGAGGTGAGTACTAGATTTGTCCTGGTGTCTGTTTGTCTGTTATCTCTTTCTTGCTATCTTTGTCTGCCTTTGTTTGCTTGGGTGCTTGTCATTCTGTCTGTCAGTAGCTAGGTGTTTAGCTCGGTTTGTAAATGTTAATGTTTGTTCTGATATATGTCTGTCTGTCTGTCTATCTGTCTGCCTGCCCGTCTGTCTGCCTGTCTGCCTGCCTGTCTGTCTGCCTGCCTGTCTGTCTGTCTGTCTGCCTGTCTGTCTGTCTGTCTGCCTGTCTGTCTGCCTACCTGTGTGACTGCCTGTCTGTCTGACGTTGTGACTGTCCGTCTGCCTGCCTGTCTGTCTGTGTGTCTGTGTGTCTGTTTGCCTGTCTGTCCGTCTGCTTGCCTGTCTATCCATCTATCTACCTCTCTGTCCATTGTCTGTCTGTCTGCTTGTCTGTCTATCCATCCATCTACCTCTGTGTCCATTGTCTATCTGTCTGCTTGTCTGACTATCCATCTATCTAACTTTCTGTCCATTGTCTGTCTGTCTGCTTGTCTGTCTATCCATCTATCTACCTCTCTGTCCATTGTCTGTCTGCCTGTCTGTCTGTCTGTCTGCTTGTCTGTCTATCCATCTATCTACCTCTCTGTCCATTGTCTGTCTGTCTATCTGACGATTTCTCTGTCCATCTGTAAACCTACCTCGCGGACCTTCCTCGAAAATGTCAACAAAATATCTATACAAATATAATCCTTTCATTCTCCGGCAACTTTCGGGAATATTCTGTTTGACGATGCCAAATTGGCTGACACCTTCATCCTTCCAACCCCCAACCTCACCCTGCCCCCTTCCCCCTCCTTTTTATTGAAAACACCTCTCTCATAATGGATTGTCCCCCCTACTGACATCCTAATTTGAACTAAAGTGAAAAGTTTGTCGTGTCGTACAAAAAACAGACTTAATCTTTCGATGAATTGCAAAAAAATGTTTGATGTAAGTCACTGTCTTAACCCCTGTCAAACAAACACTGTAATAATTGAAACAAGAAGGAAGGGAGAAGAAAAAAAATCATGAAAATTAAAAAAGAAAGAAGGAAGGTCTCACAGAAATTCCCGCTCAAAGATAAGATAGATTCGTTCTGCATAGCGCAGAGGTATTGTCTTTGCTGCAAGTGTGCCGTTTGAGATTTTAAGGTATGTGCAAAAAGCTACTCTCAGAGACAACTTCTTGAATAAAAAACCTGTTGTGTCGTAATAGCACAGTAGAGACATGAGTTACACCTTTGTTGCACTGCAAGTTACGTCATTGTTGCACTGGGTTTGGCGCATTAATTTCTGTGGCCAGGTTTTTTGGCAGGTGTGGAAAGCGTTCTTTAAAGGCCAAAGGCCAAGATGAAAGTAAGACTTGGCGGGTTTGTGTAGAAATCATACTGGGTCGAAGTTGACAATGTAGCGAATAGCACCCAGAGGTGAATATGATCGTATGTTTGGGGAGGAGGGGGGGGGGATACTTTTTCCTTCTGTTGGTTGGTTGGTTGGTTGGTTGGTTGGTTGGCTGGCTGGTTGGTCGGTTGGTTGGTCGGTTGGTTGGTTGGTTGGCTGGTTGGTTGGTTGGTTGGTCGGTTGGTTGGTTGGTTGGTTGGTTGGTTGGTTGGTCGGTTGGTTGGTCGGTTGGTTGGTTGGTTGGTTGGCTGGCTGGTTGGTTGGCTGGTTGGTTGGTTGGTTGGTTGGTTGGTTGGTTGGTTGGTTGGTCGGTTGGTTGGTCGGTTGGTTGATTGGTTGGCTGGTTGGTTGGTTGGTTGGTCGGTTGGTTGGTCGGTTGGTTGGTTGGTTGGTTGGTTGGTTGGTTGGTTGGTTGGTTGGTTAGTTGGTCGGTTGGTTGGTCGGTCGGTTGGTTGGTTGGCTGGCTGGCTGGTTGGTTGGCTGGTTGGTTGGTTGGTTGGTTGGTTGGTTGGTTGGTTGGTTGGTTGGTTGGTTGGTTGGTTGGTTGGTTGTATCGTTTCTTCGTTCGTTCGGTAGTTGATCGACTGGTGGGTGGCTGGAGCATTGGATGAGAGGAAGAAAGGAGAGGTGAATGAATAAAGAACAGGAAAGTTTGTGACGCATTTTTATTATATCGTAGCAAATTTTAATCCAACAAGTATGTGTGTGTGTGTGTTTGTGTGTATGTGTAAGTGTGTACGTGTGTGTGTGCCCACTGTTCTATTTGTACCAGAGATTGGCAGTTAAAAAGATGTTTTAACGTCTGATACCACACACACGGATAAAATAAATGCAGAAAATGCACATCATTTATAAAAGTGCCTGATAGAAAACCCGTTGTAGCGTGAATTTCTTTTTCCTAGCTAGGTTGCTATGATGTAAGCTTGGCGAGTGGGAAAAACTGAGTGGCACACCAGGGCAGAGAAGGTTCGAGAAAGGTATTTGAGTGCTACGTTTGATGAATGTTTCAGTAGCAAGGAAAACACTTATTAAACACTTCACGCTGTCAGCTACCTGGAGAGGTTTCATTTGGGAATGTCAGGACCAAAAACCACAGTACGTACGTCATAGACGTTCCGGGTATATTAGACTGTCGTTTTGATTTTAGATATAAAGAAAGTTATTAAAATTTTGTAATTATGTAGTTTACATAAGCCTGGCATACTAACTTGTGTCAGTCTTGGTGCATTTGTTATCAATCAGGACTTGTGGGTGGGTTTTCAGTAGTACCGCTGGTTGAGTATGTGGGTGAGGTGATAGTCACACACAGTTTGAACATATGATTGTGAGAAAGTTGACATGGCTGGATAGTTAGATTACAGAGTTGAAGGCTTAAGCTGTGTCACACTTTTCTTGTTTGTCCCCAGTCTACCTACCTACCTACCTACCTACCTACCTACCTACCTATCTATCTATCTATCTATCTATCAATCTTTCTACCAACCTACCCACCGACCTACCTACCTACCATCTACCAATCTACCTACCTACCTACTAGCTGCCTATCTGCTATCAACGTGCAACCTAGCTACTTACCTACCTCCCTATCTATCTATTTATCTATCTATCTATCTTGATCTAGATATCTGTCCATTTACCTATTTAGCTGTCTGTCTATGTGTATGTATCTATCTATCTATCTATCTATCTATCTATCTATCTATCTATCTATCTATCTATCTATCTATCTATCTATCTATCTATCCAGTCATCTATCCATCTATTTCTCTGTCTGTCTATCTATCTATCTATCTATCTATCTATCTATCTATCTATCTATCTATCTATCTATCTATCTATCTATCTATCTATCTGTAAGCTATCAAATCTAATGGAAAAACAAGTTATTGAAAATCTGTAAAAAGTCTATCCTACGTTATGTATGACAATCAGTGAATGTAATGTAACATGGATCTATTTCTGGGAATCAAATCCAACCAGTTAATTATCCTTCTCGAAGCTTCTGTTGTCGTCTACTGTCCGTCAAACAAAAGCATATCACATTCTAATCACAGAAACCTGGGAGTGACACCTATGAATGGGCGTAACCTTTCCCACGGTTTAGCAAGAGTACGTGGGTCACGAAACGCAATACTGTATACCTGAGACAGGGCAATTTTCTAAGACGTCACGGAAGGACAGAGAGTAATGAAAACCACTCTGTCAGGACTTCAGAAGACGGCAGTATTAGATCATTATTTGTGTATAAAATATCCACGCCGACAGTGTAGTATTTAAGGGATTTTTCAAAGGAGTGTTATATACCCATTCGGGGAAACTGAATACTGTTAACGTGCCGGGTATTAATTTCTGTTCGTTTCTAATGATGCACTCAAGTATTTTGACTTGGAAGGCCTGTTCCGGGGGGGGAGGGTGTCACGAGCAGAGTTAGGGTCTTGGGGATGTTACGACTGCACGAGAGGCAGCTAACTCACACTCGGACACAACCACACAAGAAAAGTACTAAATAACTAGAGCGTATATATGTCAGGCCGGTCAGGCCATAGTTTACATAAATATTAATAACAAAACAAAAGACAATAGAGGTATATATTCAAACCAAAAACTCTAATTAATAACTTAACCAATGATATTCATGTAACTATGGAGGTACTGCAATCAATAGTAAATAGGTATATTATACGAAACTGGATATCAATTTAAAGTGACAGTTGAGTCGCCACTGGCCAGTCGCCAGGCAAACTCTCCATAAATCATATGGGCTTAAATGTTAGGAGAGCCCAGTACGTTCAAAGCCTAGAGAAGCACTCTTCGGCTTGTAGGTAATTTAAGCAGTTGCCAAAAGACTATATTTTATGCACAATCACTATTCAATTCATCAACAATGTGCTATATTATTCCAATCATACTATGGCAATAGATCTATCATACAGGACACTCGTGGTCGAGTGCCAGCTGGGGTTTCCTTAGTCTTCCTATGAGGCTGTAGTTCTCTCTCTATCTCCGATCTCTATTATACTTGAACAAATAAAATATATTACCATTGCTCACGCCTACTGGGAGGCGCGAACATCAAAATAGCGCAGCGTGGGCTTTCAAAGGTCAGCCCACTCAGACCTTTCTTTCTAGAGCTCAGTCAGTCCGTTAGCAAGGACTTCTTGTCTTCAAAGCACACAGTTCAGGTACTGGTCGACCGGAGATACTTCACGACATGATGCTTCTGCTCGCCTGTATTCCCCAAATCTGAACGTTACACGATGTTATATACTATCTAACTACCCAGCGTGCTAGTCCGCTGGCCCAATTAGTTCAGCTATCTCATAGGTCGAAACCTCCCACCATTTTAATTGTAGTAATACGTCTGCACTATTCTACCAGCCAGTTAACGTGCAAAAACTTGTCTAGCCATACTTAACAATGTCAACTGTCCCCACCTTGTTTCACCCCTACTCCATTACTTATTAATCACGAACATTAAAACCGACAAGCGTGACTCTAGCAGTTTAACTTTACATTTATTTACTCACCAACTATAATTCGCGAGGGCCGTTCAAGGCCACCAGCCAATTTCTCATGGCCCTGGTAAAACAACAACAACTCACTCTCTGCGTGAGTTTTAACAACATCCGAATCATGACAGGGGGAGAGAAAGCAAGTTTGTCTGCAACCCGGATTAAATTCTCTTTTCTGGTATTTCTCACATACATGATTGAAAAGGGCTGTTGTTGTTAGGGGCGCATAGTATTTTATATTAGGCTGTTGTTATTTGTACGTATGCACCCCAAAGGGTTTTTGGCGGAAGGGGCGCGTAACGTACACGTAACTGTCCCTAACCCCGTCCTCATCCTCAACCGTAAATCTCATCGAATCCCTAACCCTGCCCTCTACCGACAAGGGGACAAGGTGGTCTAGAGGCAAGGTGCTCGCCTCTCATGCCAAGGGTCCCGGGTTCAAAACCCGTTGTTACGGGTCTGGTACTGGGTGATAGTGTTACAGAGTGGGTGTTATGGGTTATTGGTTTTATGACTGCATTTTAAAATCGAGAGGTATTTATGAATTACTCTTTCGTACCATGCCACACACTAAGAACAACCTGAATAAGTTTTTATCAACAGACCTGCAGGGCCACAAATTTAATTACCTTAAAATTCCTAACAATTTTGTCTAGATCTCTTACATACTAAAAAGACAACATCAGCAGCATCAAATGAAAATTCAATAATATGTCACTAGAAGTCTCCTCTAGATTCCTATGAGATTAAGATCATTCTGACTCACTCACAATTTAAGTATTAATTATCTATCTCTCAGATATAGTCTGCCTACTATCTATCAAGCAATATACTAATGTCTCTGGCGACAATGTCATCTCAGCTATTTGTGCCTACCGCTTATAATGGATCAAGCTCGTCAATACAAACTGACGTAGTTAAGTTAGATCTACTCTAGGATGGGCTGGCAATCCCCAGCCTCATCCAGACAAATCAATTCCAATTCACAGTTGTGTATGCCAAACATTCATACTAGATCTAGTTGCAAGTTAATATACATCTTTGTCTTGCATTCTTGGGTAGCACTTCTAGCATGTGCGGCAATCCTGTCCTACTGGAAAAATTACGTTCAGCTCCTCGTTCATTGTTGAATCATCAACAGACAAACACTTACACTTGGTCCCTGGTAAGGAACCAGGGAGCAGCAGACAACAGCAGTGGGTATATCATAATCGAGCACATGGCTTCATCTCAATGCCTATAATGGACATAGACATAAAAACAACAGTCTTCTGATTCTTCTGGCAGAATCACGCCGACGCCTGCACAGATGGAATTTTCTGTATGGAGTGATGAACATAGGAATGGCTACGCTTTTATACTGTGCGGCCAGCTGCAAATTACCGTCCAAATGCCTAGATTTGATTGGTGCATCCATTCGAGCTCAGCTCGCAGTATTAATAGATTCTGCATGGAAGTTGGTCACGGCCTTGTACTAGAAACAGACAAGGTCAAATTAAAATGTCAAAACCATTACTAAAATCTCTAAACCCTCGTGCTTTCTACGTTTTATGTATGAATTTCTGAACGCGACTAAGCGTCTTAAACTATCTATCCTTATTCACCCCTTCTCTTCCCTTGTAAGAGTTCATCAAAATCACGGGGTCGAGAATTGCACTGTCACTCCTAACTTATCCATTTATTCTATCTTGCCCCACTTTCTTTCCATCTCTAAGAAAAAGTGTTACAAAAACAAACTGTTCACGAGAACAGTTCAAGGACATTTACGCTGGTTATAATCAACGAGACCGTGAAAAAAAACAAGTCTTTTCAAGACGTGACCCAGCACGACAATTATAGTATTAACCTTGACACCCGTCCGGTGCAGGCATGTTGGAAGTTTGGGATTTTTCTCATATTTTCGTGTCCCTGATCCTATTGAGGGGTAGGATCGAGTACCTAGTCTTCTCTGATAAGGACGAAAAATTCGGAGGGCCCGTGTGCACGTTGCGCACGTTAAAGATACCTTGGCAGTTGGAAATCGTAAAGAGCAGGCTGAATAGGCCGCTGCCGGGGCAAAATTAAATAAATTTCATCCCTACCATTCCCCCCCTCCCTCATCCCCCCCCCCCCAAAAAAAGAACCGCCGACCGGCGCTGCACTGTGGCGACGATGTGCCTGCTCCAGTTGTAACTGGGCTGCAATGGCACAAAGGCAAATGGGATTAAAGAGTTTTACAAAAAACAATAATATTAATAATACCCTTTCAACCAAACAACAGGAGGAAAACAAACAGAAAATCTGAAAGTGAAAGAAAAATTAATTAAGGCTGTTGCGAGGAGCATTTCGAGAGGAGCTCTCTCATCTAGTTCTGGGCTCACAAAAGGCTTTAAAATACGTACCCCTAGCGCAAATAACTTGTGGCCCATGCGTGCTTATAACAACATTCTTTACATTATAAGCCATTGCTGAAGAATGAATACAACTCAGTATTTTCTCTATTTGCCTTGGTAATCAGACTTCGCCACCCTAACAACATTCGATTGGAAAATTATTGTCAGTGGATTCGGGATTTTCTCACGATCTTTGGGTGGATTCTTTTTAAACGGTCTTCATTAAACCGGAACTTTGGGCTCCCATGAAAAAGGGATTATGTTAGTGCATGACCCAGGATGTGTGTATGAGTCATGACATATGATTTGAAGAGCCCCGGAGTTGACAGGATTTTTTTAATGAAGTCTGACAGGATCTTTGACAATAACTTGTAATGTCGCTGGCATCTAGCAGGAAGGTCGTAACTCCAAAATCGGTCAAATTATAATATTTATTTGAAGGGGTTAGAGGTAGAATGGGTCTAATTGCCAGTTGCAGGTAGATGGCTTCTAATTCTTAACCCCTCAATTTAAGGTGGGGTTTAGGATCAGAAGTAATCTAGGTTCAGTTGGCTTTCACAGCCCCTCTAATTCTAACTCCTTCAATATTTATTGTTTTACAGTTTTCACGAACAGGGCGTTGATTGCTGATGGTCCCATGATCCAGCTATCCCTTCTTCTTTGCGTTTTATTGTAACGTCTATAAATTTTCTTACCCGAGGCTTTGTACATACAACTTTTTCTTTTTGCCAATTTTTGACTTTGCTCTCAGCCTTGCTGCGACTCCACAGTTTGTCTGTGGGTTGTTGTTTTGTTTTTTTTTAATATTTAGTTAGTAATCAGGCAGAGCTTGGTAATGTTTTTTGGGGGGATCTTAGTTGCTATTTTATTGTTGTGTAAACACTAAATTCATATAGCCTAAAGTTATAATTATAACCGGTGGAGGTATTGGCAGAATGGATAAGACACCTGCACCAAAAACACAGCTGTACCGGCTCAAACCCAAAGAAAAACCGAGAAACGAAACAAACAAAAAAATGAGTAACGAACACCGAGAATCATGACCTCGGGGTGGCCAGGGTTCTAGAAGATGTCAGGAAGTTAAAGGCCGAGAGTCATGACCTCGGTGTGGCCGGGGGTTCTAGAAGATGTCAGGAAGTTAAAGGCCGAGAATCATGACCTCGGGGTGGCCGGGGTTCTAGAAGATGTCAGGAAGTTAAAGGCCGAGAGTCATGACCTCGGTGTGGCCGGGGGTTCTAGAAGGTGTCAGGAAGTTAAAGGCCGAAACATCTAATGAGAGAATCCATTCTTCCTCTGAAGGTCGACATCTGCCTCGCTCCACCTGAGGAGTTTCTTACCACTACATGGCTTGCCTGTCTGCTTGTGTGGACGTTTGTTTGTTTTCAGAATTCGTGTCTTCTTTTCAGCTATTTCATGTTATAGTTTTATCAAACAGTTGTGGATATTTGGGCACACCAAGGAGCTTGTTCTGTGTATTATGAACTCCTTGAGGCACACTGACCCCCTCACCTCCTCCCCGCCTTTGTTCTCTTTTCTCCCCCACCTCCCCCGGGCATTTGTTTGTTTCAATTTCTCACGCGTTTGTTTACTCTTCGCACTTGTTGAAGTTGGGAAAACCCACTGGAAACATTTTTGTTTACCACCCAAGTCTTGTTTGCTTTTTTGCTTTTCCTTGTTCATGCATGTATGTCTCTGTGTGTCTGTGTGTGTATATCCTGAATCAAGTTCTTATGGCCCAGAATGAAAGGGTGGGGTCGGGAGAGGTTGAAGGATCGGAGAAATTTAACACTACAGACCCGGATCTTTGCCCCCCCCCCCACCATCCCCCCACCCCCACCCCCCCCACCATCCCCCCACCCCCCCCCCCCCCACCCAAAACCGAAAGGTTATCACTTTGTCATGAAAAGTCTCAATACACCCGATGGGGCGAAGACCTGTTTATGAGTGCCAAGTAGTACCCCCAAGTTTGATAACCTTCTGGAATCTCCTACAACTCAAGGTCACGATTACAATAACATTACATAAAGAAAAATGGAATGTACATGTATGAGATTGATCTTATGAGTAATCGCTCTTCTTTCTGCATTCCCATGTTTCTGAGTGTCTGACAAAATTGTTCTGAACTTTGTTGTAAATCAGAGTTGGGCTCAGAGTGCTCAGGCACTTGCTGAAAGGTGTTGGAAGATGGAAGAGAGGGTAGGGGGGCGGGCGGGAGGGGAGGCCAGTGGGGAGCAGGCTGGCTATAGTTGTTGTTGTTTTTTTGTTGTAGTTGTTATCTTTTTTTCATCGTCTTTTTTCTGTCCTAAGTATTAACTGTTGTTATCGTCATCCTCTTTTCTTTCTTTCTTTCTTGTTTACAATCTTTCTTTCTTTCATTCTTCTTCTCTCTTGTTTTCTTTCTTTCTTTCATTCGCCTTCTCTTTTGCTGTCTTTCTTCCTTCTTTCTTTCTTTCTTTCTGTCTTTCGTTCTTTCCTTCTTTTCTTTCTTTCTTTCTTTCTTTTTTTCATTCTTTCTTTCCTTCTTTCTTTCTTTCTTTTCTTTCTTTCCTTCTTTCTTTCCTTCTTTCTTTCTTTACTTCTTTCTTTCTTTCTTTCGTTCTTTCTTTCTTTCTTTCGTTCTTTTCTTTCTTTCTTTCTTTCGTTCTTCTCCTTCTTTCTTTCTTTCTTTCTTTTTTTCTTTCTTTCTTTCTTTCATTCTTTCATTCTTTCTTTTCTTCTTTCGTTCTTTCTTTCCTTCTTTTTCTTTCTTTTTTTCTTTCTTTCTTTCTTTCATTCTTTCATTCTTTCTTTTCTTCTTTCGTTCTTTCGTTCTTTCTTTCTTTCTTTCTTTCCTTCTTTCTTTCTTTCCTTCTTTCTTTCTTAATTTCTTTGTTTGGCATTCTCTTCCTTCATTCTGTTTCCTTCTTTATTTTCGATCTTGGCCTTTTCTTCTCCATTATCTGTGTTTTAAACATTCCTCTTACTTCCTTGTGGTCGTTGTTGTTGTTATCTGCCTTTCTTTTTCTTCCCCCTGTCTGCCTCCATCAACATTTTTTTTTATCTTTGTATGCCTCTTTCCGTAATCTTTTTTTTTCACTCTCTTTATCCATTCCCCCTGTCTTGTTTTATCAAACGGATACAGAAGGGGAAACATCCTTGAATTCTTTTCGCTTGTTTTAGCATAACTTTTACATTCCAGCCAGTAACCTTATGTCATTTCGATGTAAGATTTCCGTAAGGCTGGTAGGATTACCGTAGGGGCGGTTTGCCTACATCAAATTCACGTTGGCGAGATGTCGTAACCAGCGGATCAACGTAGGAACTATGTCATTCCTATGTGCAAAGTTGACATGAACCTTGTGCGTAGGATTCCCGTAGGGCAGCTGACTGGGCTAAGACGTTCGGAGTATTTCCTCCTCATTTGACTGTTTTGTTGGTAGAAATGTTTCAATATTCACTGGTCTACCCCAGGGTGTCAAATCCTTCCCTACAACAGGGAATTGGCAAGTGACAACGCTATCAAGTGGCTGCGTTTTGCTTTGCGGTGCCCGTGTTTGGCTGTGTGTGACAGTGTCGTTTATTTAGTAGGGATCTGAGCTGAACAAACGGAGGAATGGGGGGGGGAGTGGGGGGGCAGGATATCTCAACGTATCTACGTCTTACTGGAATGTCGATTTTGTTGTTGGTGTTGGTGTTGGTGGTGACAATGGTGGTGGCAGTGATGTTGATGTTACAGTTGTCGTTATTGTCGACTGTGGTGGTGTTAGTGTTGGTAGTGATTGTGGTGGTGGTAATAGTGGTAGTGGTGGTGATGATGATGTTACAATGAGAAAGAATAAGAAAAGAATACGAGATAGCAAGAAAGAAAGAGAGGGAGACAGAGAGAGGAAAGAGAGGATGGGTGGATGAATGGATGGATGGATGGATGGATGGATGGATGTATGGATGGATGGATGGGTGGATGGATGGATGGACGAATGGATGGATGGATGGATGGATGGACGGATGGATGGATGGATGGATGGATAAATGGATGGATGGATATTTGGAGAGATGGATGGATGAACGGGTGGGTGGACGGATGGATAGATGGATGGTCGTCGTTGTTGGCTGTGGTGGAGGTAGTAGTGGTGGTTGTGGCAGTGGTAGTGATGGTGGTGGTGGTGGTAAAAGTGGTAGCGGTGGTGGTGGTGTTGATGTTGTAGTTGTCGCTGTAGTTGACTGTGGTGGTGATGCTGATGGTGGCGGAAGTGGAGGCAGTATCGGTAGTGGCACTGGTGGCGGTGATGGTGGTCCATGATGGTGTTACAGTAGTTGTTGTTGGTTGTAGCTGTTTGCCTCTTTTCATCTTGTGTTTGCAGTTGTTGCTGATGCACACAGTGATGCTTTGCTTTAGGTTTGTTGTTATTGCTATTCAGCCCTTCCTGTGGTCGATGTATCTGTTGATGCTTTTGGTAATATTTTACCATTAGTTTGTGTAGATCGTCCAGTAGTGTACTTGACAGCGTTGTGCATGGCGTGTGTAGCATCTCTTTCTTGTTGTTGTTGTTGTTGTTGTTGTTGATGGTGTTGTTGTTGTTGTTGATGATGGTGATGTTGTTGTTGTTGTTGTTGTTGTTGATGGTGATGTTGTTGTTGTTGTTGTTGTTGTTGATGGTGTTGCTGTTGTTGTTGATGGTGTTGTTGTTGTTGTTGATGGTGTTGTTGTTGTTGTTGTTGTTGTTGTTGATGGTGATGTTGTTGTTGTTGTTGTTGTTGTTGATGGTGTTGCTGTTGTTGTTGATGGTGTTGTTGTTGTTGTTGATGGTGTTGTTGTTGTTGTTGATGGTGTTGTTGTTGTTGTTGTTGTTGATGGTGATGTTGTTGTTGTTGTTGATGGTGTTGTTGTTGTTGTTGATGATGGTGATGTTGTTGTTGTTGTTGTTGATGGTGATGTTGTTGTTGTTGTTGTTGTTGTTGTTGTTGTTGTTGTTGTTGATGATGTTGTTGTTGTTGTTGATGGTGTTGTTGTTGTTGATGATGATGATGTTGTTGTTGTTGTTGATATTGCTGTTGCTATGGTGGCAAATTGTTGCTGTTGTCATGTTTTTTCGTTTCTCTGTCATTGCCGTTTTGTTTTTTTTCCTTATGCCATTATATTATAGGCTGTCGTTAGGGCAGCGTGATGGCTTTACACTATAAGCCATCGGTGAACGGTGGTCACAACTCTGTATTTTCTCTATTTTGGCTTTGTAATTACACTACGGTCTCTTGTTGTTGCTGCTGCTATTGTAGTTGATGTCAAAGAACTTGTCGGTCTTGGTCGTCGATGTGGTTTCTGTTTGTCTGTCTAGTTGTTTGTTTGTTCATTCAACATGTCTACTGACAACATTCCTGCATCAAAGAGAACACAGCCGTATTGTCTCTGCTCAAGAACTAACTAATCCCCTCTGACGACAGACAGATTAGCTTGGCTCCTCAGCTGACAGAGGCGAAACAAAAAATACGCACAAATAACTGAATCAATCTAACGGAGAACGGCTTTCTTTTTCTTTTTTTTTCAAGTAAAATTAAATTAGAAATGAAATAACAGCAGGGAGGATTTGATATCTGTGCCCACAAGGAGAAGAAGCGGCTCTGATCTCACACCTCGACAATTTTGACACAAGGAAAGTTTGACATCTGCTTACTCTTACAAGTCTTTCGTGTCTGGGGGTCACGCACGATCTTCAATAAGGACAACAGTGACATGTCAGAAATCGCGTGACTCCAAACTCCTTGGATGACAGCATGATCCGTAAGTGCGTAAGTCATCAGCCATAAGGCGTCACCCATCGACAACAATAGCATAAAATTCATCATGTTATAAAAGAAGCAGGGCCTCAAATGTAATCATGAAAAGCATTTATTAACCACTGAGCCTTAAATTCTACAAAATATCAATTTAAACATAGAACGGTGTAAAGGAGTACGTGGACATAATTATTTTAAAAGGTCTTGGGGTCTGTCGTTGATTTTGAGCCACAACGGAGTTGCCCAGATGAAAGTGTTCCGGCTTTCTGGGCCAGAAAAAAAAAAAAAAAGACGTATTTTAAAAACTATGACAGGAAATTTCAGTTTACACATTGGTGATCGAATCTCAACTTTAAACATCACATCTGTGTATTCCCCAAGTCAGCGGGCCAACTGGTATTAGTGAAAGTATAAATAAATGAATAAATAAAGAAATAAATAGATAAATAAATAAATAAATAAAAAACAATAATTATAGTGCTTCAGTTCCCGTGTGTCAGAGGTAAGCCCCAATGCCTTTCAGACATTCTCCAACTCGCATTCAATTCACCAATATTAAGAACATACCAAGCATGGGACAGTGGTCAGAAGCAGGTGTGTTGTATTCCAAATCTTATACCTTGCAACAATATTGGACAAAGATGTGTGTTTAGGTCTATATTTTATGAGGTTCCGCTGCTCTTGACATTTACATCTCACTTTTCTTGGTTTGTTTTTTTTTAATTTTGCTGTGTGTTTTTGTGGTAGGGATAATTTTTAGTGAATTTTGCCCGGGCAGCGGCCGATTCGATCTGTTCTTCTTGATTTCCAACTGTCAAGGTATTTTTAACGTGCCCCAGGTGCACACGGGTCCTCCGAGTTTTTCGTCCTTATCTGAGAAGACTAGGAGCTCGATCCTACCTACCACAGGACCAGGGTCGAATTTTTCCCCCAAACAAAATTCCAATATGCCTGCACCGACCGGGGATCGAACCCGGTACCTTCGGCATGAGAGACGAGCACCATGACGCTAGGCCAACGTGTCCCCATATTGTGCCCAAATTGCAGAACGATCTGCCGGGCCAAAACGTTTACGGAAGTCCGTCTAAGCGACATGTAGTTCTAGTTAAGAGTGTTTGATTTTGTCTGTAATCTTCCCCAGATAGTGTGAAATGAGGAAAATCTCTCAAATTAATTGACTGGAAATACCAAACCCTTCACGGAGTTTGCTGATAACTTGTTAGCCATTGTGAGCGTCGGCCGTAGGGTGCTCGTCTGACTCGTGCTCAGTGCAGAGTTGGGAAATCAATATTGTTCAATTAATTCTTGCTGAATTTGTCACTTTTCCCCCTTGTACTGTTGGGATATTGTGACCTGTTGATCTTTGAGACAGTGTATACACTGATGTCTGGAGCAGCGCCAGTCTTAAATTATCATTATATCACAAAGAAAGTCCAATGTAATCATGAAAGGCTTTTTAATAGCTGAGCCTTACATTCTACAATATATCTTATTACACATAGGAAGACGCAAAGTTGTGCATGAGCATAATTCTAAAGGTCATAAAATCCGCTATATTTTTAATACTTTCGTTGATTTTGAGCCAGAACTGAGTTGAACAGAAGAAAGTGTTCCGACATTTTGAGCCGGGGAAGAAACAAAGGCACATTTTCTGCGGGTAGAATTAAAAAGTATGACAGGAAATTTCGTTCTGCGACACAATTTACACATTGGTGGTTGAAACTCAACTTTCAAAATTACATTTGGACACAAGGATTGATGATTGTGATGGGCGAATAGCGAACGTACAGGAAAGCAAAAAAAACAACAAAAAAAAACGATGATGATGATGATGGTGGTGGCAATGACGATAGAGGAAGTACAGGGAGGAGAGAGAGAGAGAGAGAGAGAGAGAGAGGGAGAGCGTGAAGAGAGAGAGAGAGAATAAAAGAG
The DNA here is from genome assembly GCA_963931925.1 of Onchidella celtica. Taxonomy (NCBI): domain Eukaryota; kingdom Metazoa; phylum Mollusca; class Gastropoda; order Systellommatophora; family Onchidiidae; genus Onchidella; species Onchidella celtica. The sequence goes on along the minus strand of OZ007570.1, from coordinate 13,803,992 downwards.
AGACAAGAGAATGAGACTAAGAGAGAGAGAGGAGGAGTAAAGAGGGGGAGACAGAATGAGAGAAAGGAAGAGAGGGAGAGAGAGAATAAGAAAAGAATAAGTGATAGCAAGAAAGAGAGAGAAAGAGAGTCAGAGAGAGGAAAGAGAGACAGAATAAGAGAGAGAGAAAGAGAGAGAGAGAGAGAGATCTAGAGAGGCCGGCTTGAAAGCCGTAGATCAAATGTTGAAAGAAGGCAAATTAAAATGAAAAAATTGCACAAGAAAATGCGATGAAAGTGAAAATGCGAAAAGTTCCAATTTCATCCTGGGCCAAGGACCTTGCTCAAGGTCACGGTGACACAGAGCCTTTGTCTGGCCGGAGTCCGGCACTCAGCTGGGGAACAGCCGGGGAATGGATAATTATGTCCCCTTGCAAAGTTTGGTTCTCTCAGAATCCTGTAGAAACTAACTGTTAATGTGACCTGATTACTGGTGGGTGGTGTTTGTATACTGTGGTATGGATGGATGGATGGATGGATGGGTGAATGGGTGGGTGGATGGATGGATCTGTGGGTGCATGGATGGATGGATGTATGAATGGATGGATGGATGGATGGGCGGATGTATGAATGGATGGATGGATGGATGGATGGGTAGGTGGATGGATGGATAGAGGGATGGAGGGATGAATGGGTGGATGGATGGATGGATGGATGGGTGTGTCCATGGGTGAATCACTAGATGAGTTATGGACGGATGGACAGACGGATGGATGATGGATGGATGGATGAATTTGTCCATGAGTGAATCATTGGATTGGTTATGGATGGATGGATGGATGGATGGATGGATGGGTGGATGGATGGATGGTGGATGGATGGACGGATGGGTGGGTGGATGAATGGGTGGATGAATGGATGGATGGGTGGATGGATGGGTAGATGATGGATGGATGGGTGGATTAATGGATGGATGGATGGATGGATGGATGGATAGATGGATGGAAAGATGGATGGATGAACGGGTTAGTGGACGGATGGATAGATGGATGGGTGGATGGATGGATGGATGGAACGATGGATGGATGAACGGGCGGGTGGACGGATGGATAGATGGATGGATATGTCCATGAATGTATCACTGAGTTATGGATGGATGGATAACAAACAAAAAGAAATCACACCGGCAAACAAACAGATGGCACCAACTCTACATTCATAAATCACTTTGTGTTTGTTTTCCCTGCCCTTTCTGTGCAAACTTCCATCGATTGACGTGAGAGAATTATTCTCGCGAAATAATTACAGCCCTAGAAGTTTCTTTTGCTCTCCTTTCACATCGTCCGTCTTCGATCGACTTGTTTTCTGTTGCGCTCGCAATAACAAGTAAATCTGGACATTTCTGCAATGTTTGAAGGTTAAATTAACCATCACGTTCTTCTGTAATAACAAAGAACTTGTTTATGTGTCCGTAAGAGATATCCGGTTCAATTTTTGGGGTTTTATTATTGCTGTTGTTGTTTTTTGCCGTTTGCTGCTCTAGTTTTGACTTGCTGAGGATTCAATTTTGCTTCAAGCTGTGTTTTCATGTGTACGGAACCGGAAAACGGGAACGGAAACGTGAAAAACCCTTCAAGTAGCGAAATAGAAAGAATAAATTATTTTCATTTGTACACGAACGCCGTTTCCGTACACATGGAAACACTCTTTCTCTTTACTACTTGAAGGATTTTTGAAGTTTCCCTTGCCGTTTCTCGTTTCCGTCCATATGAAAACCCAGCGTTAGTCCGGGAGCGCATTAGCCGATTTGATCTGCCAAAATAATAGTTGGACGATGACGCCACAATACTGAGTTTCAGTGATAACCAACTAATGTTCAAATGGGCATTTCTCCTCGAATGCAGAGATCCCGGGAGACAATGTGGATACGAAACGTGGAACAGTCGTAACGTCTACAGCACCACATACTTCAGTGTGTGTTTAGGTCTTTAGTTTAGGAAGTTCGCTGCTCTTGGCATTTATACCTCACTTTTCTTGTTTTGTTTTTTTGTTCCTGTTTCTGGGTGTTTTTATGGCAGGAATTCGTTTTTTAGAATTTTGCCCAGGTAGCAGCCTTGTTCGGCCTGCTCTTCTCGACGTTCAACTGCCAAGGTATCTTTAACGTGCTCAACCTGCACTCTGGCCATCTATATAGATGACAGAACTACGAAAAGCCAGGCGCAGACAAGTGATTTTTATTAATTTCCCAGTCCGAGAAACTATTTAGTTACCGGAATAGAACAAATGGCCATCCTGTTCCAAGCGCATACGGGTCAATTTTATTTATTAATCTGCAGAGTGAAAAGTAACATTTTAATCACCTGTACCTACAGAGTGAAAAGTAACATTTTAATCACCTGTACCTACAGAGTGAAAAGTAACATTTTAATCACCTGTACCTGCAGAGTGAAAAGTAACATTTTAATCACCTGTACCTGCAGAGTGAAAAGTAACATTTTAATCACCTGTACCTAAATAGTTTCTCGGGCGGTAACTAAAACGTCAGCGTGTGCGCCTGGCTTAAACCAAGACGTAATAATGATCACAGTAAATAACATTATTTTGGAAAGCGTGTTCTCCCGCCAAATGCAAGCCATAAGCGCTGCACAGTCATTCTTCAAATGGCATTCAATTCACCAGTAATACAAAACAACACAACGGGTTCAACACAAACGTAATGGGGACACACGTTGGTCTAGAGGCAAGGTGCTCGCTTCTCATACCGAAGTTACCGGATTCGATCCCCGGTCGGTGCAAGCATGTTGGAATTTTTTTCGGGGTGAGCACAAGACTAAGGACGAGAACTCTGGAGGGGCCCATGTGCACGCAGGTGAAAAGATACCTTGGCAATTGAAAGACGAGAAGAGCAGCCCGAACAAGGCCGCTGCCAGGGCAAAATTCTGAGAAAACTAATCTCTACCACAAAAACACCCAGAGACAATAACAAGACAAATAAAAACAACAAAATGAGATGTAAATGTCGAGGGCAGCGAACCTCCAAAAATTAAGGGTCAGAAAGATATGTGGCTGTTTTCCACAAATTAAACAAGTGTGTTTTCTAGCTTTTCTTGACCACTTCAGCGTTACTGACCACTAAATATCAGTATCGGACAAAGAGGATGAAGTGACCACAGTGACTGCCTGCAACAGAGAGATGGAAACTGTTTGGAGCCTAAGAAGATTCCAGGCATTCTGAAACCAACAGCCACAAGGTCAAAGTTTGTATCCTCCCGTCCAGTGGCCAAACAAAAGTAAACAAGACTTCAGATCTGCCCCCCCCCCCCGGTTCTAGCATACCATTGCGGGGGGGGGGATCTAGGGGTTGGTGTATGAGGGGGGTAGAGGGTGGTCAGTGTTGTTGGTGTAGTATACGATCCTGGTCAAATATTCATCGCGAGGCAAGATGTGCTTAAACAGGGAGATGGATGGATGAATGAATGAATGAATGAATGGTTGGATGGATGGACGGATGGATGGAGGACTACAGAGATGGGAAAATGTAGGAAAGAGTGACTGCGCACAAAATAATTATGATTTTCATTATGTCTTTCTATCCCTCTTTCTTTGTTCACGTCTTCACACTCTCTTTCTTTCATTCTATCTTTCTCTTTAGCTGATTTTTTCTTTTCTGTCACTTTCTGTCTATTGCCCGGTCTGTCTGTCTTTCTGTCTGTTTCTCTCATTCTGTCTGTCCGTTTCTCTCTCTCATTCTCTCTCTCTCTCTCTCTCTCTCTCTCTCTCTCTCTTTCTCTCTCTCTCTCTCTCTCTTTCTCTCTCTCTCTCTCTACTTCTAAGCTACTACCTAACAATGCCTTGGAGACAACGCTGTTTTAACACAGTTTCTCTGTGTCTCATTTTCGTAGTTCATTTGACACTCCACAGGAAATCCCGTCATTTGAACCAGCCGACAGCAGATCTTGTGACAATCCTTGATGTCTGTCAGAAACAGTGCTCCTCGAAATAGTACAGCAGATCCTCTGTCCTTTCCTTGTTATCAACCAGCTAGGGTACTGGGCATTACTCGGGAGAAACCGGATTATTATGACTAGCTGACCCAGGCGAGATAAATCTTGCACATTTAGACCACTTTCACACGGCGCGGGTGCACCCGCACCCAATTACCCTTTCACACGGCGCGGGTGAAAATCGCACCCGCGGTTACATCTCTTCAGTTGTTTTTTTTCTTTCTATTTTACATTGTACAGTCGTGAAATATGGGCGGACAGTGCTCGGGTTCTCTTCCTATATCTTGTATTTGCGACAGAAGAGGTCGAGGCATGGATGTACATTATCAATGTATCCTTTGATTGACGAAAGAACTTGTTCCACAGAGCTGGTCTCTCTAGCACCAGTGATATTAGCAGTTCTATATCAGTATCTGCATCCATACTGTTTCTACAGGAAAAAACAGTCAGAATCAAACGGAAATACACGATAAAGAGCACCCACACATAAAATAAAATCGACTTGAAATTGCAGACCTACACCGTATGCAGGAATTTGTCCTTGGAGCTATGCGCGGATGCGGGTACCGTAGGCGTGGATGGGTGTGTGTGTATATGATAATAACAGAGATAGTTTTAGCTCAGTAACCCAGTTGAATGTTTGTTTACAGATCTACTGATTGTTGTAGCTTGAAATGTTAGCTGTTTGTATTTTTTAAACTTATTTCGCCCCTGTAAAAGCTTTGTGTTAAGGGGTTGAGGGTTTGTCTCTATCTATCTATCTATCTATCTATCTATCTATCTATCTATCTATCTATCTATCTATCTATCTATCTATCTATCTATCTGTCCGTCTGTCTGTCTATTTATCTATCTGTCTGTCTGTCTGTCTGTCTATCTATCTATCTATCTATCTGTCTCTGTCTGTCTATCTACCTGTCGTTTGAGACTCCCCGATGTTGAATCACAGTCTAAAAGCTAACACGCGCCGACAGCTCATTAAAACAAGACAGTTAGTTTGAAATTTCACACCACAGCACAAATCAGACAGACAGAAACTCTGTGTTACACTGATAGACCAGCCATCCTTGTTTGGTTGTTGTTGTTGTTGTTGTTGTTGTTGTTGTTGTTGTTGTTGTTGTTGTTGTTGTTGTTGTTGTTGTTGTTGCTGTTGTTGTTGTGATTGATTTTCATTTCTCTGAGACATTTTTTCCCCTACAATGCGAGGGGGTCAGAGCTCTTTTCACATTGTGTTGCTCCTTTCTGTTTGTCGGGGAAAAAGGGTGGGTGAGTTGAGGGAAGACAACAGGCATCTTGTCCTTTGTAAGCTATGACAGTCAGGGGCGTGTCCACGGAAAAGAGCGCCTGTGGCAAGCATTGAAGCGTTCCTGTTCAAATACCTGACACCCAACCTTTGCGATAACTTTACAATAATATCAGCTCAAAAATACAAGGCAAGCTCGTTTTAATTATGCACAAGACAAATCTTTTTTCACTATCGAGGACGCTTGTCTGACTTAAGCTAGCAGTTCTGCACAGTGGCGTACCCCCTCCCCTTCTTGCAAGTGGAATTGACAGAAGATGCCATTATCTGCCACGCCTTTGCACAAGGTGCTTAATTAATAGCAGTTTATTGACCTAAATCTGCAGGAAGTAGACTTTCCAGTGCTTCTTTAACAACGAGCGGAATCAAAATCGATTTTCTCGAATCAAAATCGATTTTCTCGAAACAGTTGGATTTTTTTCAAAGGTTGTAATGGCTCACATTTCACACTTAACCTTATGAAACTGATTTGTTCAAGTTCTTGTTCCTGTTCTTTTTGTTCTTGTTAGACTGATTTTGAGTTTGCTTCTTTCCGAGTAATAGAAACATAAAAAGCTAAATCACTTAAAACGGAGAAAAGACCCAACTCGTAGTTTTCCCAATTTAAAATACAAATGACTACTCCCATGTAACTACAGAAACAGTCTATTTCGTACTTGTATTCCGTGTGTGTGATGAAAAGAGTAACTAGTAATCTATTGGTGAAATTCTTGCTCCATCAGCTAAGCGTTTCATTGTTCATTCCATTCCCCTAGCTGTAATCAGATACTCATGACTGAATTTTCCAATTTCATTGGTTGACAAGAGCAGCTATTTCGCGAGCCCTACACACACCTGACTGACAGGCGATACCGATACTGCAGTCAAGGATTCTAAAATTTCATTCACTGATGCTCTTGTGTATCGAGATTACTCTTAGCAATTCCCATCTTTGCTTCATGGATTCCTCTCCATCATTTTGAACGACTGTTTCAGATAATGTGTTTTAGTTCTTTATAGGAGCTTGGCAGCTCTTGGCGTTAACACCTCACTTTTGTGGTTTTTATTTTTCTGGTTAATAATTTTGTGCATTTTTGTGGTAGGGATTATTTGACCGGGCGGCAGCCTTGTTAGGCATGCTCCTCTCGATGTCCAACCCAAGATACAGCATAATATACTGAGGAGAAAGACAGATACATTGACAGACTCACTAGGGAGGGACACAAACTGAGGGAAGAGGAATGAGTAAATAAAAAAAAAAAGAGAAATATAAAAAAAATTTATATAGAGAGAAGAGCAAAGAAAGACAGAAAGAAAAAAAGAAAGAGATAGAGAAAGGGAGAAAGAGAGACAGGGAGAGAGATGTCGACAGAGTGAGAAAGAAAGGGGGAAACAGAGAGAGAAAATAGTATAATATACTGTGTCTTGGGTTCAGCTACCAAGGTATCTTTAATATGCGCAACGTGCACACGGGCCTTCCGAGTTTTTCGTCCGTATCCGAGAAGATTAGATGCTCGATCCTACCTACCTTAGGATCAGGGACAGAAATCCCCCCTCCCCCCCCTAAAGAAATTCCAACATGCCTGCACTGACCGGGGATCGAACCCGGTACCTTCGCCATGAGAGGCGAACACCTTGGCTCTAGAGTCTAGACCAACGTGTCCCCTTGCTTTAGAGAAGGGCTTTTCCGCAGTGTTTACAAGTTAGTAGGCCCAAACTTTTCTCTGTAGGGACACTGCACACAGCAGTGTGAGAATCACTGGTAGAGAGAAAGAGATTTTAACCCCTTGCGTGTCAATGTCTTGTTAAGCTGACGAGATCAGGTGATGCATGGCGCGAGACCGGAAATTGGTGCTTCGACCAATCAGATTTCGGATGCTTTTGCCGCTTTTGTTTTGCTGTGTCACGTATTTCTCTCCCATTACTAAATTCATCCGTCTTTCTTTCACCTCCTTCCCTTTCTCTCTCTCTCTCTCTCTCTCTCTCTCTCTCTCTCTTTTCCCTTTCACTCTTTCTCTCTCTGTCTCCCCCTTTCTTTCTCTTTCTGTCGACATCTCTCTCCCTGTCTCTATTTCTCCCCCCTTCTCCATCTCTTTCTTCTTTTCTTTCTCTCTCTCTCTAAATTTTTATATTTCTCGTTTTTTTATCAACTCATTCCTCTTCCCTCAGTTTGTGTCCCTCCCTAGTGAGTCTGTCAGCGTATCTTTCTTTCTCTCTCTATTCCCCCCCCCCCTCTTCCGCTTTTTCTTTCTCCCTGTCTCTGGTTTTTTTCTCTCTCTCTTTCTTTCTTTCTCTCTTTCTCTTTTCTCCCTCTCTCTCTCTCTCTCTCTCTTCCTCTCTTACTTCACTTTCTCACACATTCCCCTTCTCTCACTCTGCATCTCTCTTTCAGTCAGTCTGTCGATGTATTTGTCTTTCTGCCTCCCCCCCCCCCACCCTCTCTCTCTCTCTCTCTCTCTCTCTTTCTTTCTCTCGCTCTCTCGCTCTCACTCACACCCATCCTCTCATACAAAGCCAGGACACAATGTCCTATAATTGCGACATTCAACTGTCCTAGCCGAAAATAATGTAAAGGGAACTAACCTAAAATTTAGCACAGAAGGACGACAATAATTTTCAGGGTTAAATCCCCTGAAACGAATGCAAACTGCGAAACACAAACATTGTAATGAACGCTATACAAGAAAACAGCCGGTCCAGACTATGACGTATACCGCTTTAATAGTTTCCCTAGTATGCCTGAAATACTTCAAACTAGGTAAGTCAAATTTTTGCATGAGTTATGGCCCCATTCAGATAGTCATTGAAAATGAGTGCAAGACACGGTGTAAGTGCTCTATTAAAAATTTCCTTTGAAATTGGCCCGTGCCGAAAATAATGACAGGACATAGCGAGTTTTGACCTACCCAGTTTTGGGAAAACGCGCTTCAGTTAGAACAATTAATTCGTAGACTGAATTCAGCTGCGCTGGTCCTCAAAATTTCTGAATTGATGGTGAGAATTGAAAAGTATAGTTCTATCAAAAGTTAGCGTGTTTAGCGTGCACAGATTTCGCACTGCCAACTTGCGGTGAAAGCGCGGTAGTCGTGAACAATGCCGTACTTTACTTTTTTTTTTTTGTTAGTTGCAGTGGCACTGTAACATATCCGCATCATTATATGCTAACTATATCAAGCATTCTTTTCATGCAATGCACCATGGGCCCGCCCCCCCCCCCCCCCGATCACTGTGTTCACAATTTTTTAATTTTTTTTAGAAGCAAGAAGAAGGAAGTGTCTCATGTTATTGTATGTAGGATCTCTGGTTCTGTATCGTGCCTGAATCACAAAAATGATATAGGCCTATCGACATATCATATAAGTAGAATGCGCATGACCTCACAGAGTTTTTGTTTTGTACTTCCGCCAAACAAGATGGTCGGTGGATCAGCTGATGAGTGTAACATCGAGATGTGTCTAAGCAGTTAAAATGCCTGCTGGTTGCATTGCAGTTGACTGTTGTGACAGGAGCGGAAAGGATGTATCCAAACTGGTCCGATTCCCTACCATCCGTGTAAACAAGATTAATGAAGAGAAAGAATTGACCGAACGTCTCCCATGTGCGTGAACACACGTGTCGTTGTTTACAGTAGTGAACTCGCCGCCGATTGGTTCGCGACGCCTTAAGTGGGTCCGGACAGACAAGATGGTGGATATGCGCATTCTACATATAATTGAGGGAAAACAGTGTCTGATTGTACACTCTTTGACTTTGAAAACTTCAGATGCCTCACTAGTAATTATAAAGTCTTGGGTTAATCTGTATTGGGGAAAAAAAGACAGCAGACTCGGGCTGGTCTCAATGAGCAAACCCTGCAGTTAGTTTTAAGCTGGGTAGAGAAAGCTGTGTCACGTATTTCCCCTCTATTCGTCCGTCTTTCTTTCACCTCCTTCCCTTTCTCTCTCTCTCTCTCTCTCTCTCTCTCTCTCTCTCTCTGACTCTTCACTTCTCTCTCTGTCTCTCTTTCTTACTCTCTTTCTCTTACTCTCTTTCTCTTTCTCTCTCTCTCACTCCCTTTCTCTCCCTCTGTCGGTCATTCTATCTGTCTGTTTGTTTTGTCTGACTCTCCTTTCTTTCTGTCTCCCTTTCTTTCTCTCTATTCTCTTTCTCTCGTTCTCTCTCTCTCTCCCTATTTCGGTCATTATGTCTGTGACTGACTCTCTCTGTGAACGGAAACGGCAAATTGATTGTTCTGACAGTGCGTGTGGGTGAGCAATGTTCTTACTTGTTGGTAATGCTGTGTGAGCAATGTTCTTACTTATTGGTAATGCTATGTGAGCAATGTTCTTACTTGTTGGTAATCCTGTGTGAGCAGTGTGCGGTGTGCGTTAAAGACCTGTGGGTCTTAGATATTGTATTTGTACTGTAACTGATGCTGTGACAACAAAATTTCCTGGAAACAGGATAATAAAGTTATATCTGATCTTATCTTAAAAGTCAAAAAACCCTTCAAGTAGCGAAATAGAAAGAATAAATTATTTTCATTTGTGCAGGAACACAGTTTCCGTTCACATGGAAACACTCTTTCTGTTTACTACTCCCGTGTCCGTTTGTTTCGGGACACAAGGAAATTAAATATTCTTTCTTTTTATTACTTTATAGATTTATTGACGTCTCAGTTGCCGTTTCCCGTTTCCGTACACATGGAAACACTCTTTCTTTTCATTACTTGATGGATTTTTTTTTTACGTTTCCGTTGCCGTATGCCGTTTCCGTACCTATGAAAACCCAGCTTGAGAGTTCAAGTGGACTTAGGTACGGTACAGAACTAACTCCTTCTATTGATTTCCTTAACAATAAAATCTGCTTGCCTCGTTCTCTGCCATCTGCTGGCAAAAATTATTGTCAGCATAAATTATGTAATGTGATATGTTTTTGAGTTGAGATACGATACGATCCGATCCTGGAAGCTTGAACATTTTTTTTTTATGCATCCAAAAATATCACCCCCCCCCCCCCCCCGTGCATACGGCAGGTGTTTCAGTCGGCTGTGCACAGGCCTGCGGGTGGGGGGGGGGTAGGGGTGGGGAATGGGGGGTGGATAGTGAATGGTGTGGGAGGCTTGGGTGGGGGGAAGAGGGAGGGGGGTGCAGGAAAGAGTGCAGATAGAAGGATGGTAGGTTAAGAAAACGTTTGTGGCATTTGACGTGTATACCAGGCACGTTTTTTTTCCCTCTCTCTGTCTGTTTGTTGTTTTCAATGTTGGTTTTTGCTGTTCAGTCTTCTCTCACTCTCTCTTTTTGTCTGTCTGTCTGTCTGTCTGTATGTCTGTCTGTCTGTCGATTTGTGTCTGACTCTCCACTTCTCTCTCTGTCTCTCTTTCTTACTCTCTTTCTCTTTCTCTCTCTCTCTCTCACTCCCTTTCTCTCCCTCTGTCGGTCATTCTATCTGTCTGTTTGTTGTGTCTGACTCTCCTTTCTCTCTGTCTCCCTTTCTTCCTCTCTTTTCCCTTTCTCCCGTTCTCTCTCTCTCTCCCTATTTCGGTCATTATGTCTGTGACTGACTCTCTCTGTTTCTCTTTCTTACTCTCTTTTCTCTTGCTCTCTCTCTCTCTCTCTCTCTCTCTCTCTCTCTCTCTCTCTCTCTCTCTCCGTCTGTCGGTCATTCTGTCTATCTGTTTGGGTCTGACTCTTCCTTTGCCTTCTCTCTCTGTCTCTCTTTCTTTGGCTCTCTTTCTTTTTCTCTTTTCTCTCTCTCTCTCTCTCTCTCTCTCTCTCTCTCCCTCTCTGGGTTTACTGTTTCACACCCTGGACGGGGTTGGAAAGGATACCACATTATCTTCAGCTGGCCAGAGAAGTATTTATTTCATACCACAAATAATGGCCTGTTCGTTTTGACCACTTCAGAAACCATTTCACATTTTGTACAGAAATCCCTTACCCCTCACTCATCATCTCTTCAGTCTTCATACAAAAAGACTCTCACCATCCCCGGTGAAATAGGCGGGTCAGTGGGCGTACTCCTTCCCTCCCCCGGGGGTAATTACAGCCTAGAGAAGACAGGACAATAGTTGCTATTCTATTTTAGGTATGAGGCACTTTAGGAGCAGCGTAAGATATTCTCTCTGTGGCGAATAATGGTCATGTCCACAGCGTCCGCTCCGCTGTTTTACGGAAAATGACGTATGAAAAAATAAAACACTCTTTGTCTCTGTGTATTTGTCCACAGCATCCGTTCCGCTCCGCTCCGCTCCTCGTGGCTATAGAGGCGAAGAGTGTTTTACTTTTTCATACGTCATTTTCCGTAAAATAACGGAGCGGAGCGGATGCTCTGGATAAGTCCGCTAAGACAGAATGATTGTCCTGAAATTCCTCTTCAAACCTTGACGAAAATGTTTGTCCCACCCAGATTTTGAACACAATCTTTCATGAGAGGATATTAGTTTGTTGTTGTCTAAACCAATGTTCTAGAAAGTTGGTGAATGTTTAGTATGAGAAGAACTTGGTCAATTTTTTGTGTTCGGATGTGGTCAAAGTTAAAATGGCCAGCCTACTTAAGTTAATTGCGACGGTGCTGTGCGAACGCGTGTGTGTGTGTCTGTACATATCATTGTTTTAACGGCAAGGTTTCGGCAAACCACCCCACCTAGTAAACCATATTTTCTCTACGCCCCTGCCGTTTCATTCAATCGACCACAAATGTCACTCCCACCATGTCGACCTTCAAAGTGACGCCCTCTGTCCCACCCCCATACTCATTGTTAAATTTGTTCCACACTCAGTGTCTGAAATGTCTCCCCACTTGCCTGCATCAACTGAAGGCTATGCAGTATCGGTGGCATTCTCTAAACGTGTCCTCGTCACACTAGATCTCTCAAGGGATTATCTGCCATATTGTTGTATGCAACACTTTGCTGAGTTTGAGGTTTTGTCATGAAAGTGTTTTCTTTACGTCATTTTCCGAAAAAATAGCGGAGTGGATGTCGTGGACAGGACCACTAAGTTTGAAACCCGTGCACGTTACTTGATACACTGGGATTTCTTTCTGTCTTTTTTTTTTTTCTTTGTTTCGTCATAACAACTGCAAATTAACAATTCTATTTATTGTCTTGTATCACATTTCCAGCGGTTCTCATCCTATAATTATTCTTTCATGTCCCATCTACCTCTTCCTTTTCCTTAGTTTTTTGTGTTTTTTTTATGTTGTTACCAGTACGTACGTCCCCTAGGTTTTTTGCGCTAGGGGTACGTATTTTAAAGCCTTTTGCGATCCCAGATCTGGAAAGCTTCTCCCAAAATACTCCTAACAACAGCCTTAATTAATGATTCTTTCAGATTTTCTTTTTGTTTTCCCTCTGTTGTTTTGGTTGAAAGGGTAGGGTGCAGGGTTAGGGATTCGATAAGATTTAGGGTTGAGGATAAGGACGGGGTTAGGGATTGGTACGAATATGTACGTGCCCCTAGCGCAAAAACGCTTCGGGCGCGTACGTACTTATAACAACAGCCTATTTTTTCATACCCTACGCCCTGCCATTTCGCCCCCTCCTTGGAACACCCCCCCCCCCCCATTCAGTGACCGGTCTCAGACGCCACTGTCCACATGGCTGGCTAAATGTCAAGTAGTCGGTACAGCGCGATAACCCTTGGGCCCGCATCGTCCCGCAGACTTTTATGAATGGGAAATGTGACCTTTCACAGTAGTCGACTCCAGCTTTTTTTTTTTTCGTTCTCTTTAATCAGTGGCGTCCCCCACGCTGTGGGACTGGCGTCTTGCGGCCTCTAGGCCTACGTTTCAAAATTCAGGGGAGATCAGTAAGTTGATAGGACAATACATGAAAACATGATAAATGTATTCTGGAGAAGTGTATGTATCGTCAGTTTTGTAAGGGAGACATTTAGTTGTAGGTGAACTTCTGACTGCGAAAAAAAAAAGATTTTTGATTTTTCTGTTGTTTAATTTCTCATCTTTTTGTTGATGTTTTTTGTGTGTATTTTTTTTTTAATTTTCGATTTCTTGGTTCTCTCTCTCTCTCTTTCTCTCTCTCTCTATATATAGAGAGAGAGAGAAAGAGAGAGAGAGACAGAGAGAGTGAGAGGGAGAGAGAGAGAGAGAGAGAGAGGGGCTGCAGTTTTGACTCTTTTCAAATGTACGCAAAACGATTTTTGAGAATTTTACCAATGTAATAAATTTTGAACGGAACTATTTAATTTCACTGGAGACATTTAAACCGATGAAGCTGTGCATACCAAACATTAACAGAGTACCCAGACACACCGTGACAGGCGCAAGGTGGCCGTAACCGTTGTCATGCCGACGCGCCGCAAAACCCGAACTCAAACTCAAACTCGAAAAAACTCCACTCCGTACTGAATGTGCCAAATTGGATCTACACTGTGAAATTCAAAATTCCCCATTAATTTTCTGATGACCTTTCGTGTTTCCTGTGAGTAAAGTTGATGCATGGGGGGATTTGTAGGTGTTCGATTCCTGCGGTCAGTGTAAACATAGGCGCATATATGGCATACTACTTATTATTTGGCTCTTGGCAAATGCCTAGATTTTTTTTCATTTCCTGATGGATATACCTCTGCTTTTAACTAGGGATTAGAAAAAGAACTCTGTACAAAAGTATGACAGCGGCCATATCTGACGTACACGGTGAAATCCAAAATTTTGAAAAAACAGTGGACCAGCCCATTTGTCTTTAAAACCCACCATTTATGTTCAGTTGGCGAGACAGTGACAAATTTCCCTGCATGTTCCCCGTAGGCGTAGATGGTTGTCAATGACCAGTGGCTTGGGTGATATCTTTGGGCAGAGTGTTCTACCTCCCGATTACGATAATCTACAACTTGAGCAGTTCAGGTGTGCGTTGCGCTGTGTCTAAGTGCTAACGAACTCTCCGATTTGGACATGAATGTCGCACTTTTTCCCCCCAGCTGAAAATGGACATTTTGGGTAAACTGTCGTGGGACAAAAAGCAGAGGCACAAAGAACGGGAGAGAACCGGAAAGAGTTCAACCACTTCAGAAAGTGCCACATAAATCGCTTGTCGAACCTTTAAACGGTAGCATACCGTGGCCTAAAGTAGTTACGAAGGCCACGAGCATACCAGTGTCGTTTTCTCTCCTTCTCTCCCCCCCCCCCTCCCCCCTCCCCCCCCCTTCCCAGCCATTTTCTTGCTCTTCTGGCCAGTCCCCCTCCCGAGCGTGCTTGATTCATGGGCGTGACCTTTGTTTGACTAACCAGGGGGATTACAGTGATCAATGCGGAGGACGTAAGGGTCTGGGGCTGGAGAGGTCTGTATGTTGGTGACTGGCTGAGTGTTGGAAGCTGCATCTGGGTGTGGGAAGAGTGCTTTAGTTTTACCGACTGCAGGAAAACAACCAGCTGCTGGGCTCCATACCTCGAGCTAAATTTGCATCAGTATAACGTTGTGATGACTGATCACCGTGTTTATCGACCTAGTCAAGTGGTTGCTAATGCCCATGTCCATCTTTCTTCATTCATAATCACCAAAGTTTCATATCTGTGAAGAACGTTCATCATTTCAGTGCTGGGGTTTTAGTAATCAGGCCCTCTCCAAAAGCTTTACTTCCTCGGGCGAATTCATTGCGTCATGGACAATTATGCTCTCCATGTCAGTCTGCAGTGACGTGATCTCATAGTTAGCCCGGGGTCCTTAAGATACCACGTACTGGTGAGCTTTAGGCCATCAGTGTGTGGGTAAAATTTCCCCATGCATCCAAATTTAAATCTAAGCGCCCAACAGCCAATTTTGATCGTCCAACTATCACGACATCGAGTTTCAATGAGATTTGGTGCACCAGCCGGCAAGTTAGACATCATCGAATCTTAATGGCGTAACGTCACAGTCCAACTAATCGGCCAATCCAAATCGGACGGTGCGCGCCTAGGCAGCTTCAATGAGATCCTTTGAGTTGGCTGGTGCGCAGGATCTCACTTATTCTCAGTGTGGTGACTTCACCATCCAACCAATGAGATCCAAATCAGCTAGCGTGCTCCTGCTCGTACGCTAGGCAGTGACTTGATGATGTCGAGAGTGAGTTTGTGATCGGTAAATTCTCAAGTTTGTACGGAATGCATTACAAAATTTGACATGGATTTGATCATGATTGTGTGCGCCGCCTGAATAAACTAACATTCTCAGAGGCATTGGAATAAAACAGGCTTGTTGTATGATTCAAATGTGAGAGTTCGTATTGTCTGCCTGGATTGCGCAGCTCCAAATTAGAATTATGCAGGTATTACACAGCCTGTCAAATATTGTCTGCCCCCCCCCCCACCTCCAGCCTCCGCCAATTTTTGTTCACTTAATATTATCTCTCATGCCATGAGTTGCGCGGTTATTTGGCCCGGCCACCTGATCGCCTAAAGTCAGGCTATGCATGTGGTGACGTTGTACGGCCATAAACCTGTCTGAGAGAAATAGCATGCAGTCCATCTGACCCCCGAGTACACATAAACTGTGACCCCTGATGCTCATGGGTCGTAACCGGGTCAGGTGGACATAACTCTGGCAGAAAACTATGATTCGCCCACAACCTGTAAGTGCGAACTGGTAGAACCGTTTAGTAGTGTATATCTACGGGCAGAACAAAGAAACTTATGACGTTTTGCCGCAGGTTAAAATATCCGCTTTTTCTTAGGCCAAATTAACTAGCAAGTTTTCTCCCTGTTGTGGCCAGGGAAACATGAATTAAAGGAAGCTTGCCCGTGTCCACAGATCATAAAGGAAAGTCCGGAAAAGTTCTCAAGTTTTCCCGAGAGCAAGTTCCCCAAGGCGTTAGGGACTTTGCTTCTTATCTCCTATGGGGAGCAGAATGATCCAATATTTTGATTATTTAAAGAGCAGCAAGTGGATCTTCTGAAAACATTCTCGGGTATTAAACGTGGCCGGAGGTCCTTGATTTTGTATCTTCACATTGATTTCCTGCTGTAGGACGCTTATTTGTTAGGGCGCTGGCCTGTGATCATGCCACTTGCCGGCCCCACGTTCACAGGTTTCCCCAGACCAGTGTGTCTGCCGTTTTCACCCCTCCTTTCGTTCTGAACCCTTCCTTAGGCTCGACTGCTGTGTATTTTGCCAAGTTTTTAACTCTATTAGCGCCTGAACTGTGCAAACAGCGGACACTGTGAATGAAGTAAATAAGCGAGAGTTAGATTAGTCGGTGCAAGCGTGTTGCTGAGCTCATCTTCTGGTTCTTCTTGTTTCTGTCGCTTTCTTCTTCTTATATAGTTGATACGTCTATAATGACGATTCCTCAACTGCACTAGGCGACTCGACGCTACTCCTCTGAGGCTAAAAACAGGGTATAATCTTTAGATATCTTAGGGCCATTTAAAAAGTATATTCGTTGTATAGATATCTATTTATTTATCTATTTATCTATATATTGTATAGATAGGCTTTCTTTGCCTGTGTACAACAGATCCAAGCCCTGTGACAGGTATTAGTATGTGGATTATTGTGAACATGTCACCACCATTCGTGTCTCGATCACTTTCAGCACAACCACAATAGAACAACCATTTCCATCCACTTCATCCTCTGTGTTCAGAATTCCACCCTCTCCCTTCCCCTGTTCTCACGTCTTATTGCATTATAGGAGGTGCAGAAACAAATTTCCTGTTGGGCGCCGCTATTTTCTTTGTTCAGTTTTCGTTTCTTGATGACAACAGGAGCCTATCGATGTTTTATTAATCACATAGAAATGTGGAGCAGATTCCTGATTTCATTCTATGAAGTGATGCTAAAAATGTGATTTGGATCTAGTTAGACGCTGAGCGAGCCTTCCTTCCGTGACACGGCAATGTTGTACATGCACAAAACTGCTCCACTCGTGGGAAGATTTTTCTGGGTGACAAAGCCACCCCGAATTCAACGGTTCTGTAACAAAGACTGCGGCATCATGTTACTTTCCTGTCCTATTCTCCTATACACACCCACAAATCAGCTTGCCTGTTTATTCTATCATGTACGGCTGTTGTCTGAAGCATTGTATACCTGAAGCCTTTGCATATTAAAACTTTTTTACAGTGAAGACAAACTACACCCTCTATAATCAAACTCACCACCTCCTACACTGTAACCTTCGTCCAGAAATTTACCTGAAGTGCCTAAATCAACAAAGAGTCGCAAACAATGCATACGCGCCCAAAGTTTGAAAATCCTGTGCCGCCTCTGCATTTGGGGCTTTTACGATGTAAGCTACGCCCGCAGCTTTTACGTTAGATTTTTATCCCCTCTTTTTTTGTGAATGGATCGGCCTCTCCACGCTTGTCAGGGTTCAAGCGTTCTCCATGTCTTGACGCTTCAGATATCAGTGAAGATAAAGGGAGATGGTCGTAAGAAATCGCTGATAGAAAGCGTGGTCCGCTGGCTCTGGTATGTTTACCACAGTAATGATACTGTATCGGCCCACAGCGTCCAGGCTTGGGATTGTATTGAACCTGTGATTTTGTCCTGTGTCTGTCGTTTGTAAAGGTTTGACGAGACATTCTTTCATTGTGTGTGTGTGTGTGGATTTTTAGCACTGTGACCTGAAACTGTGAGTCTTAAACAGCCCAGTGCTGAATGGTAAACCTTTGCCAACATCAGATTGAAACTATCCTTTTTTTTCCTTATTTCGAGGATTCTTTCTGTGATACATTGTGTATGTTTAAATCTTGCCCTTGCACATAACGATGGCTTGTGATATTCTCCGCTAACAAATCTGAAGTTATTCCGACCAGAGAACGCGTAAAAATTCATTGTATCTATTAAGTTGTGGTGGTTGCTTAATGAATCCTAGTTGTGTTGGAAAGGTGACATTTCGCATATATCCAACTGGGACAGTTTAGTAAAGATCATTACAAATGTTTGCCGTTACTTTTTTTTTTTCCCTACGCAGCGGTTTCTTCTGAGACTGAGCGGGTTATCTATAGATCTAGATCTAGTATGACATTGATAGTAGCAGCAGCATCTCCCCGGGAAGTGAAGTGACATAGATAGATGAAAATGAGAGTGGTTGCGAATAGGACCAAGTCAGGCTGTAAGTGTTTAGTTTGGGATAGGGCTTAAGGTACGCCTGGATCGTTTGGCATTAAATGCCAGAAAAGAGTGGAGGACCTGGCACATGTGTGTTACCACTCGTTGTTTCAATTCATTTTTAACATCATACATATTTTACTGGGGATCAGAACTAAAATAGAGTTTTTATGGTGAGCGATTTGATAAGTGAAAAGAATTCACAATACAACAGTTTGGGCGCGGTAGAATACACAGGGACTGCGTTCCATACTTTTATGTATTGTACACAGAATCCTTTGTGCATTAGTGTAATGGTGCGTGGAATTTTATGTGCAATATTGTGGCAATACTTCTGTGAGAAGCAAAATTTATTATAAAGGTCCTAACAACCCAGTCTCGAGTTCTGTTGTCCTAATTTTGACAATTCTCTGGCTTAGCCTCACAATGCAAGTAATGAAATATATTTTTCATGAGAAATTGAATTCGTTCGTCCTGGTAAGAGAAGTAGAAAGATGTGTGAAATCAATTAGTCTACAGTGTGTTGGCGGAATGTGATTGGATTTTACGGGAGGAGGTCGGGGGGATAATAATGTGTTTCTCTGTGTGTGTGTATGTGTATATGGCACTGTCCATGTGTGTACCAGAGTGACATTGTGTGAGGGGAAATGTGTGAGTCGAGTGTATGTGGCGAAACAGATTGTCTACATAATAATGTGTATGTGGGGCAGTTTGTGTGAGTGAATGTTCGTGAAATACACTTCCCTCTCTCTCTCTCTCTCTCTCGCTCGCTCTCTTCTCTCTCTCTTTCTTTCTCTCAGTCTCTGTCTCTCTCTCAGACTCTGTGTCTCTCTCTGTCTGCCTGTTTGTCTGTCTGTCTTTCTGCCTGTCTGTCTTTCTCTCTCTCTCCCTCGCCTCCCTCTCTCAGTACCTCTCTCTCTCTCTGTACCTCTCTCTGTATCTCTCTGCCTCTGTGTGTCTCTCTCTCCCTGTGTCTCTCTCTCCCTGTGTGTCTCTCTCTCCCTGTGTCTCTCTCTCCCTGTATCTGTCTGTCTGTCTGTCTGTCTGTGTGTCTGTCTGTGTGTGTGTGTGTCTCTCTCTCTCTCTCTCTCTCTCTCTCTCTCTCTCTCTCTCTGCCCTCCTTTCTCCTCCTCTCTAAAAATTGTGTTATGACAGAAATCGTCCCGTTTCCCACCGAATAATGTCCACCAGCTGTTGTGACCGCGGCCTCAGATGTATGTACTTTACATTACCAGGTTAATCTCGTGTGATAATCACTTTTATTTTACCTGTGGGTATCACCGCGTCACGCCAGGCGTGATTCATGGGATAACAGGTACCTAGGAATGCAATTATCACCCTTGTCAACGCCTCCGCACCCCGTCCTCCCGCTGTACATTCCAAGAAATCGCCACTCGTGTGTATGGGTTTGTATGTGTGTGTACGTATGCCCGTGGGAGTGTGTACCATAATAATTAGTGTAGGCTTTACTACAGGGAGCCAAAACAAAGATAATTTTTTTTAAAAAAAACACTTTTACAACTTTTTATTTAAAAATACCTGAAACTTGAATCAACACAATTAGTCGATATCATACAAAAGCGATTGGGCTGGATTAATTTAGTTGACACTTAAGAAAATTAATTTTATAATTTTTAAAACTGTCATTTAGACTGTAGCGTCGAGGAAAAAAAAAGGGGGGGGGGGTGGCCAAATTGAACAATAATGAATTACTCCCGCCAAAATTTTTTTTGGGTAGCATTATAAGCTGTGTACAGTAGTGTAAGAAGTAAATGTAGAGTGCTCGCCACTGGATGCCATTGTCCCTACTGTATTTATTCTTCCAATCCAATGGATTCAAGGTGGATTACCAATCATCCAGTATCCAGTGGATATCTTTAGGTTTCCTATGGATTTCTGGAATTTTTAGGGCAAAAAGCATGCATTGAGGGACCCTGTTCACAGGAGGAGGAGAGGGGAAAATTTGTGAAGGAAAAAAAATGACATTTTTCAGACAAAAAACTCGTGGATTTGTGACCAGACTGGATGTAGTAGCTGTTGGATTAATCAGCGTCATGGTGAGTCTAGTTGTTGTTGTTGTTGTTCATCTTGTTGTTGTTGCTGTCGTTGTTGTTGATGTTGTTGCTGTTGTTGTTGTTGTTGGTGGTGGTGGTGGTGGTGATGTTGTTGATGTTGTTGTTGTTAATGTTGTTGTGGCTGATTTTGTTGTTGTAGATGTTGTTGTTGTTGTTGATGTTGATACTGTTGCTGTTGTTGTTGTAGATGTTGTTGCTGTTGTTGTTGGTGGTGGTGGTGATGTTGTAGATGTTGTTGCTGTTTGTTGTTGGTGGTGGTGGTGATGTTGTTGATGTTGTTGCTGTTAATGTTGTCGTTGTTGTAGATATTGTTATTGTTGTTAATGTTGTTGTGGCTGATTTTGTTGTTGTAGATGTTGTTGCCGTTGTTGCTGTTGTTGTTGTTGTTGATCTTGCTGTTGATGTCGCTGCTGTCATTACCTCTCACCGGCTTTTGTTGTCATTCTCTATTGTCTTTTGTGTCTTTCTATACTCGGGCATCCTCTTCCCACCACTCCTGTCATCTTCCAATATATTTCTTCCTCCTTGTTCCTCCTCAGGTCGTTTTCCTTCTCTCGTTCTCTCCTGTCAAACGATAAAGTCCGCCTCCTTTCAAACAATGTTACACAGAACTGTCCATTTCTTATCCTCTGAGACAGGAGTGTCTGTGAAATATTTTCCCTCACCCCCTCCCCTTCCCCTCAGTTTTTGTGGGCCACTCCCACCGCCACAGAGGACCGATCAACTCGTGGAATGTCTTTTGTTCAAACACAAAAAATTAATCCCCTCGTTAATTCCTGTAGTTCAAAGAAAACTGATAACACTGGACTCATTCTTCTTCTTCTTCTTCTTTCGTTCACCAGACACTGGACTCGTGACTTCAGGTTTTTGCAAGGTCACATTCGTACCCTTCCCCCACCACCTCCCCACCCCCTTCCCACCCCCAACCAATCCTACCTCGAGCATCAGCGACTACTCGATCGTGAAGAGGCCACGTACCCACCCCAAGTGTTTTGCGCTGGGGGCGCATACGTATGTGTGCCTTTCCCCAACCCCGGGCGTATCCTTTACCCTAAATCTTATCGAATCCCTAACCCTGCCCTCTGCCCTTTCAGCCAAAAACAGGAGGAAAACAAAAAGAAAATTTGAAAGAATAATTAATTAAGGCTGTTGTTGGGAGTATTGAGAGAGGAGCTCTCAAGCTCTGGAATCACAAACAAGCTTTTAAAAACCTATCCCTAGCGCAAAATAACTTGGGGACCGTACGTGCAATTAACAACATTTTTTGCAAGATCACAATCCGTACCCCACCCCGACCCCCCTTCCCACCCCCAACCAATCCTACCTCGATCCTCAACGACTCCTTGGTCGAAAGAAAGGAATTCCTGAAGAGTGGGAAGGATGAGTCTGGATGTAGCGCAAATGGGCATGAGCTCTAAATGTTCCAGATTAGTGGGTTGTGGGTGAACGTGCTAAGATCTATAGAGAAACAGATTTTTTGTGGGTTTTTTTTTTTCTCCAAAAGGCAGATAGAAGGTGTGGGCTCTAGTTCCTGAGAATTGTAGACACGAACATTCTGACAGACAGTCTGACAGACACATCGAGGCACATCATAGATAGATAGATAGATAGATAGATAGATAGATAGATAGATAGATAGATAGATAGATAGCTAGATAGATAGATAGATAGATAGATAGATAGATAGATAGATAGATAGATAGATAGATAGATAGATAGATAGATAGATAGATAGATATTTAGATAGATAGATAGACAGCTAGATAGATAGATAGATAGATAGATAGATAGATAGATAGATAGATAGATAGATAGATAGATAGATAGATAGCCAGATAGATAGATAGACAGATAGATAGATAGATAGATAGATAGATAGATAGATAGATAGATAGATAGATAGATAGATAGATAGATAGATAGATAGATAGATTAGATAGATAGACAGCTAGATAGATAGATAGATAGATAGATAGATAGATAGATAGATAGATAGATAGATAGATAGATAGATAGATATATTAGATAGATAGATAGATAGATAGATAGATAGATAGATAGATAGATAGATAGATAGATAGATAGATAGATAGATAGATAGATAGATAGACAGCTAGATAGATAGATAGATAGATAGATAGATAGATAGACAGATAGATAGATAGATAGATAGATAGATAGATAGATAGATAGATAGATAGATAGATAGATAGATAGATAGATAGATAGATAGATAGACAGCTAGATAGATAGATAGATAGCTAGATAGATAGATAGATAGATAGATAGATAGATAGATAGATAGATAGATAGATAGATAGATAGATAGATAGACAGCTAGATAGATAGACAGCTAGATAGATAGATAGATAGATAGATAGATAGATAGATAGATAGATAGATAGATAGATAGATAGATAGATAGATAGATAGATAGATAGATAGATAGATAGATAGATTGATGTATGGATGGATGGATGAGTGGATGGATGGGTGCAGGAAGGGAAGACGGACTGGTGGGTGGATGGATAGGCGGATGGATGGATTAATTAGTGGATGGATGGATGGATCGATGAATGAATGGATGGATGGCGACACTAATTAACACCCCCTATTAAAAAAATATTTAATGTGAAAGATCAAATGACAAACCCATCATTAACCCTTACACTGCACAACTAATCCATCATTCAGATTTTATCAAGAAACGATTTTGAACTGTTCCCTTTTAACTTCAGGACCTTGTAATTAGAAGTCGGGGTTTTTGATCAAGGCATGCTTTGATGTTCTCAAATGTCAGAGAGAACGTGAAGAGCTTTTTTCCAAAACGACGTAAGTCCACTTTCGTTGGAAACTGGATTAACCACTTTATACTACTGATTTTGTACATCTTTTTCTCCGCTTAAAAATGCTAATATTTCAAAACCAGTTAAGTCTGTACTAAACAGTTGAGTAAAGTAATGACTGATTAAAGCAATGATTTTGCTCTTGGTGTTGCTCAGATGCTTAATTTTCATTCATATATTTTTTCCTCGGTTTGACTCGTTTAAAAATACCCCGCGGACCCTCAGCCACGAAACAAAATGCCAAAAAAAAAAAAAAAACAGAAATGAAAAGTAGAAACAGCGGTGAAAAGAGAATTAATAATTTGGCCCGGGACATGCCAGTTTGGCATCCGTATGTTTCCGGGTTGATTCAGTGGCAGTTTCGGGCGATAAAAGAGATTCTGTACAACGTGGCCAAATTGTGTTTGTTTTGGTCACGGGCCGAGAGGTGAATTTGGCGGGGACCGTTGAGCAGTGTGATGGCGGTAGGGAGAGGCCATTGTTTTATCTCTATGACGCTGTGTACGGTACAGACACACTTGCGCCTGTCTCTTGTCTACAGTAGTCTGTGTCAAGTTTGTCGTCAATTCGACTGTCCACCATTATCGAGTTTGACTGCCAAAATTTGCAAGCATTTTGTTAGGGGGGCGTAGCCCAATTACAAAGCCAAATAGAGAAAATACTGAGTTGTGTTCACTGTTCAGCAATGGCTTATCATGTAAAATACCACGCGCCATTAACAACTGCCAAAAATGCAATTTAAAAGGAAAATCGCCATAGACGTCACAATGTATTTTTGTGATGTCGGCAGACAAAGGGTTAACAATGGCATTCTGTTGTAAACAATCCACATTTCAGCAAAATGGACCGAGTCTGTAAAGTGGTTTTGGGTATCACTATCACATAGCCGTATTCTCCTGCTGACGAATTGCAAAACATGACGCCGAATAACGTAGACGCAGCCAGGCTACCGCGGGGGGACCCGCTGTTCTTTGGAAACATTGATATTGGCTGTCCAAAATACCATTGTGGCACTTTCCTTTGGCCTCCATTGACTCAAATCAAGGGAAGTATTGGAGAGGAAAATGAACCCAGGCTGTCGTGTATCATTGACACAAAAAATACTTCTTAAAGCCTGGTGTTTGCACGTGATAAGAGGGTTTGAAAGAGCTTGCGGTATCTGAGACATTCCTGACCCTCGTGTAGCTTCGGCTGTTATCGGGGCTCTCTCGGTCTCAAGTGACACTTTCACACTTCACACCTCTCCTTTTTTTTTTTTATGATTTCACCTCTCTCTTGACGACTTTGGTGAGGGATTTCTCTGAGGCTGATCTTGACCGCATATTTCTCTCCTCCTCTTTCTTTCTTTCTCTTTCTTTCTTTCTCGTTCTCTCTCCCTTCCTCTGCCTCGTTCTCACTACCTCCCTCTCTCTCTCTCCTCTTCTCTCTCTCGCTCTCTCTCCCTCCCTGTCTTTCATTCTCCTGCCTGCCCTCCCTCCTTCTCCCCCAGTGTCTGCGTGTATGTGCGTATGTATATATGTCTGCGTGTGTGCTCAAAATGGTGCTGCCCGTCCCAGTCAGCTAAACGTCATCATTAAACGTGTGTGCTGGTGCGTGCGACATTTGTCAGCAAGTTTGAAACTCCCGCCAATAAAAGACGTCGTCTCGGGAGCTTTCTGGGCAGAGGGAACAAGTGAAAAGAGGGGGCACGGGAGCAGGAACAGGGAGCCAATGTATCTGACGTAAATTTGTCCAGCTCAGCGTTTGTATTGGGGATTGCTCCTGGGGGGTGCTGGGGTAGGAGTTTGAGTTTCAGTTTGGATTATACGGCGCGTTGGCACGATAATGGCCACTTTGCGCCCTTCACGGTCTGTTTGGGTGCGCTTTCTTTATTTATGTGCTCGCGTAATCTCGAAGATAAATGAATCTCTTAACAAACAATCAAACACACACACACACACACACATACCCAGATTAGTCCTTGGACATCGCAGAGAGAGGAGAAAGGAAGAAAACAATAGAACGAACAATCGGATTCCATACCTAAATCATTTCAACGATCGTCACAGAGCAGCTGATCAACGGGCATACAGCAGCGGGCCAATGTTTCTCTTTCATGTCATGGAAAGCAGTAGTTTGGAGATGTTCGACCGTTTGCCATCTGTCAGAAAAATGTCTAGAGTGAAATTGCTATCAAACAAAGACGGACGGTTTGTCTGGTATCTGTCAAACAAGGATTACACTGCAAAACACGGACAAGTGGACATGTGGACAGGTTACATCTGTCGATGATTCTAAAAGCGGTCTGAAAACGTGCGAGATACTGGCGTTCGTGCTGGATGGAGGAAACGTTACTTGTGTGTTCTGGCGTTGTGGAGAAAAAATTTAGGATGTCTTGCGTTAGTTTTGGCAGTGTTAGAACACACAGATCATCCTGTGATGTAACGTCTGGACATCTGCTGGCTGGGACAGCCGTCGGGGAAAATTAGAAGAAAGGGGTTTTTTTGGTGAGTGATTTGGCAGCTAACACAGAACGTCTTGGCAAAGTTTCTGCTTACACGTGACTCTGCATCCTTCTTCGCCTCTACTTATTCTTCGTTCGTGTCTTCCCGACTCTTCTCGTCATACAGCCAGGTCCATAGACTAAAATTAATGCAATGTTTCTCAAAGTGGGGCGTGGAAATTCAGAATAGGGCGTAGGGTTTTTTTCATAGAAACCTTAATTACATAGTCTATTTTGACTTCTTAGCTGTATAGATACACTACTGTTTGCTTATGTCTGTCGGTGGTTTCTTTGTTTAGCTCGGATGAAAACATCGAACTTAACAGATGTACGACTTTAATGATAATGTGCAACCCCGCCGGTTATGTAACGCGTTTTTGGTCCGATCTTGCTGGGGTGCAACTTTTGTTGTTGTTTTTTTTAAACTGAAGTGAGACGTGGGACCAAAAAGGTTGAGAAAGCCTCGTCTAATGACTCTAGTGTAATATTACTACATGTAGTTATATTACCCACTGACTCGGGGAATACACAGATGTGATTTTTTAAGTTAGGTTTCGATCATCAGTATGTAAATTTAGGCGGCGAACGAAATTTCCTGTCATATTTTTTAGTTTTGCTCGAAGAATATGCGTTGGGTTGTTGTTTTTTTTCGGCTCAAAATGTCGGAACACTAAATTTTAGTTGTAGCTCAAAATCACCTTTTAGAATATGCCCACGTACATGCTTGCGTCTGTCTTTGGGTAATACATGTATGATATTTTGTAGAATTTAAGCCACAGCGGTTAAAAAGTCTTTCATGATTACCTTGGAGGCCTGACTTCCTTTATAATATGATTAATATCATAGTCTTCGTAGAGTCAGCATTGTCATCTATTTTATCCTCTTCTTACAATCGTTTACATTCCCGTTCTATAGACAGACAAAACTGCAAGACTCAGAAAAGGCTTTGTCTGAACCAGGTTGCCAGTTGGCAATTACAACGGCTAAGAGATCGTCCTTCTCAAGCATGTTATTTTGTCTATTCATGAAAAATCTATTCATTCGTTCTTCTCTCTCAACCCCCCCCCCCTCCCCCCAACTTTCGAGGACAAAACTTGCCCCAGGAAGGGAAGCATGGGAAAAATCTACATTCCTTTGGAAGCTGATCCTAGCTTAATCGAATTCCTGGAGCCGAAATATTTTGGCTGTCAGGTAATCATGTCAAGACTATACCCGAGACCTAAGGTGACAATAGCCTGGTCCAGTCAGCCGTGGCCAGGCCAAACAACGCCCTCCTTCCTTCCTTGGACAAAGGTCTCCATTGTCTGAGGTTCCTTAAGTCTAAACATGCCAAAGGTTAGCGACATGCCGGACGGCACACTGACCCTGTGACTCACGCTTCGGTGACCAGTGCTTAACCCTATGAAAACCAAACAGATGGGACATTTGTTTTGATATAATTTAAGGTTATGGACAAGTGCACAACAGTGTTATTAGGACGCCTAGGTTATAGAAGTTTCAGTAATCTCTCATGGATTAAGATAACCAGCGACCTGACAGTGTAACAAAAGTAATTTCACACTCAGTTGCGCACCATAAAAATGCGCACTGCATACTCTAAGTGAAATTGGAACTGTCAGCCTCTGTCCCTGTATCAGTGGTCTTGTCCACAGGATCCGCTCCGCTCCGCCATTTTACGGAAAATGACGTATGACACAGCAAAACACTCAATCAAATTTTACTTTTAAGCGCACTGGGGCAATTAGTTTAGTTACTGATGGGACATAATCTTGGTAACTGATGGGAGGTTGTAAACGTGTGCTCTTTTCCAAGATGGTCGCCAGGTTACATGATCACGCAAGGAAGATAATTTACAAACAAAAAAATGTTCATTTAATTACTGCCCTTGACAACACAACCAATAATTTTTTGCCCATGCATGGTTTGAAAAATGGCTCTTGGGTAGCATATTACGTGGAATGTCAATACATTCAAATCATTCCTTCCATAATAATGGTATCTAAAAAAATACTTCGCTTATCATATCAGACAAGATTACTGAATCCTTGCGGTCAGAGTACAATAGATAGGCTTGCAATGTAGACCGTTTATCTGCAATACTGATAGTTGAAAAGTAACAAGAAAATAACAAGGAACATTATACTCCGTTGTAAGTTCTTTTGCATCATATAGGACTCTCTCTCTCTCTCTCTCTCTCTCTCTGTGTGTGTGTGTGTGTGTGTGTGTGTGTGCGTGTGTCCCTCTCTCTCTTTTTCTATTTCTCTCACTCCCCCTCCCTCTCTCTCTTTCTCTCACCCCCCTCTCTTTCTCTCTTTCCCCTCTCTTTCTCTTTCTTCCTCTTTCTCCCTCTCCCTTCTTTCTCTCTTCTCTCTCCTCTCTCTCTCACGCTCTCTCTCTCTCTGTCCCTATATCTCTTTCTCTCACCCCCATCTCTTTCTCTCTCTCTCTCTCCTCTCTTTCTCTTTCTTTCTCTTTCTCCCTCTCTTCTCTCTCCTCTCTCTCCCCCTCTCTCTTTCTCTCACTCTCACTCGCTCCCTCTTTATCTCACTGGTGTGTATGACAGTCAGAAAACATCTCTCTCTTTCTCTCTCTCTCTCTCTCTCTCTCTCACTATCTCTCTCTCTCTCTCTCTCTCTCTCTCTCTCTCTCTCTCTCTCAGTCTCTCTCATTGGAGGCCTTTCTTTATAATGTGATTCAGGGCAGCCACTAAGAAATAAATCGGTGAGAAAGCACTCAGTTTCTGGCAAAGATATGCATCATTTCTTGATTAGGAATACAGGTCTTCGGTTATTATATACTTCTATCTTCATCAAATGTCAGTGCGAAGGGCGGTGTTGATTGACGGGTATCACCCCTGTACCATTTAAAACTTTGTCATGTGATTAAAGTATCACTTGATGTTGTCTTTATCTGAGGATGTTTCAGTGTGCGCCTGCTGGGCATCAAGTCGTCGTCTATCTCATTCTGGCGTATCAACAATTTGTCTTTTTTTGCACGAGGATGTTGTAAAGTTTTGTTAATGGGGGGAGGGGGGGGGTGGAGAGAGAAAGAGGTAGACAAAGAGAACGAGGGAGAAGTGGGGAGAGAGAGGGAGAGAATGAGGGAAGGAGGGAGAGAGAGAGACAGAGTTAGACAGAGGGATAGATTAAGAGAGAGAGAGAAAGAGGCCTGTGGCAAATCGTTTCTGCTTGTAATTTTCAAAACTAGAAAGATATCCTACGCGTCACTTTGTGAGATAGTAGAGCTCATCACCAGCAATCATTAGATAATCATAACTCAAAACCATACAAATCGTAGATACGCCGGTACCTGAGATTGACCACAAAGTGTTTTGTGTGACAAGTTCAGTTCAAGGGTCAAACTTTCGACATCAAAATGAAAGAAACCACGTGTATGAAAGGTTATCCTGTACAATGTGTTTAGGTCCTTATTTTAGGAGGTTCGCTGCTCTTGGCAATTACACCTCACTTTTCTTGGTTTTTTGTTTGTTTGTTTGTTTGTTTGTGTTTCTGTGCGTTTTTGTGGTAGAGATTAGTTTTGTTTAGAATTCTTTCCGGGCAGCAGCCTTTTTCGGCCTGCTCTTCTCGACTCTCAACTGCCAAGGTACCTTTAACGTGCGCAACGTGCACACATGCCCTCGGAGTTTTTCGTCCTTGTCTGAGAAGACTAGTTGCTCTATCCTACCTACCATAGGATCAGGGATTGGAACTTATGTATCTTTGGTGGACGCACATTAAATTGAAAATCGAAGTGGGGCGTTGGACAAAAAATGTTGAGAAACATCGGTGTAGAAGAACTCACACGGGAAAAGAAAGGGGTGTCAAGCCGTGTCTTGACACTTGTTTTCTCAGATCTCCGCCTGTCAAAGTCTTCACGCCCCTGCCTAATTGTGCGACCTCCTCCGCCCCCCCCCCCGCCCCCAATTTTGACACCGTGTGGGAGTTTCCGTCTCGGTATGTTGACATTGTCAGCTGCTCAAAGTTGCAAACTGTACAAATTGTGAAAGGGAAAAGGACCGAAACTACTTAGGAATGTCAATATACTTTCAGCTTAGTGTGCAAACTGAATATCTCAGAGGGGAATGTTAGAGTGAAAGCGGGATTTTGCGCTGTTGAACGTTTTTGGGAGATCTTCATGGTGTAACAGTGTGTCGGATACTAGCCCAGGTGTAGCGTAATTAGGGTGTCTAGATAATGGCGACTTCGCTTGTCCTGTCCTCTGCGTCAAACATTTACTTGCGGGACCAACATATTTGGAGGGCTAGGGGGGGGGGGGGTGTCTCGGGGAGGGGAGCCAAAGAATAGCCCCTTTCCCCCTCCGTCAGGTTGAGTAAGGTCGTCTAGAGGGGCTCCTTTACAAATATGTGGCTGGCATTGCCAAGCGCCCCCCCCCCTCCCCAAAAATAAATTCCGCAGCTGTTAGCTGAGATGTTTGCTGGAACAAACCAATGAACATAATAATGATGCAAAAGGGTCGTAACTCGAAATAAACAACGCAGGAGTCACGTGAAATGGAGTGCAGATTATCTCCCTCGACAGAGGAGCAGGAAAATGGAATGAGAAAAATAATGCAGACAAAAAAAAAAAAGCAGCGATGAAAGTAAATATGTGGAATGGACAGAAAGAACGATAAACAACAACTGAACAGATAAAGAGACAAACTGAATGAATGAAGTATTAGAGAAACTAGCAAAAAAATTAAAGAATAAAAACGGTAACATTAACTAAAAAGTAAGAATAGTCAAAAGGTTTCCGTTAGACGCGGGCATGTCGGGCGTGATTTAGTGTGCAGACGTTACGTGTGTCTGACGCTTGCAATTATTTTCTAATGTCTGACTACAAACTTTGGTCAAATCCCCGAACGTGCGTGCGAATTCTGAGATTTTTTTTTCTATAGGTAGGTAGATAAATTTTACCCAAAAAAAAACAACTAAGAACCTACTCAGAGGGCTGTGGAGAGAAAAATGCTCAACATCAGACTGCAAGATAAAATCCCCCACGCTGAAATTCGCACACAAACAAAGCTGACTGACATAGTAAAATTCATGCTGCAACTGAGGTGGAATTGGGCTGGACATGTGAGGAGGATGAATGATAGTAGATGGACAAAACGCTGAACTGAATGGCAGCAAAGGGCAAGCAGAAGAACAAAGGGATGACCAGGAAGAAGATGGCCAAGACGATGTAAAACAGAGAGGAGGAATATCATGGATGAGGAAAAACATCAGACAGAAAAGAATGGAAATCATTGTCGGAGGGCTACATCCTGCAGTGGATGGACGACGCCTAATTGAAAGGTGAAAGGTGAAAGATAAATATATAAGTAACACTGTGAGAAAAGATGATAGCTGCAAAGGGGACAAGGTGGTCTAGAGGCAAGGTGCTCGCCTCTCATGCCAAGGGTCCCGGGTTCCAAACCCGGGCAGTGCAGGCGTGTTGGAAAGTGGATTTTTCTCATATTTTCAAGTCCCTGGTCCTATTGGGGGGTAGGATCGAGTAGTTCTTGGAAATTGGATTTTTCTCATATTTTCAAGTCCCTGGTCCTATTGGGGGGTAGGATCGAGTACCTAGTCTTCTCGGATAAGGACGAAAAAATTCGGAGGGCCCGTGTGCATGTTGCGCACGTTAAAGATACCTTGGCAGTTGGAAATCGTAAAGAGCAGGCCGAAAGGCCGCTGCCCGGGCAAAATTGAAATTAATAGATTAAAATTTATCTATATCATCTCCCCCCCCCCCCCACCCCCCCCCCCCCCCGCCAGAACAAGAAATAATAAAACAAGTAAAGTGAGGTGTAAATGCCAAGGGCAGCGAACCTCCTAAAATAAAGACCTCAAACCGATGATAGCTGCAAATGTGATTTGGGACAACGTGTTTCCCATTAGAACTTATGAAAACAACACAGGAAATTCTGAAGAAATCAGTGATTCAAAGTGTGTGTGGGTGAGATACTTCAAGCAACTTCATGTAGGCTGGACAGATCCTCTGGGATGGATTATCAGTCCTCAATGGGCATTCGCTTGTCCAGCAACACATTGTCACAGTCTCGTACACAGGCCGTGGGGTTCCTCAAATACATTTTTTACAGCCCCACTTTCAACCTGCGCGTCACCTCTCTACGATTCATCACCTGTCCCTAGATTCGTTCTTTACACAATAGACGACTGACTCAATGGCTAAAGGGGCGGTTGCTTCGTGCGCAAAATTCTTAGGGGCGCAAAATTTGAAAAGCAAAAGAAAATAAATTAGAAATAATAAATAAAAAATAGCACCCCTCCCC
The DNA here is from genome assembly GCA_963931925.1 of Onchidella celtica. Lineage (NCBI taxonomy): Eukaryota > Metazoa > Mollusca > Gastropoda > Systellommatophora > Onchidiidae > Onchidella > Onchidella celtica. Next base: position 13,772,019 of record OZ007570.1, on the reverse strand, counting down.
CCCCCCCCCTCCCAAATCTCCCAGTGTTCCAACATTCTACAGTTTTTCAAAATGACGGGACAAATAAACAAGGCTACGTACCAACAGCCCACAGGTCAGGGGGCGCAATATTTGCCTTGCCCCGGGTGGTGGCAACCCACGCTACGTCATGGTACCGACATGACAAGATGGCAGGAATAATCAGCACGAAAGACAGACATATGGTGTGACGGTATCGCAGATGGCACAGTTTCGTCCCCAGAGCACCAGGGTCGATTCATGCAAGGCTGAGAATCAGAGAATAATAATTATAATGAACTGTCAAACTGCCTGACCTCATTTTTACGCTTGGTTGGTTTTCCCACGACATTGTCGATTTATTAACGGGTAGCGACAAAGATGCATTTTTCCCAGAGCCTTCTATCTGATAATCAGTATAATCTGTCACTCACTGGCATTAATGAAGATATCCTAGCGATTTTATTATTTTTTTGCAAGAACGAAACAGAAAGATGCCCGCGGTCCTAGATTTCTATGTGGACATTGAAATCTGTGAACTTTGTACATCCAAGCTTGTAGGAAGCGTATCGATCGGGTTTGTCTTCTTTTCTTTTTTACATCATTCTGCGATAGGAATCTCTAATTATTCTTTTCATCACTTCATGTTTGTTCACTCTCCTACAGAGTTCTGTTAGTTAATGTACATGTATTTCCTTTAAGTTCTATTGCTATCTGATGTGATACTCATTGGCAAGATTTGTTGTTGTTTGCTGCCCTTGTCGTGGTTGTCGTAGTCGTCGTCGTTGTTGTTGTTGTTGTTGTTGTTAGATCTTAAAGATCTTGTCTTTTCTTTTTAATTTTAAGTTGAGTTCGACTTGGATGAAACTGTAATGATGAAGTGACGAATCGGTGAAATAAGACTGAATTTGAGTGACCGTAATTTCTGTGACTGAGATGCCCCAGATGTAGTTTAAACAAAAACAAAAAAAATTTTTTTGCAAATGACTCACTTTGGCTGTTATTATTTCTTTTGTGAAATATCCCGGGGACGCTGTGGGGCGGCAGCTAGAAACTTCTATGGGTTAAAAATTGATAGGTGGGGATACGGCCAGGGTGGAGAGGGCAGATCAATGAGTGACGGGCAGGTCGCACCTGGGGTCTCGATGAGTGCTTGGGAAAGGGGGGGGGGGGGCGCGGGGGCGGAATAGGGATAAGGGATGAGCAAGAATATTTCAAAGTTGTGTCGTATGTCAGTGGTCCCCAACCTTTTTATCGCCGCGGACCGATCAACATTTGATAATTTTACCGCGGCCCACTGAGGGGGGGAGGGGGGGGGGGGCCTGTCGCGATAAATCTATATTTCAAATAGGACTCATGGTATTGTCTGTTAAAAGCTTTCTGTTTCTTTGATGTTGAAGGCTCTTCTTCTGTCTCTTCACTGGACCTTTTCCTTTGTGCAAGGAAACTTTCTAACGACGGCTGTTTCGTATGCATTGATTGTAACTTTTCAACCAATGGTCTGTGAGCTCTGAGTGGGAGGCGGGGTAGAGAGATTGAAGTCTGAGTTAGGAGAGAGCACGACACGATAATTGTCACACTGTGCTAGGAAGAAGCAGAGAGTATAGATATATAGAGAGGGTTCACCATTGGTCAATTTGCACTACGAGACACGGGAGGCTTTGCGAAACCATTGTTAGCATGGAGCGAAAAGTAGGTCGCTGCGTTAAACAATATCCGTTTGTGCATTTCCACGGGGCGTAGGAGCTTACAAACGGTTGTAAATAGTTTCAAGCAGCTCAAAACTATGAACAAACCACAGTAAACAGATATGCACACTATCTTTGGTGAAGAAGGTCTCTTTCAATTCTTCAATTTCTTGTTTACCGCAGCGACCTAGTTTCGCGATTTGGTGGAAGTGAACCTTCTCTATACATCTATACTCTCAGGAAGCAGCAAGACGATAGACAGTATATAACGGAATGATAGGACAGAAGGAGACTCCACCAGAAGCGTCCACCAACCGCCCGAGGGTGAAGAAAGAATGAGCTAGATTCTCACACAGTTGTAGTGTATTACACGTCGTCGTCCATCTTACAGACTGGCGTATCAATAGTTTTTTCATTTTACATGAGCAGCATTTCAAGGTTTTGGGTTAATTTTGTTATTCTTGGATGTGCCAAAAAACGTTTCTGCTTATCCTACTTTAATGGAACCAGAGGGTGAACATGTATGTAAGCACCGAAAACCTTCTGGACTACGTGACCAAAAATTCAGACATTTTGTACATTGTCTCAAATTTGTATGGTAAATTACCTGAACACATCCGTTTTGAACAAAATTCAGTTTTTATGTGATTTATTTACATTTGTTTAACCATGAAAGAGAGACTCATTTTTCTCCGGGTGCAATCGACAAGTATGGTCGGAAATTTCCTTCTTCGCCTCTCCTTACGCTTAAAACAGAAAATTTGCAAGTTTTATCTAGCTCGGGTAAGCTCGTAAATATTACTTTGAAAGTATTGAAAATATCGATACGTCACTTTGTGAGAATAAAAACAGATCTCACCATGAGCAATTACAGGGTACTCATAACTCAGATTCAGAACCACCAAAATCACCGATACGTCAGTAGTACATGAAACGGACAACCATGACTGTGGCAGATTGGAATATTTAATTTTAATCTCCCTGTATCGGAACCTGGAATTCTGAGAGGGGGGGGGGGGGACACGTTGGTCTACAACCTAGGTGCTCGCCTCTCATGTCGAAGATGCCGGTTCGATCCCCGGTCGGTGCTGACATGTTGGAAATTATTATTTTTTTTGCGGGGGGGGGGGGGGGGGACTCCTGTCCCTGATCCTCTGGTAAGTAGGATCGAGTACCTAGTCTTCTCGAATAAGGACGGAAAACTCCGAGGGCCCGGGCCGTGTGCACGTTGAGCACGTTAAAGATACCTTGGCAGTTGAAAGTTGAGAAGAGCAGGCCGAAAACAAGGCCACTGCCGGGGCAAACTTCTAAAAAACTAACCTCTATCACAAAAACACACAGGAACAAGAACATGAAAAATAAAAACAAGAAAACTTAAGGTGTAAATGCCAAGAACAGCCAAGAAATTCCCAAAAATGAAGGCCTAAAACACAAACACCTGGAATTCTGCCCTAAAGAGATGACGGAATTTGGCGTTCTCTGGGGCCATAGAGGACACTGGGACAAAACAAATAGGATTTTCTTATGAAAATGTTCAGAAGTTGAAATACAACCTTTTCTATAAACAGGGGATCCGTCCCAGATCGGATTAGCTCATAGGAAAACAGCAGAGTGTCCGGACAAAGCTGTATGGATCTAGGGTCTGGGAAAGAGAAGGAAAACAGCATTGTACTGGAGTACTGTTGACAGTAATCTCCGGCTGTATCGGGCTAAACTTGTGGTGGTAGTAGTGAGGAGGCAAAGGGTTCATTCGAATCAGCCATCCTATGGAAATCCGATGGCATCTACATCAACTTTAGTCTGTTTTACCCCTTAGGATTGTATTTGATTGTTGTCGGTGGAAATTGTACAAGGTGTAAATCGTTATTGATTTGAAATTGTCGGTCTTGTTAGACAGAGGGAGATTAAGAGAGAGACAGAGAGAAAGAGAGAGAGGAAGAGAGAGAGACAGAGGGAGGGGAAGACAGACAGAAAAAAAGAGAAAGACAGAAAGACAACGAGAGAGAGACAGAGAGGGAGAGAGAGAGAGAGAGACAGAAAGACAGAGAGAGAAAGAGAGACAGACAAAGAGAGAAAGACAAAGAAACAAAGAGAGAGACAGAGAGAGAGACAGAGAGACAGAAAGACAGAGAGAGAAAGACAAAGAAACAAAGAGAGAGACAGAGAGAGAGAGAGAGAGACAGAAAGACAGAGAGAGAAAGAGAGACAGACAGAGAGAGAAAGACAAAGACACAAAGAGAGAGACAGAGAGAGAGGGGGCAGATAGAGAGAGAGGGACAGAGGGAGAGAGAGAGAGAAGAGTGACAGAAAGGGAAAGAGAGAGAGCATGCCAAGGGGAAAGAGAGAGAGAGAAAGAGTGTGAAAGATAGAGAAGGGTGGGGGGGGGGGGGATTTTAATGAAACTGTTTTGTTATTTTTTTCTAAAAAGAAAATCGTTTTCACTCTAGGATCGCTGAAATGATTTATATATTATTTGTCCCCATCCGTTCAGTCGATCCGAAAATGTTCCTGAATAGAACAGTTAAGTGTCAAAACTCCCCACTGAAGTATGGAATCTTCTTTCAAACGCGAGAAGAAATCGATTTTTTGAGGGGAGTTTTGCAAAAAAAGAAAAGAAAAAAAGATCTGTTGGAGACATAAATGAGTAGGTGTGTTTTTTACCCCGTCCTTCCAAGTTGGTGATGCTTCAAGTATGGGGACAATTTTTGCCTTTTTATGTATCATATCAAAGTGCCCTATCATTCAGGTCACAATCCCGAAGAGCCCTTGGGTTATAAGGAGGACGGGTGACTGGTCCTGACATGTTTTTTCATGCTAATTCATTGTCAAGAGTGATGATGATTTCATGCCATAGGGTGCTGATTTTTCAAGGAATACTCAACTGAATGCCCTGGGTTTGTGTCGTGTGTAAAATTGAAACACTGCTTACGCATTATAAGGCTAAATTATGCACACTTCCGACGTTGTCGCGCTGCAGTCATGTCGTACTTTCGTGTTTCCGTTGACCCTGCAATGTGCCCGTCTCTCACATGTGCGCTCATCTCCATTCCTATATAATTATATTTCAATCCAAAATGGGATGCGGCTGTATGTGACACGATTTGCAACACTGCAAATTACAAGCTAATTATTTTCATTTCCGGTTTAAAAAAAACACAACAATTCTCATATCGGAAGAGTTACAGGTTGCCAGTCTACGTCACGTCCAGCATCTCAAGGGCCAGGGCACTTGGAGGGGGGAGGGGGGGGGTGGGTATGTAATAATAGACCAACCGATATTAGAGTCATTTTTCATCTTTCCCAGATAGGGTGGGGGGGGGGGCGGGAGAATGAGAAAGAGAGAAAGAGGGGGAGAAGGACACAGAAAACAGAAAGAGTGTCGAGAGGGAGAGTGAAAGAGAGAAAAAGAGTGGGAGAGGGAGACAAAGTGATAGAGAAATAAGGAGAGAGAGAGAGGGTGAAGGGAGGGAGGGATAAGGAAGATTCCATGCTGCATTTCCCACGCAGTCCCAAGATTCCATGCTGCATTTCCCACGCAGTCCCAAGATTCCATGCTGCATTTCCCACGCAGTCCCAAGATTCCATGCTGCATTTCCCACGCAGTCCCAAGATTCCATGCTGCATTTCCCACGCAGTCCCAAGATTCCATGCTGCATTTCCCACGCAGTCCCAAGATTCCATGCTGCATTTCCCACGCAGTCCCAAGATTCCATGCTGCATTTCCCACGCAGTCCCAAGATTCCATGCTGCATTTCCCACGCAGTCCCAAGATTCCATGCTGCATTTCCCACGCAGTCCCAAGATTCCATGCTGCATTTCCCACGCAGTCCCAGCCCAAGATGAGCAAACCTTTTGAGCCGTCACTGACATCAAAACTGTACCAGGAAGTAGAAAGCTTTGATTTCTAACATCTACCCCCCCCCCCCCGGGCTTCCTGATTCCTCCCTCCAAATAATCGTCCACTTAGAATGACAAGATTCTAACTCCCTTCCGTCAACTTTTGAGAAATCGAGGATTGAAGTTGTATGTGATCAAAGCTTTTAGAGCAAAGAATTTTTTTTTGTTTTGTTTTTAGTAATACAAATTACACACCGAATCTGCATGATATGTCAAACTGACACACAATGGAGATGGCCAGTAGAAGTATTATGTAGTGTACAACTCAATTCATCCGAAAAGTGGAGATAAGACATTATCATTGTAAGGGGACGTTATGTTATCGTTTCGCAGACAGACCCCAGACACCTGAATGGAAATGTTAAAGCATATTCTGATTTCAAAGTTTATTTATGTTTTTTTTTCTTCCTTCAACAAATCATCGTATTATCTAAACTTCCTGTTGGCCTCTGACGATTGAATTACTCATGACAGCACGTGCACGGACGTGGTCTGGGAGGGGGGAGGGGGGTGAGTGACCTGGTGAAAGATCTCCACTTCCTTCTGTCTGTTTTTGCATCTATCAATTTTTTTTTATCCGTTTACTTCCAGTGTTCGTCCTTCTATCAAAGATGTTAGATACGTTAAGTTAGAACAGCTGGGGGTGGTTTGCGTTCACGGGTTTGCCACCGCCACCGAGTGGCGAATGCGTATTTTGCAGAGCCGAATTGAGAAAGGTAATAGTGAGTTGAGTTTACTGTTGAGCTATCACTCTGGGCCATGATCTTTAAAAAGATTACTTTGTAATTGTAACTTCAGGGAACATTTGGACACTTTTTTTTTTCAGTTGTGATAGCTCTGGAACGAAATCTTGTTACGGTATTAATTTCTTACTTATTAATTATTTTTTATGAATCAAAGCACTACTATTTGCATGCAAGGCGTCATAGGCCAAGCTGCCAGTCAACGCGCTGCTGCGTGCACGCTTTCTTTATAGGCGCGGGAAAGGGACTGCCCCGTCCTATCTAACTCTACAGTCTTTGCTTACATTTTTATTCAATGATTTATGATAGTGATTCTCAGTTCAGCTCTGGGAATGAGGTTTTCAAAGGATAAATGCGAATGGATCTGACGAAATCGGGCTTAAGGTGAAAGACAAAATTCCTGAAAGAACTCTTCCAAGAGGGGGGGGGGGGGGGAGGGGGGCTTTTCTATGGAAACTGAGATTTGTGTATAATGTGAAAGATTGGCCATATTTCTGCATTCAGTTAAAACATTATTGCTTGATTTTGTCTTAGAAGTATTTTTCTTGGATTTTTTTTAAAAAGGTATAAAAATTTCACCTTCAGCCCGGTTTTGCTAGATCCACCCACAAATTTGAAACCTTTTGCTACATTCAAATGCAGTTTTAACTCATTCAATACCAATTGTCTACATAGATGATATATGGTTCGTCAGGGCTGTGCTGGTTGTGGATAAATTAGAGTATATCATTGATTCGTTACTCAAGTTCTGTTAGTCAAACTTTTATAGTTTGCTCTATAAATTGTAATATAATATCAGCTGGGCGTCAGTCATTTTCAATAGCACAGAGTGATATAATATTATTCTAAGAATGTCTTGGTATACACGTAGAAATCCCTTTGGCAATGAATGAGTTAAATGATAATTATCCTGCCGGTCATTTTTCGTATTCAGGCTGTCAGAGCGACTTAGGTTTCATTAGAGAACATTTCGTTAGCAAATTTTATCATCCTGAATTTTTCGCCTTTTTTTTTTTTTAATTTCAAATTTCGCTCTGCGAGTCGACCCTCGAGGCTACAGTCCAGGATTGCTTCACATTCACAACAGGTCAGCCTGACATTTTAACCTGACAAGATGAATTACCATAGCCATTGGCTCTGATGTCTAATTATTAACCTTTAACCCCCCCCCCTTCCCCGTCCCCTCACCCAAAAACAGACATCCTCATCCTATGGGGCTGTTTCTGATTTATTGCTCACACACACATACGGGCACCACTCACACATGCACGCACATACACACATGCGCGCACGCGCTTTCAATGTACAGACATGTTATTTCTAATGCAATGCACGAGCACTCACTTTATTAAAGGCACCAACTCACTCAGGCCAGCGGACACAGAGAATCAATCGCATGTGTATCCACCACAGCCTCCCAGCACGTGCGTGAGTGAGTGCCCTCCTCAGCCACCCTCCTCCTTCCGTGTCTTTTCTTTCCCCCTCTCCATCCATCTTTTATTCTTTTTTCATCCTCCGCCCGTTCTTCCTTTCGGCGATCCTGAACTCACTTTTGTTCATCCAATCTTTGGTTTCTTTTCGTTTCATTTTTTTTTTAAACTTAATTCTTTCGTTTTTTGTTTTTGTTTGCCACATCTGCAGTTGCCTTTCTGCCCCATCACACACACACACACACACACACACACACACACATACACACGCAAACAGACACACATAGACACACACATGCATGCACACACACATACACACCTGCACAGTCGAGCTCCCTCTTCACATGCCCACACTCTACTACACAGCCACACATTCATAAACGCGCACACTGCCGAGCCCTTAATTCACATGCTCACACTCCACTACACACCGCCAGTCACACCCACAAAGCGAGCACTCACACGGAAATCCTCATTTGGAACCGCGATGCAATAGCAAAAAAAATCACATGCATTGTCCAACATTTCATGAATAGCTGAGGTTTCCTTGAGAGTTCGCCCTCACGCTTGACATTCCCTCACTTGTTTGAGGGTTTTCAAAACATGATATTTTGGGCCTTTCACAGAATATAACCCCAAAAATAATTGAAAGATCCAGTCATCCCTTGAGGATAAAAATGATTATCTATATGTGACACGCCCCCCCCCCTCCCCCCCCCCCCTCAAAAAAAAAAAAAAAGAAAAAGAAAAACTGGCCCACGAAGATAAAAATCTGGGTGCACACGGATCACCCGAGCAAAATTAATACATTAGTTTTTATGAGTGGCGTGCATGTATCTCCAGATTTAGCATCATGAATATGGGAGAAAGCCAAGAGAAAAACGTATTTTTTTTCTTTTTTTTTTTATGTCAGCGAGAAGATTTTCAATTTCTTATTTCTTATATTTTATCTCTATCAGTGAGACAGTGTGGGTAGGAATGGACCAAATTAAAGAGAGAGACAGACAGAGAGAGAGAGAGATATATATATATAAATAAAGACAAAGAAAATGACACAGAAACAAAGAGAAACGGCACAAGAGAGAAAGAGAAATCCAGGACCAATGAAAAATTAACAAACAAAAAAACCCCCAGTAAAATGAGCTTTACAAATTCCCACTATAACGTTATATCCGAAGTCTCGTAGTATCCACAAAGCCGAGCTTTTCACGAGTACTTGAGACGTGACTACTATACTGTACTCTTTCCAGTGTTTGTCATACTTGTGCCAGATAAACAGTGAAGAAACACTGTAAACACCACGACAACCTCATCCCTTTGAAGATCTGACACCGGGCGATTCCTGCGATGTTTCAAAAGAATGTTCTTGCCCCAGATCTGAGATAGAAAACTAACAGTGAGTGATTGTACCGTCTACACTATGATAGGAATGCTTCAAAGATGGTTGGTAATTTAGACTACTAAGATTGAGTCGGTAATTTCTTCTGTTTAAATAGTGATAAACTGACCTAGATCTATTATAAACATGGGTATTATTTGAAAGATATGTATTGATTGAATAGGTGAATTTTCTAACTTTTCTCTTTCTTTCTTTCGTCTCCCTCTCTCTCTCACAGACATACACACACACACACGCACTCTGTGTGTGTGTGTGTGTGTGTGTTACTTACTCTCCTTCTCTTTCTCTCTCCATCTCTTTTCCTCTTCTATCTGTCTATCTCTCTCTCTCTCTCTCTCTTCTGTTTTTCTCTCTTCGACTCTCTCTCCCCTCTCTCTCATTCTGTCTCTTTCTCTCTCTTTCTCCCTCGTTCTGTCTTGTCTTTCTCTTCTCTCTCTCTCTCTCTCTCTCTCTCTCTCTCTCTCTCTTTCTCTCTCTGCCTCTTTAGTCTCTCTGTCTGAATGTCTGTCTGCCCGCCTGCCTGGTTTGTCTCGCTTACTCTCTCTCTCTCTCTCTCTCTCTCTCTCTCTCTCCCTTTCTCTCTTTCTCTCCCTCTCTCTCTCTCTCTGCCTCTTTAGTCTCTCTGTCTGAATGTCTGTCTGCCCGCCTGCCTGGTTTGTCTCGCTTACTCTCTCTCTCTCTCTCTCTCTCTCTCTCTCTCTCTTTCTCTCTCTCTCCCTTTCTCTCTTTCTCAACTCCCCCCCCCCTTCCCTTGTCAGCTGATTTAATAATCCATTGTCCCCACCCCCTTATTCCCCAGATACTTCAGGCCGGGCTGCTAGCCAGGTCATCCTTTCCTCTAATCCTTCACCGTGATTCAATACAACAACAAAAAATGTTCTTTCCCTTTCCTCCCTCTACCTCCTCCTCACCCCCCCCCCCACACACACACACAATATTACACACACACACGCAGAGACTCATTGTGAGCAGCATTACTCCACTCTGCTACAACAGCAGTGACCCCTCCCTTCCCCCCCCCCCTCTGTCCCAAACCACCCTCACCCCCCCCCCCCCCACTACGAGCAATTATTAAATTTGATCCCTGGATTGGCGCTGGGCAGCACTTGCTGTAGTTAGCACCGTTGTGGTCTTGGTTTCTGGACAAAATGACCAATATCCAGAGGACTGGTGACCGCTGTAGTCAGACTTTAGTCTAGCCCTTTCTTATCACCATTACTAGATATTTCATTGTCCATGCTGTATGTATGAAATTGTGAAATCTATCTATCTATCTATCTATCTATCTATCTATCTATCTATCTATCTATCTATCTATCTATCTATCTATGTGTCAGTCTGTCAGTCAGTCAGCCTGTCTGTCTGTCTGTCTGTCCGCCTGTCTGTTCCCCTACTGTCCAGTCAAACAGTGACCTATCCCATAATAAGACACTTTGGCACCCAACTGAGGGCTTACTCACAGACTAATACTATAATTCCATGCACACAAATAATTCTCAACAAGGTCATTGTCCCCCGCCTGGAGTGACCGATGATTTGACGATGATTATGCTAATGGAAGTGATAAAATGGACTAATTACACCGGGGTGAGAGGTCAGGCGGAACTGGGACATTGTTTGACACTGTCCACGTCGTGAGTTAGACATGGCCACGCGCGTGAGCTTAGTCGGTGTGATCGGGCGTGCATAATGTGCCGTGTGTGTTCTTGTAAGGTTTGTTGGTAGCGCGTCACGTGATGTCTTTGTGTGTGTGTGTGTGTGTGCGTGTGTAAGTGTGTAGAGGTAGTTGCGCGTGTGTGTGTGTGTTAATTAGTCAGCGAAATTTGGGTTGTATTGAATATAATATGCATTTCTGCGGATATTTGTACAATATCATGGAGTAAATGTTACAGGCCCTGACGAACTAAATCAAAAAAGAAAAAGTTGTATGTAGCAAAGCCTCGCGTAAGAAATGAGACACAAACGTTACCAACAAGAAAAAGTTGTACGTAGCAAAGTTTTGAGTACGAATAAGACACAAACGTTACCAACAAGAAAAAGTTGCATGTAGCAAAGTTTTGAGTACGAATAAGACACAAACGTTACCAACAAGAAAAAGTTGCATGTAGCAAAGTTTTGAGTACGAATAAGACACAAACGTTACCAACAAGAAAAAGTTGCATGTAGCAAAGTTTTGAGTACGAATAAGCCACAAACGTTACCAACAAGAAAAATTGCATGTAGCAAAGTTTTGAGTACGAATAAGACTCAAACGTTACCAACAAGAAAAATTGCATGTAGCAAAGTTTTGAGTACGAATAAGACACAAACGTTACCAAAAAGAAAAAGTTGCATGTAGCAAAGTTTTGAGTACGAATAAGACACAAACGTTACCAAAAATAAAAAAACATTTGTATGTAGCAAAGCCTCGATCGTTTGCGTCTTATTTCTAACGCGAGGCTTTGCTACATACCTTTGCTTCGAGCTTTACTGCTACCCCACAGAATTTTTGTGGTTTTATAATATTTCGTATTAGGTCCTGCCGAATGTCCCTTTTCTTACAAGGTTGTCCTGAATTTAGGGTGTTGGGAATTGAAGGACGCGAGAAATATATATATATTTTTTTTAATGCTGCCAGATTTGAAGATAGAGGCCAATCCAGTGCAAAACAGTGGGAATCAGTGGCGAGGTATACCAAATACATTGTGCTAATATGACTGGGGTACAGTACATTGTAGTAATGTGATATGTGGAATGTAATACGCTACAGTGTTATTTGTGTTTTCCTGTCTATTGAAATGATAACTAACCCAGCCAGTATTCCTACGTCAGTCTGACGTAGATTTGTACAGGATTTCCATAGGATTGGTCGGATAATCCTAGGGGTGGATTATCGACATCAGACCGATGTCGGAAGGATGACGTAACCAGCAGATCTATTATAGGATCAGAATTAATGTACTATGTGCAAATTTAACGTCAATCTTGATCGTCGGATTTCCTTTGGGCTGCTGACTGGAAACTGAGTGTGTCTATATGAATGTTGTTAGGGACGCGTAGCCAAATTACAAAGCCAAATAGAGAAAATACTGAGTTGTCTTCACCGTTCAGCAAAGGCTTAAAATGTAAGACACTACGCGCCTTAGCACCAGCCCGTCTTTGTAGGGCCTGGATTTACGTGCTCCATGAGGTGTCAGTTATTGTAGTGGTTAGTCAGTGGACAGGTCAGGTGATATTGTTAAGCTGGGTTTTCATGTGTTCAGAAACGAAAACGGAAACATTAAAACCCCTTCAAATTGTGAAATAGTCCAAATATTTTCATTTGTACGGTGACGCCGTCTCTCTCTTTTCTTTTTGCTACTCGACGGATTTTTGACTTTTTTCCGCTGCCATTTCCGTTTCAGTACACATGAGAATCCAGCTTTAGATATTGACGCGTAGATTAGTCCTGTGTGTGCACGTGTGAGAGGGTTTATACCCTAGCGTGCCAGTTTGTAATGTTAGGGGAATTATTCGTATTTGTCAAAGAATTGAAATTATCTTCGATCTTCTCTCTGATGGTTTCTTTCTTTCATCAAACTGCTGCCATATTCAGAAATACACGTCACGCGCCGCTAACCTTGCCATTTTTTTTAATGAGAAACGTTCGGATAATTATGTTAACTCTTTGAAGGCCTCACGAGTCAAAAGCCGGTTGCGATACAAAGACAGTGATAAGCTGTGTAGCAGAGACATGATTAACCCTGCGTGAGGTTGAGGTGATTATACAGGGAGTTTGCCGACTCACGCGCGTTATCGTCGACGCGGATCTATAGAAGAGTTCTTTGTGCTCGGCACTTCCCACCTGCGACTGGGCCTCTGGAGGGAGAATTGGACTGCAGAACAAGATTTGGACAAGGACAATAATTTTTGTCATTTGATGTTTTTATGTTTGTTTGTTTTTTTTTTTGCATCAAGATGAGAAGTAACTGTTCAGCTCCTTCACTATCAAATTTGGCTACGATAAGATTTTTAAATGTTTTAATTAATTCTTCTTTTTTTTTCTTTGTCTCTTTTTGACACATTATTTTCATTGTTTATAACACGATCTTTCATTCAAATAAAACAAACAACAGCAAGAAAAAGAGAGGTGTTAATGTCAAGAGCAGAGGTCCTCCAAAAACAATGAATCAAAGAAAGTATTTAATTCTATTTGTGAAATTTAGATGCTCTGAATACGACACATAGATAAAATACCCAAATATACCGTGGTGGTGCAAAATGGCCGTGATTGTGTCGATGCGCTGTAAAACCCAAACTTAAACTGAAACTCATCAAACTAAATAGTGTGAGTTGTCATTCATTTTATTTGCCGCACGTTATGGATCACAGACTAATAAATTAACCAGACTGGATGATCCCATTGTGTGACGTCACAAAACAGCGAAAGGTCATGAACCATCCGCCATATTAGGTTTAAGGTAGCGACCGACGCTTCAGCATAGCTACAATTTTTAATGACACCATATTGACGCGCCTACTGAACGCGGAAGTTTGGTTCCGCACCAAGAAATTAATACATGTACAACCAATCTTGACAAATGAAAAGAAATTTCTACTGCAGATAGAACTAGAATCGGAATTTCCCGAGCGGCGGCCATGTTGGTTATACAGTCGTCGCTCGGGAAATTCCGTAAAAAACGACACAGCCCGAAGCTCGTGTTTCCAGTCTGGTTAATTTATTAGTCTGTGTTATGGATACACTATGTAAGAAGGAAAAAAAGTTCTTCCACAGACTTTATGGCTAGGGTGTAGGGTACAGTACAGCCTGTTGTTGTGTTGGTACTCCGTGAAGTTGACGGAAGTGCTGCGGTGGGGATAATACATAGTTGCCCCAAGGGCTTTCAGCAGGCGGGCCCTGTGGATTTAGGGTTTGGGTTTTGGTTAGAGTTGTGTTGTCTAAGTTAGTGCCTGGAAAACTCCAATCATATGCTTCGAGAAGGACAGTTACCAAAGTACTCCACTTATACACATGCACACACGGAAGGAGAGAGACAGAGACAGGCAGAAAGAGAGAGAGACAGAGAGAGACAGACAGAGACTCAGAGAGAGAGACTGAGACAGTCACAGCGAGAAAGACACACAGACAGAGAGAGGGAGAGAGTCAGACAGACAGACAGACAGACAGAGACACAGAGAGAGAGAGAGAGAGTGAGAGAGAGACAGACAGAGAAAGAGAGAGAGAGAGAGTCAATTCCAGGTACGTATCAGTCAATCTAAAAATGGAAACTTGGATTCAGCTCGGCACTTACCAAGAGACTTTACCAACCCAGTAATGTAAAATGATCAAAAAGAGAATCTGAAGTTCTTGGGTTTCTTTGTCTTTTTGCTATATTTGTTTCCAGGCAAAATGTTGACTACTTTGTCACAAAAAGCCCATGTCCTGTCATCTTCAAACTTCCAGGGCCGCCGCTGACCAATGTCATGTCCAAAAGGCCCCATTAGTGACCAACAGTTATGTCCTCTCCAGTCTCGTGCAAAGAAATCGCCTTTGTGTGCACACAAAGAGGAAACCATAACGCACTACTGATCTAACTAGTATCGTCGGCTCAAGCATGATGACTTATGGTACACCAAGACATCACTTTTCACAAACCCTCTGTGCCAGTTCTCCAAACAAGATACACATGGATAGCCAAAATACCGCAAATTCAACTTAGTCTGCAATCGTAAATCCCATCAAATTTCTTATAAGTTTGCGACTTCCTCAGCGTTGATGTAGGTTTGAACGACCAAATGGTCATGCTCTGGAACATAGATCATTTGAGCTTGAACACGTTATCTCTGGCTCCAGATCGATGGTTGCTGGCCAGTGGTCATTCCACGAAAGTGGACACGATGTGAACTTGAGACAAGTAATCTAAATGTACCTTTATAAGACATACCCTGAGCTCTCTTTTCCTCTATTTCGATCAGTCAATGTTCCAGACTATCGAGGCCAATAATTGGCTTTTTGCTGGACTAAAAAAAATATGGTCCACATTCGGATCTAGATCTAGATAAATTATGCAATTTTCTTATCGTTCTCTCCATTTAAAGTTGGCATTTTAATTATAGCAATGGGGTACCGTAAGTCTTTGTTCGCTGGGGATCATGATGATGGTAATGATAATGATGGTGTTGACAGACGGTGGCAGAAGGAAAGAGAGATGGGCAAACAAAGAAAGAAACTGATATTGGCAGTGTGGTTTGAGTTTGGGTTTGACGGCACGTCGGCATGATAACGGCCACTTTGCTCCTTTCACGTTTTGAGTTGTATTTTTTTTTTTTTTTGTTATCTCACTTTGGGCTGGCTTTCAGCCCTCAAATGCCTAAAGGTAAGATCAAATAAAAGTGAAGTTAAAAATCCAACCGGAAAAGGCCAGTACTGTAAAGTATAATTATCTATATATAGGAGTCTTGTAAATATGACAAAAGATTTGTTAAATCAACTTGCAGAGTCCGGCCTCCTTCAGAAATGACCAAATTAATGCGCTGCGGGTCCGCGTCAGAAAGACGGGCAGACAGACAGGAAGAGAAACAGGGATGTTCACAAAGTTTGATCAGGTGTGAGATTCTACTGAATGTGACTGTGATGTTTATGGTAATAGTACGATACTTGTATAGATTTCTGCATGTCCAGTTGTGGTCGAAACTGATGGTGACGCTATTATGGTGATGCTGATGGGACTTATGGCTGGCTTTTGTGGCCTGCAGTTTTCTGGTTGATTAGCCGTGACCGCTAGCGCGTGAGTTAGTTTTCCTGCCTGTGAGCGGCTTGGTGTGAGTTCTAGTCGTGCGGTTTTGTTGTAGGATGTTGTTGGTAGTGTTGGGGGGGGGGGGTGATGAAAGTAGTGGCAGATATACTAGTAGTTTAGTACCAATGGTAGCATTCATGAAATAGTTAAGATTTTGTGGATTATGGAAAAATAGTGCCTCCTCCCCCACCCCTTTTTTGTGATGAAAACAGTGCCCCGCGCCGGGGAAAGGGGGGGGGGGGTGGTGTGCCAGTATCAACATAAAAAATTTTTGTCCACCTTGTCGAGGAGATGCAGGCGTTTCTGGGAGATTGTTGTTACTTGTACGTACGCCCCCCAAGTATTTTGCCCTAGGGGTACGTATTTTAAAGCCCTTTGTGACTCCAGAGCTAGACAGCTCCTCCCAAATGCTCCTAACAACAGCCTTTATTGATGATTATTCTTTCAGGTTTTCTTTTTGTTTGTTGTTGTTGTTGTTGTTGTTGCTGCTGCTGCTGCTGCTGTTGCTGTTGTTGTTGTTGTTGTTGTTGTTGTTGTTGTTGTTGTTGCTGCTGCTGCTGTTGTTGTTGCTGTTGTTGTTGTTGTTGTTGTTGTTGTTGTTGTTGTTGCTGCTGCTGTTGCTGTTGCTGTTGTTGCTGTTGCTGTTGCTGTTGCTGTTGCTGTTGTTGTTGTTGTTGTTGTTGTTGTTGTTGTTGTTGAATTCTGAAAGGGTGGGGGGGGCAGGGTTAGGGATTCGATGAGATTTAGGGTTGAGAATAAGAACGGGATTAGGGATAGGAACGTATACGCTCGGGCCCCATGCGCAAAACGCTTGGGGTGCGTACGTACAAGTAACAACAGCCTTTCTGGAGATCAGTTTCTGTAATATTTCTGTATTAGGGGACCAACAGGCACTCGTGTTACGTGTTCAGAAGTTGATGTAAAGTAAGAGATCATTTTGAAATTTGTATGTCATTCATAGAGCTAATTTTGCCTGTGATAATTATTAATTTTTCTCACGAGTTTAAAAAAAAAAAAAAAGAAGCTTACAGTTCGTACCGTAAAATGAAAAGGAGAGTTGTGGTGTACTGCCATAAAAAAAAATGATGATGCGGTTGCTATGGCCAGTGAAGATACCGCGTCATCAACAAGAAAAAACGCGTGAGTCACAAAACTCTCGCGCAGTTCAATGAGAGAAAATATGTGTGTGTCTGTGTGAGCAACCACTTGAGTTCACGTGCTCTTGTTATGATTTCAACTTGGTCGAATCGACGGAATTTTCGCAAATATTCACATTGACTCACGCTTGGATAGTGCGCGTGTGGTGGGAATATCCCCTTCCCCCTCCCCCTCTTCTTACTGTCCTGCCTGACACTGCCACAACCTCCCGTCTCTGCCCCTCCTCAAGCCAGCCTGTGTTTCTCTCCCTGTCTCCCCCCCCCCCTTCCCTCCGTGGTGTGAGTGAGTGAAACGATCGAGCGGCGATGATGATGACTCGCACTGCCGTGAGTTTTTCGATGAGTGGACGGGCGGTGGTGGTGGTGGTGGTGCTAGTGGGCCGTGGCGCTGGGGAGTTGAGAGTGAGTACACGCGAGAGGGGAGTGCCTTGATCAAGCGTGCAAGGATGAGTAGCAGGAGATTGGAAGTACTTGGTTCAGCGGCGTGGTTTCTGCGTTTTTATTGATGTACCAGTGAAGATAACGGAACGTACACTTTGATGCAATGAAGGTTTCCGTATGTTTGTGATATTGAAAGATGTAAAACTAGAATTATGTTAAAAATAAGGCACTTCATACTTGTGATAACTACTGAAATGCCGGTATCCAGTGACATTTTTTTCGCAGTTTTGGATTCAATCGTTATACACTTGTGTTTATAAAATTCCACCCAGTGATTCTGGGAAACAAGAAATGCTATAGGTTGTAAAAGGTTTGATGTCAATCTGGATGACGTGCATGTTTTACAATTGTGATTTGTGTATTCATTTTGAAGGATATCATTTTAGTTTTACTCGGAGATTTGAGAGATATTATTTTGTTTTTAGGAGATTTTCGTTGGTTGGGTTTTGAGCACGAACTTGACACGGTTCAATCTCCAGGCCTGATGGAGTCGGGAGATTTATTCCTTTGGGGTTTGTATTGTATATAGGCTGTCTTTACATTTCATTCCTTCATTGTGCTATCTTTGTCAAAAAAAAGGATGATTTTATCAAGGTTTCCAAACAGTGAGTCTTGGAACTCCAGTGAGCTAGCGAAAAAGGCCTTTTTTTTTTTTTTTTTGGAAGATCTAGATCTAGCTCTACTCGTGGAACTGCATGTACGAGGTACATTATAGAGCAAGAGAAATGGATATTTTGTATGTCCTCATAAATAACGGGAAGACGTTGAAGACATAAGAAGGAAAACATGTGTCTATTGTAACTATGTAGAAAGTAGATGTTGGAACATGCACAGGCGGACATACTGCTGTCTCCCAGAATAGCTGACATGTGGCATTCGTGACAGAAAGCTTGCATTGTATTGGATTTTCATTTATATCTGAATTTTCTTTGAGGATTTTTCCTTTTTAGGGTATTTGTTGCTAATGTAGGATTTTGCGAGATACGCTTTTTTGTTGTTGTTGTTGTTGTTTGTCTTTGGCCACCTTTCAACTTTGAACTCTCGGGTATAAATCCCATGGCAGTTGTTAGAGGACAGTGGTATTTTACACAGTAAGCTATAGCTGAATGGATGTTGCAACATGTATGTACGTCCCCCAAGTTTTTTGCGCTAGGGGTACGTATTTTAAAGCCTTTTGTGACTCCAGAGCTAGAAAGCTCCTCCCGAAATACTCCCAACAACGGCCTTAATAAATTATTCTTTCAGATTTTCTTTTTGTTTTCCTCCTGTTTTTTGGTTGAAAGGGTAAGGGGCAGGGTTAGGGATTCGATAAGTTTTAGGATTGAGGGCAAGGACGGGGTTAGGGATAGGTACTGATACGTACGCGCCAGTAGTGCAAAATGCTTGGAGATCGTATCGAGGGCCGCCAAGTAAACTATGGTAACTCATGTTTTGCAAATTTTACAGGAGACACAAAAAACTGCATAGTTCGTTCAGTTTTATATGTATATGCTTGATATTCACAAGTAAAGATATATATGCCATGGCAAATTGGTATATGTCTTTATTTTACATGATTATTTGATAATATTTTAGTTATTGGAGTTACCATATTTTGCCACTGAAAATTACACACGTAAAGTATTGTATCTCGACTTACAACAATTTTATGGGTGCTGGCACCACACAAAAACTATGGTATGTCTGAGTTACAATAGTTTACACGCGGAACAGAATTGAAATTTGGGAACTTACAATAGTTTGCCTCACCTCAAGTAGCAAGCTTACATTGTATACTAAAATACACTAATTTTTATCTATATTTTTATGCATGGATTGGATCTTTGAGACTGCGATAACAGTACATAGCAGCGACTACACTTGGAGCAAAATTCATTGGTGAACTTAAAGCATGACATTCAAATACATAGTCTATAAATCATGAAGAAGTCAGCTTAATTTTGCACGTAACACAACTTGATATTTTTTATTCATCGGGCTGTCTTGCTGTACATTTTGAGAAACAGAGGAACATGTTGCAAAGCAAACATTAGGCAGGCACACACAAAAAAAGTAAAGTATTGAAATAAATAATTTATGAATACTTAGATGGAGGAACTGTGACATACTACGTTGCTATGACCACAGAGAAATGTCCCATGTTCATGTTTAAAGGATTTGCAGGCGGTAAAACGGCTGATTATACCATTTCATCAATAACAGTAGCAGCGAGTGGCTGTGTTGGACTTCGAAAAATGCCAGAGGACTCTCCTGAAAATGAGTATTTGATTCCAAGCTCCAGAGTCCAAGTACAACCTTTATACTACGACATTGTATAGTGATGAAATTATTGATTTCCTTCATACAAATGCACTCACGCACACAGTAAAAAATATGCATTAAATGCACATGAGATGAGTGTTTACAAGTAAATGTGGAAGTATGTGATGCAATATCTTTTCAGAGAAAAAAACTGCCACAAACATGCGGCACTTGAGTAAAATTGTGAGACAGTTGAACGATCAAGCTGCTTGTAAATGTCTGGCAATTATTGCATCTTAATCTTCAATAGATTGAAGAATTGGTGATGTATTGTGGGAATAATTTGGGCTTTACAAAGGGACTGCAAGTCAGTGTACTTGTCTTTATCAATTCCTGGACCTATCCTATGATTGTGGACATTGAGCTGAATTTCATGGAAAGAAAAACTCTGTTGTATTTTTCTTATTCTTTGAATTAAATTGAGCTGGTGGTACTGTCCATCATAATCATATAAAATTTGAAAAACATTGGGATTGTCTTTTGTCATTTCATAGATTTTATATTTGACCAATGTGCTTGTTGTCTATCCATGTCAAAGTCAAAATTTTTCAAATGCCCAGCAATTTGCTTAAAATCAAAGAAGCACTGCTCATCAAGTTCCCTAACAATATATCTGAAGTCTTTTATTGTTCGTTTTTTTGTTTTTTTTTCACTTGACAAAGGCGAAAGCCGAAAATTTATGCATTTTCTGTCTTCTGTTTAGTTTGCTTTGTACTGTTTGGGTTTTATTTCTCACGCGGGGCTTCGCAACATACAACCTTTTCTTTTTGCTCAATTTTGACTTTGCTTATAGCCCTGCTGCGACCCCACAGTTTTTCTGTGGTTTTTATGATATCTCGGTTTAGTATGTTTAGCTGCACTGATAATGCCTGCCCACTGTGGAGTAGTGTAGATATCTTAGTGTTTACTGACACGTTCTATAGTGGCATGGACATTGAGGTTTTCATTTTTGCTGTGACCTTTGATGAGAAAAATTATCGTGCTCTATTTCTGAAAAGCCAAATTTATTCAAAGCATGCCACAGCATGGTGAGGAAATATTTGTTGCGATTCTGAACGCCGCGTGAGTCTACATACAATGTTACAAACTCAACGCCCCTTCCATGTGCAGACCCAAGGTAGTCAAATACACAGGATCCTATCTCATTGGAACCCCTTGCAGCTATACCTTCATGCCAGACCTTGCCCTCTTCCAAGGTCATACAATGATAAATTAAAAGTGTTCAATTTTCTTTTATAGAACAATACTGAAACATTTGAATGAGGGTCATCAAGACTTCTTGTAAGTCAAAACAGACTGAATTTCTCACTCTGTTGGTACGACTGTCTTCTTTGTCTCTTGCCTTTTTCTCCTGCACTCTAACCTTGTTGCGGTGGTGGTCGTCGTACTTTTGCCTTTGCTTTTCCTTTTCTTCGAGAGAGAGATTTTCAAAGGATACACAAAAATCGCATCTATCCTTGCTAGGGTTGTGAAAGCCAAGATTAAACTCAGTTCGAAACAACTCACAATAGATTGTGGAAGAGGCGATGTTAGTTGTCATTTCTTGCCTCCTTTGCTCTCGGTCAAGTCTGTACATGGTGGCCAAGTTTAGGGAGGCACCAAGGTACCGCCGTTCACTGTCCTCCAGGCAGTAGTGACTTTCCACTGTTGGAAAGGACCTGGCGTGTTCTCTAATTCTTTCATTCTCCTTCTTCATTGGCTCTGTAAGTTTGTTATGCAAAAAGAAGGTTTTACACACAGGAAATTTTACGCCTATGTTTAAGTAATACTGCAGGCTTCTCTTTCTCTTAAATGTGTCAATGCCTGTTGCCTTGTCCTTGGCATGTACGTTGTGGCAAACGTAATTTCTCCTCTTGTCTATGCTCCCTGTCCGCCAGAATAAATGAAACATAGACTCTCTCTGTGCAGTACTAATTCTCTGATGGCAGTGCATTCTGCAAGCCGATCCATACCCCTCCGTCATTGTTTTCCTACGGACAAATTTGCCTTTTTTGGTTGAAAACTCTTCCCCTGAGTTTAGGCTCTTCTTTCTCTTAGTGTCCTTCCAGTTGTTTTCGTTTCGTCTTCTCTTCCTACCTCTCATTTTCCGGAGAGATGCAGAAGAAGCCACAGTGCTGATACTGTCTTCTGTTGTCATGTTGTTGCAGTCCAGTACTCCAGCCTCTGAAGCTGTAGACGTATGGATGAGCTGCTCAGGGGAATCTTGATTTCCCGCTGAGCGCTCTTCCATGTTGAACGTTGATGCAAACGATCGATGATCGTTCTGTGGATCACAATCAGATCCACCAGCAATAAGCTGCATGGCATATACAGACACTTGCATGTACTTTAAGGGTGAGGTGGATTCAGGCTGTACCTCTTTCTCTGGTGTGCTCTCTCTCTACCTTTTGACATCCACTCTTCTTCGGATGGCTGCTCTACTTGTGGAACATAGTCTGGGTCTTTGTTAGGGTCCCAGTTATTGAGATCTGAGCTACTGTCACCGATACTGGTTTGGACAGACACCCTTCGTTTTTCCTCCTCACAGAGGTTTTCCTTTAGATCTCCACGACAGGTAAGTCATCAGAATCCTACTGCGAAGAAACCCTCTGGTTCCGGCCTTTGCTCAGCTTCCTGATTGAAGCCAGCGGTAAATCCGAGTCTGATGGCTCATCAGACCTAGAAGGCACGGTCGGCTTCAGATTGTGATACACTGGTTCTGTCGCTTGGGCTAGAACATGCACCTGTGTAAGCTCAAAGGGGATTGATGAAAGTCCCAATGATGTTGCCAGAGAGAGGAGATACTCCTTCACTTCCGCTGCTGAACTGTGAGATGTTCTAACTGCAGCTCTATGTGGGCAGGCCATACCGGCCAGGTTTCTGCTATGGGGGTCAAAGATGTGGTAGACATTGTCATCCTTGATGATTGCAGATGAAAATGCAGGTGTGTCCGAACCAATGATCAGGATTGCGTGCTTGTCCATGCTTGAAATTGCAGGTTGGAGACTGAAGTATGGTGGAGTATCATCCTTGGTTTCCAAAAGCCCAGTATATGAATCCATGATCTGTAGATCAACCTGACAGCCACATGCTTCACACTGATTAGGAATAGATCTGATGAGTGGATACTGTTCATTGAAATGTCCAAACAGTGATGAGTGTAGGTTTATCACCATGGAATAGTATCTGGTCCAGATCATGCGTATTCCATGTTGTGGTGAGTTTGTTTTCAGGTTAATATTGGGTGCTCCCAGGCAACTTCATTAACTGGTCGGGATCTTCTCACTATTCCCATGCACGGCCTTTGTCGGTGATGTATGGTGCCCTGTACACCCTGGACTGGGTACCTTACAAAGCTTAGTTTTAAGTAGGCCTTACAGAATTACAACGTGAGCAATTTCATACTCAAGACATTCACATGTACATTTACTTGAAAAAATATTGTATCTGGGTGGGCCATGAAAGAAACTGGTGGTTTTTACACCTGTAAACTATTGTAAGTCCGACATACACCTCATTTCTCCAGTTCTGTCGCGTATACTATGGTATCTTCACTTACAATAGTATACGCGGCAAATAACCACTACTTTTAGATACAATATTTTAAAATTATGGGATATCTCTCTTAATTTTAAGAATGTAGCTGCGAAAATTTTATGGAAGGTGTATAGTGGGAAATGCATTCTTGATGCCAAAAATGTCAATTTCGGAAAAAACATGAGTTACCATAGTTTACTTGGCGGCCCTCGGTATGTACTTATAACAACAGCCTCGCTGAAGAGTGAAAACAATTCATTTTTTTTTCGCTAATTGGCTTTGTAATAAATCTATGCCCAAACTTTGATACATGTGTGTAAACAATTCAGAGTTTAGCACAGTTTAGGATCATATTTATGTATGAGATTTCTCCTCAACACTCGTGGCTTCCACTTCTTCGTACATCCTACATATTTTTTATGTATCTCCAAGATCGTCACCTGCAACTTTTATTACTTTTGTAACTACTACTTCCACTATCATCCCCACAACAATTACAGCTATTAGTAACCTATTGCAGGTGTGACAATATCAGCCACTGCTTTCGCTGCCACTGGTTCCACTCCACTCACATCCGCTGCCACAACCACAACTCCCACCACAGACATTAGGACCACCACGATCGCCCCATCCACCTGTTTGAACTGTGTCAGTGTTTCGCTCTTTGTTCTAGGAGGTTCCGCTGCCCTTGGCGTTTACACCTCTCTTTTCTTGTTGTCATTTTTCTTGCTGTGGCAGGGATTTGCTGTTTAGAATTTTGGCCCGGGCAGCGGCCTTGTTCGGCCTGCTCTTCTTGATTTCCAACTGCGAAGGTACCTTTAACGTGAGCATTTGCACACGGGCCCTCCGAGTTTTTCGTCCTTATCTGAGAAGACTAGGTGCTCGATCCTACCTATCAAGGAATAGGGACAGGAATTTCTCCCCCAAAAAATATTTCAATTTGCCTGCACCTATGGGGAATCGAACCCGGTATCTTGGGCATGAGAGGCGAGCGCCTTGACTCTAGACCAACATACCCCCCCCCCCCCCCGTGAACTGTGTCAGATTCTAGTAGATTGTAATATCACTGCTACGGTACTACTGTTTCCTCAGTGCCATACTGAATAAGCTGTACTAACTTTGACTTCCATTTCTAACACCTTTACCATCTACAGCCAGCAACGTCTCCTCTTGCTTTGACTTCAATAATTTCTATATATAAAGGTTCTTACTGCTGAAGCTGATGTTATTGTTGTTGTTGTTGTTATTATTATTGTTTTTATTGTTGTTATTGTCGTCTTGGCTTTTTGTTTTGATCTTGATCAGAGAGAACCTAAAGGGTGCAAGTGATAAATAATTCTTGTTCTCTTTTCCTACTAAGCTGATATCATTATTCTCTGTCTGTCTGTCTCTCTCTCTCTGTCTCTGTCTCTCTTTCTGTGTTTGTGTGTGTGTCTCTCTCTCTCTCTTTCTCTTTCTGTGTGTGTGTCTCTCTCCCTCACTCTTTCTTGCACTCTCTCTCTCTCTCTGCCTGTCTGTCTGTCCGTCTGCCTGGTCTCTCTCTTTCTCTCCCTCTCCCTCTCTCCTTCTCCCACTCATTTACTCACTCTCTTTCCTTCTCTTTTTCTTTCTCTGTGTATGCCTCATTCTGTTTTTCTGCCTGTCTGTCTGTCTGTCTCTCTCTCTCTGTCTGTCTCTCTCTTTCTCTATGTTTCATTCTTTCTGTTTTACTCTCTGTCTCACAGTCCGACTGTCTCTCGTACTCTCTTAAGATTAATTTATTTATAATATTGATACCACATCTCTATATAAACCACTTTCGCCTGAACAACATCTACTCCCCAGAAACCTTAAACACGTCCACTAACCCTCACTATCTCCTCTCCTATCATAATTAACCCTCGCTTTCCTGCACAGGTCAAACGATCCACTTTCGCCTTCCAGATAAAGTTCTGTCGGCCTTTCGCTCGGCCCTTTGTCCGAGAACACTGTTTTTTCCAGGTTAGTTTGTCAAGTCTAGTGCTGTTATCTTCATCAAAGGCTGGCATCTTTCGCACGGAACCCGATACAGCTGTTTTCAAACTGTCTGGACCGGAGTACCCCCAACTGCTTATCTTTGCCACATATACAGATATTTTCACTAGGATATTTTAACCTTTGTTAAGAATGAGGTCACATTTCGTTTTGTACCCCAGGATTATCTCCCTGTAAATCTCGTCAGGGGTTTTGGAACAGCTTAGGCGCCAACACCGAATTTTTTAGCGTTTTCTTTCTTGTGTGGGTTCTCAGTGCTGTAGACATCTGTGGGCTCTCAGTGCTGTAGACATCTGTGGGCTCTCAGTGCTGTAGACATCTGTGGGTTCTCAGTGCTGTAGACATCTGTGGGCTCTCAGTGCTGTAGACATCTGTGGGTTCTCAGTGCTGTAGACATCTGTGGGCTCTCAGTGCTGTAGACATCTGTGGGTTCTCAGTGCTGTAGACATCTGTGGATTCTCAGTGCTGTAGACATCTGTGGGCTCTCAGTGCTGTAGACATCTGTGGGCTCTCAGTGCTGTAGACATCTGTGGGATCTCAGTGCTGTAGACATCTGTGGGCTCTCAGTGCTGTAGACATCTGTGGGTTCTCAGTGCTGTAGACATCTGTGGGCTCTCAGTGCTGTAGACATCTGTGGGCTCTCAGTGCTGTAGACATCTGTGGGTTCTCAGTGCTGTAGACATCTGTGGGCTCTCAGTGCTGTAGACAACTGTGGGTTCTCAGTGCTGTAGACATCTGTGGGTTCTCAGTGCTGTAGACATCTGTGGGTTCTCAGTGCTGTAGACATCTGTGGGCTCTCAGTGCTGTAGACAACTGTGGGTTCTCAGTGCTGTAGACAACTGTTCGTTCTCAGTGCTGTAGACATCTGTGGGTTCTCAGTGCTGTAGACATCTGTGGGCTCTCAGTGCTGTAGACATCTGTGGGTTCTCAGTGCTGTAGACATCTGTGGGCTCTCAGTGCTGTAGACATCTGTGGGTTCTCAGTGCTGTAGACATCTGTGGGTTCTCAGTGCTGTAGACACCCTAAAACCATTGACATATTATGGTGGAGATTTAATTGTCCTCAGAGGGCAAAAACATAAATAATGACTATGTGTGTGTGTGTGTGTGTGTGTGTTTGTGTTTCTCTCTCTCTCTCTCTCTCTCTCTCTCTCTCTCTCTCTGTCTCTCTGTCTCTCTCTTTCTGTCTTTCTCTCTCTCTCTCTCTGTCTCTCTCTCTCTCTCTTTCTCTTTTTCTCTTTCTCTCTCTCTCCGCTCTGTTTCTTTCTTAATCTTTCTCTTTGTCTCTCTTTTTCATGCTCTTCTTCTGCCCCCTCTTTCTCTCTCTCTCTCTCTCTCTCTCTCTCTCTCTCTCTCTCTTTCTCTGCCTCTGTCTCTCTCTCTCTCACTCACTCTCTCTCCCCCTTTCTCTCTCTCTCTCTTTCTTTTTCTCTCCCTCTCATTTCCTCTCTCTTTTTACATTTTTTGTGGTCGCAAGAAGAACTTGGGGGGTGGGGGGGGGGGGGCTATAGGAATACAGATAAGTCAGAGAGACAGGGAGATTCCACCCTGACGCCCCCATTTTCCGGATCCCGAGACGAGTTCATTACAATTTCATTTTCTTTTCTCCCTCATCATTTTATCATTTAACATCTCGGCCCTTGTAAGATTTCACCCCTGACACTACTGTACCATGCTCTGCCCTCGGTAGGTGCTATTTCCCGTTTTATCGACAGTGTTATTTCACCGCGTGTTGCTTTGGCCTCTATGACGTCACGTTTGTATAATCCGTGGCTCGGCACTTTCGCTGCTATGTAGGAAACAGTCACGTTCTCTCAAAATTCATGGTGGGGGCTTTCTCTGATTCCGCCACGACCTGTAATGTTTGTTGGCTAGATATCATGTTGGTTTGTTCTTTCATTTGTTTGTTTGTTTTCTCTTTGTTTCCCCGTGGTGAAGTGACCAAGTTGTCTTCAAATATTCACCTTGGTTGTGGATTTGTGCAGTTGTATGTAAATATGTGTATGTATATATGTGTATATGACTGTGCTTGTGCAAAATAATGTGTTTTGTTTATTTTTTCCCTTTTTTTGCTCTGAAGGCACCATACACCCAGCCTTCTTGGTTTTGGTCTGTCCTTTTAATATCCTCCCCCCCACCCCCCCCCCGCACCCCCCTCACCCGCCTCCCTTTCTCTTTCCATGGAATTTATTTTTTATTTTTTTTTATTTTAGGGCCATCAGAAAGTTCGGATTTCATCGTTCGCTATTCGGCTAAAATGGATACACAAAATGTTAGCAAGACCAAATCAAACAATCAAATCAAAGTGAGACAAGAACTGCGGCGAGAATTCACTCTCGTGCCCCCCCCCCCCCCCACCCCAATCTTCCAACCTGATCATTCTTTCTATCATTTTTATCTCTGTGTGGATTCTCATTACCGACCGAAAGGTTTCATTTAGGTCAGTGATTCTAAAAATCTGAAGCAAACACTTGTGAGATTTCTTCGGTAGTCCTTGTTCACCAGCTGAACTCAAGAGAGATGCGCGGAGAGGTAGTGAGGGGGTAAAGGAGCGAATATGAAGGGATTGGGGTGGTGTTCAAGGTGAGAAATTGAGAAGGTGGAGTGCAATGTGTGAGTAGTGGCTGAGGAAGAAAGACCTTTAGTTGATGGTTTAAGGCAGGCACATACGTCACGAGGATTGCTGTTGCATGGGAGTTTATTGTTTCAGTTTCATGTTCTTGTCGACTCTACATGCAATATGCTGCGTCCTGCATGTAATGGTACCCTAACTGACAATAGGTAGAATGTGCATATCCTCCATCTTGGGTGTCCGGACTCACGCATCACCATGGCGACTGTGGCATTGATTTTGATTCGTTAGCTGATTTGCACTGCGAGCACTTGAGGTGTCGCGAACCAACCAGCGGCGAGCTAAAACTTTCCACCCCTGTCATAACAGTCAACTGCAATGCAACCAGCAGGCATTTTAACCGCTTAGACATATTTCTCGAAGTTACACTCATCAGGTGATCCACCCGCCATTTTAAGTGTCGGAAGGACAAAACAAAAAATACTCTGTGTCGTCATGCGCATTCTACCTATAGAAACTGCGTTTGTATGTGTCTTAGTCGTATTTTTAGAGCAATGACTTCAGATCAATTTGATATCGAATACTCAGCGAAATCTAGTGGCGTGACTGTATTTACCTTTCACAATCATCTCAGAGAAACAAGAAAACCACGAGGGGAGTTGATGCCATGTTTAGCATCATGTTGTTATTCTTCTAAGACGGGTCTAAGGCGACCTCAGATGGCGTCAAATGTAAGGTCAAAAGCAAAAAATTTGAAAAACCCTAAGCCTTGCCTGGCAACTGCAAAAACCAAAACGTAAGATTAACTTAAGACATGGTGCAGGTAAATATATCAATGTAGATGCACTGAACGCTTTGATCTTTTCAACACACAAGTTTTAACTTTAACCTTAAGATTACCTTAAGTTGTTTGGAAGATCTGGCCCCCAGCTAGGTGTTTATCTTCCCCTAGTGTTTCCAGGTGTCACATTATTGCTGGTGTTGCATTTATCTTACTTTAAGCCATCAGCGAGACAAACTAATCCATATCACCTCTTTACACGCTTTTCTTCTGGATCAGTTTCTACCTGAATCTTCAAACCTGTGGATCACGTCATTTGTTTATGGGCAGGAAATGGATTTTAAAAATTCAGTTTCTTTCGTTTCCATTTACACTGAGGGAGGAGGGAGAATGGGAGAGACGGCGCTGGGGGGATAAATGAAAATAAATTATATCAGCAGATAATTTTTTTCCCTACACATTTCAGAAATCTGCGCGGGTTTTCGTGTCTGAGAGAGGCTTGAAGTGAACAATTTCCTGGACTAGATTTGGTACGGTTTGAAAACTCCTGGTCTATAAAGAAATGAATCTACCAGGAAGTCTAAATCCGTACAGAATGACTTGGCTGTGAGGGCAAGGGATGGGGAAGGGATGGCAGGAGGGAAGACAGATATATAACAAGCAACAGATGTAGAGAGAGTTTGTGACGTCGTTCTGTGGGGTATGATTCTCCTTATAAAAATTCATGAACGTATTGGCACCAGATTTTGGCAAGTTCAGTGCGGTGTAGCAAGGGGGTCCAAATATAGTAGTTAGGGAACTTCTGTAGTATTAAATTTGGACCGGGGGATCCAAGTATAATGGGGATTCCAAATATAATCTTACACCAGCAGGTCGGACACCTTTTTTGATAGAACCAGATTGTGTTAAAAGTAGGACACTTCATGATTTTGATATCGTCTGTCAGTTTTATGACAATTTTAGATTCCATTGCCCCACACATGACTGTGTTTGTAAAATTCTGTAGTGTGACTCTGGGAGAGTCTGCTGACAGAAATTTATCATGGCATTAGAGTTTTTGTTGTTTTTACCAACCCCTAGACTTTCTCCACACTCTCCAGCCTGAGCTGTTTTCGAGCAATCTGCTTACAAAAAGGGATGTTAAGTTGTTGTGACAAAGGTAATTAATTGTCTTGCAGAATTGTCTGTTCTACATGAGCTTATGAACTTATTCTGTTGAATGTTGAATAATATGATAATGACATTATAATACGTTTCAACTTAAGTGCCATTAATCAACTAGTGTGGAGACAAAGATGCTCTTAATCCAAACATTCGTATACCTGCAAAGCTCATTTGAACTGGTCAGGTGAATACACGGGTATAAATGTGTATCACGAAACGTAGCATTTCGTCAGTTACAAAATGCGTTCTGTGTTTGGATCATTATGGATCAAGTGACGTATTTCAAATTTGTCTGGAACACTAGACACAAGAGGGTTAACTGCCTACTTAGCTGAGCCGTGTGACCCCAGAGACATGACCTTTTTTTTTCTGGTAAAGTCACTGTCAGAGAGTGACGCTAATTTAACCCGCCTGGTTGTCTGACCTTTGGTCTTTGAGCTACGAGTTGTCAACGCGTGTCTGGGGCAAATGTTGCAAGACTTCACATATTATTGAAAGGCCAAGGATAGAAAATGAAACGGTTGGAGGGTTCAGGGACGCACTAATTATGTAGTTCCGACGAAGATGTTATGAAAAAAAACTTTTTTTTCGGGGCAGAGACAACATGAAAGGTTCGGAGTACGCGCGGGCAAGTTTTTGGTGGAAGGGTAGATGGGTGGATGGATGGATGGATGGTTAGCTGGATAGATGGACGGATGGATGGATGGATGAATGAATGGATGGGTGGATGGATGGGTGGATGAATGAATGGACGGACGGATGGATGGACGGATGTATGAATGGATGTATGGTTGGTTGGATGGATAGATGACTTGATGGGTGGTTTATGGCCAGATATTGTGTTTCTCGCCCCCTCTCCCTCCTTTCTTCTTCACCTCCAGCCTGTCATGACTCCTCTGTAATGTCGCTGCTATCAATACAGGTATCATAATTTAGACAATGTCGCATCATCATAAAAGAATCACCTTGGAGGGAGAAATAGTCTTGAAAAGACAGTGGATGTTAAGATGAATTAGAAGTGAGTAGTGAATGTCCCGGACAGATCGTTCACTGCTTGTGTTCCATACAAGTGAATCGAGGCTTGTTCAAACCGTCTTATGATACAATTTTACCTGCTTATGTTGCCTTTATTTTTTTCCTTTTGAGAACAAGCCAGCCAGTTCCAGAATATTCACGCCAGTATACTTTTCACACACACATACACACATACCCACACACACACGCGAGCACACACGAATGGCGAAATCAAACAGTTATATATAGTTGGCACTTTCACAAAATATCATTGCCCGCTGGACAAATTTTGAGGTTCAGTTTTTGTTCGGTGGTTTTTAACCTTTGAAACCCTGAGTCCCGCTTATCTCAGGGCTTTATCTACCCCCCCCCCCCCACCCCCCGACGTCCACGGGTGGTTTTTTAAAGAATAATTCCAGGTTTTTCTTTGTATCATTCATTTCCACCAGCGGTTTTTAAGACATTAGTTTGGCAGGCTCGATTTCAACATCTAGCAAGATAGATGGAGCAAGCCGGGTCAATGGAATTCAGCATACAACAGAGATTTGAAAAGAACGGCAGTGGGAATGATTGTGTATACAATCTGGAATCAGAAAAATAAAAGTGACCCTGTGTTTAGGTCTTTGTTATAGGAGGTTTCGCCGCCCTCCATGGCATTTACACCTCTCTTTTCTTGTTTGTGTTTCTGTGGGGTTTTGTGGTAGGGATTAGTTTTTTAGAAGTTTTCCCTGGCGGCGGTCTTGTTCGGCCTGCTCTTCTCGACTTTCAACTGCCAAAGTATCTTTAACGTGTGCAACGTGCATACGGGTCCTCCGACTTTATCGTCCTTATCCAAGAAGACTAGGTGCTCCATCCTACCTACCATAGGATCAGGTACAGGAATTTTTCCCGCAAAAAAATTCCAACATGCCTGTACCGACCGGGCATCGAACCCCGTACCTTTGGCATGAGCGGCGAGCACCTTGCCTCTAGTCCAACGCGTCCCATGAAAGCCACTCTGCAGTTTCCACAATACATACAACGTGTGTGCATTCTTAGAGAGAACTTTGTCCCAGTTGAAAACCACTGCTCCAGCTGTTTCATGTCTAAATGTTTCTCATAGATTTTTTTTTTTTTAACATTTTTTAAAAATCATTGAAAGCTTCCCCCCCCCCCCCTCTCAACTGATGCCAAACGCCAAAAAACCACAGCTTCAGCTATTTCATGTATAAATGTTAGCTCGTAGATTTTTATACATTTTTAAAAAATCATTAAAAGCCTTTTTTGTTGTTGTTGTTGTTGATGTTGTTTTGGCTGACGTTAAATGCCAAAGATGTGTTGGATACGCCACCCGTGGTACCCACAGAGATATTGTTTAGTTGTTTGAAAATATCGTCCCGTGGCTTCTAATACTGACGTCAATGTGAATGCAGGCTCGGATTTAGATAAAGAGAGGCCTTAGGCTATTCTAGCTGTGAGGCCCTTCTCAATCATCTACCTTCACGCCTAGAGGAAGGTGGAAGTGTTTTAAATAATTAACGCCAATGATGATGATAGGTGTTTAAATTCCGCACTTCGCAGTTCCTTTTCGAAAGGACATAAGCGAGGAAAATTACAAAAGATTGGTTCAGAAACTACTGTGCATTGTAATGTCATGCGGCGAGGCCCTCTTAGATTTTCAGGCCCAAGGCTTCAGCCTACCTAGCTTCATGGTAAATCCGACACTGTGTGAATGCATCTGATTCAACGAACCTTCTCGTTCTTGAACTGACGCCCCAGACAACCTTCACGATACCTGTCTGGTTTTTAATGGACCCCGGGATCGATATGTCAGTGTTTGGAGAGAAGCAATTACCCTGACAGAATGAAAGGCAAACAATGTTGATCTCCCCCCAGAAAATGTGGTTTTTGTTCATCTTTCTTTCGTTCCGCGGAAAATATTGGTCTATTGTACACGGGGTGGCGTCAGGAGTCAACATAGTACCCGTTATCGATGGGTCTTCAGAAGTGGAAGTGAAAGTACAGTGCTCTATTGTTATTCGATTTCTTTCAAGCATCGGTGCCATGTTTCGTAGTCACTTGTCTATCGGCGTAATTAGGTCAACCAAGTTACTGATTATTCTGGCGGCCAACGGGGGTTGGGGGTTGGGGAGTTAATTTATTATCTCTTATTTTAAAAGTTTCACTTTTAAATTAGGTCGCATATGTAACAAAATAAAGAATGTAGTTCTAAATCCTGCATATTTAAGTCAGGTAAAACTGAAACTCGGATTTATATATTGAACAAAAAGTATTCTTCTTGTGCTATTTGTCTATGAAAACTTTCAGCTCTTTCAAGATGCGTTGCTCTAATAACAAAGGTCCTGAAAAATTCCTGTCCCTGATCCTGTGGCAAGTAGGATCTAGCACCTAGTCTTCTCGGATAAGGACGAAAAACTCGGAAGGCCTGTGTCCACGTTGCGCATGTTAAAGCTACCTTGACAGTTGAAAGTGTAGAAGAACAGGCCGAACAAGGCCACTGCCTGGGCAAAATTCTAAAAAAAAACAACTAATCCCTTCCACAAAAACACACAGAAATAAGAAGAAGAGAAATGAAAACAAGAACTGTGTGGTGTAAATGCCTAGTGCAGCGAACCTGCTAAAATAAAGGCCTATACATACGCAAAGATCCTGGCTTAATGTGCTTTGCATAGAAGACAATAGGCTCGCTGGTCTGTATGGGTAACTATACAGTATATTTTGAAGTGCAGACTGACTTAGGCAGGGTACTGAACTGACCCATTCAATTGTTAGCCAATCGGCTGGGAAAAGGAAAAACGGCGGATCGGTCTCTAGGGGGCAGATAGACAACTTTCAAATTTTTCAAAATATGGCGAAAAGGAAAAAGTTGTACTATGGCAAAGCCTTAGGTAAGAAATAATACCGAAACGATACAAGAACACGCAAAAGAAAAAGGAAAGTCAAATCAGTATTTATATTTCTTTCAGTTTTTTCTGTGGTTTTTATAAAATTTCACATTTTGCATATTTTCTGAAAGAGCTAAAATGAAAAATAAGGAGTGCAATGTCCCAGTTTGCTAGTGAGTACGTCGGCTTTTAAAATGCATGGTGTTTTTTCTCTTTCTGTTTACGCATGTGTGTGTGTGTGTGTGTGTGTGAGGGTGCGTGCGTGTGTGTGTTGGGATGTGTGTGTTGGTGTGAGTGTTGGGGTATGTGTGTGTGTGCTCGCGTGCTATTTCAGACTTCCCGTACTGTTCATTAATTTCAAATTAGGTTTTTCCTTTTCTGATTCTGGAAATTCCTGTTAATGATTTCCATACCTTCACCTGGCAGTTTGGATTTCATGTATAATCTACATACCAGGTTTTGCAGGAAAACATTTGAAACGAATTTGGTTCATTTTTTTCACTGCGATAATGTTTGATAAAGGAGGTAAACATGTCGACGTGTTCAGGTCTTTATGTCAGGAGGTTCCGCTGCTCTTGGCATTTACATCTGACTTTTCCCCTTTCCACTTTTGCTTGTTCTTGTTCCTACTGTGTTTTTGTGGCAGGGATTAGTTTTTTTTAGAATTTTGTCCGGGCAGCGGCCTTGTTTGGTCTGCTCTTGTCGAGTTTCAACTGCCAAGGTATCTTTAACGTGCACAACATGCACACGGGCCCTCCTACTTTTTTGTCCTTATCCCAGAAGACTAGATGCTCGATCCTACCTTCCATAGGATCAGGGACAGGAATTTTTCTCCAGAAAAAAAATTCCAACGTGCTTGTACCAACCGGGCATCGAACCTGGTACCTTCGGCATGGGAGGCGAGCACCTTGCCTCTAGACCATTGTGTCCACAACGTGCCAACAATTTTCATCTGTATGGTTACTGTGTTTGTCTGCCCGTCTGTCTCTTTTTCCTATCTGTCTCTCTTACACCAGTTTGTGTCTGTCTGTCTATCTGTCTGTGCGTTCTTCCATCACCAACGTCGGTTTGTTTTGCTGTTGTTTTTTTTTGGAAAGCTAATCGTACCAATTGATTCATTCTCCTGCGCGTCTGTCCATCTCCTTCCCTTCTATCCATCCTCTTTCTCGTCTGGCCATCCTCCTACTGGTGTGTCCATCCTCCTAGATCCTTCCCATCTGTCCATCCTCCTTCCCATCTGTGCATCCTCCTGCTCGTCTGTCCATCCTCTTACAGGTCTGTCCATCCTCCTTCCCGTCTGTCCATCCTCCTCCTCGTCTATCCATCCTCTTACAGGTCTGTCCATCCTCCTTCCCATCTGTCCATCCTCCTCCTCGTCTATCCATCCTCTTACAGGTCTGTCCATCCTCCTTCCCATCTGTCCATCCTCCTTACCATCTGTGCATCCTCCTCCTCGTCTATCCATCCTCTTACAGGTCTGTCCATCCTCCTTCCCATCTGTCCATCCTCCTTCCCATCTGTCCATCCTCCTTCCCATCTGTCCATCCTCCTTCCCATCTGTCCATCCTCCTTCCCATCTGTCCATCCTCCTTCCCGTCTGTCCATCCTCCTGCTCGTCTGTCCATCCTCCTACAGGTCTGTCCATCCTCCTTCCCGTCTGTCCATCCTCCTCCTCGTCTATCCATCCTCTTACAGGTCTGTCCATCCTCCTTCCCATCTGTCCATCCTCCTCCTCGTCTATCCATCCTCCTACTCGTCTGTCCATCCATTTCTCCAGTCATTTACTCTTTTCCTATAGCGCTTACCTTCCCGACCCCCATGTTTTATCGTTAACGTGCCAATCTTTCTTATCATTTCATAATAAAAAAATATCCTCACACCCACAACCCTTGATTTCCCCACTCCTCTTACTACCAGAGAAATCAGAAAAAGAAATGAGGGAGAGATTCCACCCTGACAAGAAATCCTATCAACCTTTGATCTCACGCCTGTACCCTAGCGTCACAACCCTCCCCGGCCCCGGGGCTAATCGATGTCAGGCAAGAGTGATCGCCCCTTGATGCTTGTAATAAGATGGTCTTGCATGCCATTTGCACATTTGCCTTCATCAGCTTCTCACACTCACACCCTCCTCTCCCCGTAGTTCTGTACCGCCTTCCCTCCTTGTGATTATGGGACCTTTACTCCTCCAACGGCCACTGTGTAAATTTCTTCTTTCTTCTCACGTTCATTATGTGCTATTCCAACAGCGGGAATGTCCATGCATTTTTCATAGTGAGTACACAAGTGCCGTGCTAGAGGTCTCCGGGTTTTTTACAGCGGAAAGGTATTGAGAGCTGGAGGGACAGGGGTTTTCAATTGGTTTATCTGGAGGGTTATTAATTTGAGCTCCATTGTTTATATCTGGAGGGTCATAGGCGTTTGAGTGCCAGAGTTTTTCAGTTGTTGTTTTTTTTTTTAATTTATTATTTGGAGGGTGATTTGAGCTCCACTGTATATATCTGGAGGGTCATAAGAGTTTAAGTGCCAGAGATTTTCGGTTTGTTTGTCTGTAGGGTCGTGAGCGCTCAAGTGCCCGGGCTCGTCAGGTTTGTAAATATCTGAAGGGCCAGAAGAATTTGCCTCGGGGCAGAGGGTGGGAGGCGAGGGGTAGGAGGCCAGTTTATATTTAGAGAACTTTAATAGAGTCTTAAGTACTCGAGTGCCGGAAGTTGCAGGTGTGTACCTTTGCTTGCTATATACATGTATATATATATTTCTATTGGAAGCAGTTTGTGATAGTTTAGCGGAGTTCAGTTTTTAAGTGTTTTCACATAATGATCCTGTCTGTCTCCTAGAGAATTTCACCTCTGAACTGTCTTGCCAGTGATGTACAAGAATTAAGCCGTGTTTCCATATGTACGAAAACGGAAACGTCAGCAATCCATCAAGTAGTAAAAAGAAAGAGTGTTTACATTGTGTACGGAAACGGCGTGAAAAACACGCTATTTCACTACTTCAAGGGTTGTTGACTTTTCCTTTGCCGAGAGCGTCAAAAATCCTTCAAATAGTGAAATTAAAAGAATAATTTCACCACCGTTTCCGTACACATGGAAAAGCTCTTTCTTTTTAATACTTGATGGATTATTGATATTTCCGTCTCCGTTTCCGTTTCCATATACATGAAAACCCAGCTTTACTGTATAATGGCTGTTGTGGTGAGGATAGTCTCTTCCTTGGAGCCAAGAAAGATATTTTTTTTAGCAATATGGTGGGGCCATATGGGAGAACGGTGATGAGGATGTAGGAATTTGCTGGAATTGTATTTCGTGACGGAGTTGTGTAGTGTAGCCAAGTTTATGCTATCGGGCTTGTTTTAGGCCATTCTGTATTGATCTGAGTTTCCTGATGTAAACAAAACGAGAGATTTCCGTGCCGAGTGTTGAGTTGGATTGTTGGCAGAATGGCCGAGCAGATCAGGAACAGATCACCATGACGTACGCTCATCCTGTTTCTCCTGGACGGCTCTTATAAACCTTTGCTGAGATAGTTTATGTCACGCCTAGAACTGCTTTCCTGACATCTCCCATAAATATCTGACTACCCCGATTTCTTTACGATGAATCGGCTCGATAATGACATGAGACCCGTTAGGCCGAAAAACGGTATACGAAAGAGGTTTTTCTTTCGTTCTCTGTTGTGTTATAATCAAAGATAGCAGAAACGATAAGATGAGAGACTCCCTTCAAGGCACCTCTAAAAAAAATCGCGCACACAGTTTGCGCGTTGATCGGGGGTGGGGCCGATGGCGCAAAGCATGAAAAGAATGCTTGGTATAATGATAAGTTAATGAGGCCGATTTGTGACAGTGCTCCTACTGCGACTGACAAAGAAAAGAAAAAATAGCCAGCAGTTTTCCCACAGCGATCGAAATTATAATTACAAAATAAATGACGTCAATCAAGGCCTATAGTGACAGGTGAACAGTGAACGAAGTTCAGTATTTTCTCTATTTGGGTTTGTAAACTACGGCATTGTTCATATATAACATGACTTCCGCGCATTTGCCGCTGGGTGGCGGTGCGAAATCTATGCACGCGAAAAGTGCTAGCTGTCTCATCTTATTCTATCCAGTATCCTTGTTATAATAAGGATCCGGTCTCGTTAAATGACAAATGTATGTCAAGAACCGCATGGTGAACCAGCGTAACTCTGCGTTGTTGTTGTTGTTTTTTTAGTTTAAAAATTGGGATATTTGGCCTCCTTGTAGCCCTTGACAACTTGCAAGTTTTGGTATGAGTTGAAGGTTCTGAAAACTAAATGTTAAAAACGTTGGGGTTTGCTTTTTCTATGAAAAAAAAAAAATCGTAACTATTAAGTCTGATAAAGAAAGTGATTCAGTTTTTGTTTTTTTGTTGTTGTTGTTTAGCTTCTTCTGGAAATTGTGTAAAAACCGACTTACGATAATTTACATTGATGTGAAAATTAGAACTTTTCTCACAGGAGAGATAACAGAACATGTAACGGCGCCCTGAGAGTGGCACCTGCATCTCTAAATGTGCCATGATCTTTTGTTTAGATGACGCGGCGTTAGACCAAGTTGGCCTGAGAACATTGGACGAAATCTGGCAGCATGGCTGCGTCATTCCCGTTTTATGTGCATGATCACTTGCGTTTCTGATTTATTTGACAAAGACATTTGTAGGCCGGCCCGGCTACTTTGTTAACCGTAATGCTGCCAAAGAGACATTTTTGTGCTCTGTCAAAGACTTCGAACAGCAATTGGTTATTCCTATGAAGTGTGATATTTTGAGCTGTGTGTATTGCCCTGGAAACCTTGTAAAGGTATCTGTTTGTCGAGAAACGGACTTTATTGACTCTAGGAGTACACGTTTTGTTGCGGAAAAACACACTATGAACCAAAAACAACATTTTGAAAGAGGTGCAAAAAATGTTTAGCGCTGCTCGCCCGTTTGTTCTATGTTCAATTTCCATTGAGTGATGACCAAAAGAAACTGTAAAATTATAACACTGGTGTAGCACATTTCATTGATGCTGAAAAATGAATTTGACTTAGATGCGCACATACTGTCTTTTAACTTAAAATGGCAGTGGAGCGTTGGCAATGTCACAAATCCCAGACTGGGAGATGTAATAAGTTATGACAGGACAACAATCACGAACGAACAAGTTTAACACTTAACAGAACAACCCATCAGACTCACACATTTATTAAACATAATTATACAGATAATAGCGCAATTACATACATTATATTATTGAAATTAACTGCCGTACAACGGCCTTATTCTCACATGCACTCTTCCTCGGATCCACAACCCGGTAGTTACTTCCTAAAGGCACTTCGGCCTCAGCCTCTCCCCTCAGGGTCTTAATAGCACATTAATAATTCACTGGCACCGCAGTCTCTCAATATCACCCTCCTATTGTCATACACCTTAGCATTCCACTAGCACCTCAGCAGGGCAATAGTACATTATCATTTCAATAGCCCATCAACATGGCAATAGTACATTATCATTTCAAAAGCCCATCAACATGGCAATAGTACATTATCACATTCACGCTCATATCTACGTCCCTGTCCGTGGCCAGACTGCCACGACTTTATGTGCCTCTACTGTCCTGCAACGACAGCCTCACTCTTGGCCTATGTGTGGCCTCCGGCCCTATGCTGGCCTATCCCCTGTGCTCACCGAGGCGGCTCTTTGGCCCGTCCCCGACACCTACAAGAATAACATTACATTGGTATAATACCATACCATTTCTATTCACTCCACCTCTCCTTACAACCCATGAAGCGTACACACAATAGTTCACCTTTCACTCACCAAACATCTTACGGTAACACACCTCCATCGTAGTACACAATACTCACTCGTGCTACAAATCCATGAACTCAACTTTCATCTATCGCTCATGGCGCACATTGCTATATCCAATATCAAGGACTTCCACATTCCTCACATATCCTTATTTACATCATGGTAATAGACGAATATAATACATCAATCATAATTATCAATCATCGTTTCACCTACCAGTCGTCACTGGAAAAAACTCTCTCACTAGTCTTCCGACTGCTCCCCTTATGTTCGCCCTCTGGGCTTTCTCTTGCGTCCGCTCTTTAGGACGTTCTAACTTGCAGTGATAGTAATACAGTGCTTTCGCCTCATTCAGATCCCCACCACTCATAACACGCACGCTTTCCCTTACTTGTCTACGTGCGTTAATTTTACTCTCCTCCTTTCCCCCCGTAATTATTAACTATCGCTCACTCCACTCGTGACAGGCAACTTAGCTGATTTAACCAGAGGCAGTAGTAAAGTTATTCTGTGTGCAATACCCCACATCACACTGTTCTGGCTCACTTGTAAACAGAATCATTTGCAGCGCCTGGGGGAGAAGTTGGTCTAGAGGCAAGGTGCTCGCCTCTCATGCCGAAGAAACCGGGTTCGAATCCTAGTTGGTGCAGGCATGTTGGAATTTGGGGGGGGGGGGGGACTTCCTGTCCCTGATCCTATCATGGTAGGTAGGATCGAGCACCTAGTCTTCTCGGATAAGGAAGAAAAACTGGGAGAGTCCGTGTGCACATAGCGCACGTTAAAGATACCTTGGCAGTTGGAAGTCAAGAAGAGCAGGCTGAACAAGGCCGCTGCCCTGGCAAAATGTAAAAAAAAAACAACAACGAATCCCCACCACAAAAACACAGTAGAAACCAGAACAAGCAAAAGTGGAAACAAGAAAAATGAGGTGTAAATGCCAAGGTCAGCGAACCTCCTAAAATAAAGACCAAAACACAGTGGTGTTGTGACAGTTGCGTAGTGTGTATAATGTGGTAGAAGCAAGTGGTGAAAATTGTTCGGGACAGAAGGAGTGGTTGTATTAGAGGTGGTCAAAGGTGGGGGGGGTAGTACTGGGGTAAACGATGGTTTGGATTTGTAAGTCTTGTCAAAGGAGGGGTAAAACAAGAAAAGTGAAGTATAAATGCCAAGGGCACCGAACCTCCTAAAATAAAGAGCTAAACACAACGTCTGGATATTAAACTTATCCAGTCTACAATGAACATAATAATATGTACTGACTTGTGGACCAGGCGCTGGATTTGTGCTGGCCAGACACTTGCCAGTTCTGTATACAAGAGTCACACATTTTTCTATTACGTCAACCTGACATATCCTATCATCTCCAAGAACCTCCGGCAAAGTCTATTGGGACTCCAGATGCACACAATAATTGATTTTTAGCATCGCCTCTGGAAGATTCTCTGCTCAAATCCTGTCTCCTGGCTGTCGGTACCTGTTCAATCTTCCTGTCATTTCAATATCAGAGTTTATTGCATAAACTGTAGAAGACGCACCGTGCCAAGGTGCATAGCCTTGGGGGAAACTGTCTTTATTTAGACAGACTTTCGATTTTAGGAAAGCACATAAAAGTAGAAGGATTTTCTTTAATTAATACTCCTTTTTACTGCAATCCCGTCTTGTCTGAAGGCGAAGATTGCAAATTGCTGTAAAATGACAGACTTCGTTTAGGGATGATCAAAGGAATGAAGTTCTATGTATAAATGGGATGATTTCTGTCTGCTTCGCTAATGAAAGGGAAGATAGGAAAAATTCCGAGTTTGGCCTCAAAATCTCAGAAAATCTGGTATCTATTTTGTGACTTAATCCACTGGGTTTGTCTTGTTGTAGTTGTGTTTGTCATCGTGTTTTTGAGCGCTAAGGAAGTCAATTGTTACATTACAAATTACATATTACGTCAACAGTGCATTTGAAATAAAATGTGCTTACCTGGCGTTCAGAGCTCAGGATTGTACAATAAAATTCATTAAATGAAAAGCTTTCACGAGGAAATGAAACTATCAAAATAAAAGGACCGAACATGATACGGTTAAATAAAACTATTTCTTTTATCTCTTTGAAGTCAGGACTTTTGGTGATGTGAGTACCTCAGTTTAGATTGTAAAATTAAGTTATCTGAAGTTATTTCGAGCTTCTCACCTCCGTCAGGCAGGCTCTTGAACGGGAACTCAGAGACCCTCCAGTATTCAGTTGCAACACACCATGTGGTAT
Source organism: Onchidella celtica (assembly GCA_963931925.1). NCBI lineage: Eukaryota > Metazoa > Mollusca > Gastropoda > Systellommatophora > Onchidiidae > Onchidella > Onchidella celtica. Next base: position 13,730,192 of record OZ007570.1, on the reverse strand, counting down.
TCCAGTTATCATGTATTACATTTACGTAGAGTGTGATCATTACTAGCATGTTGGAAGTCTCGCTTTCACTCTTTCTATCCATCCATCTCTCTTTCTCTTTCATTCTTTCTTCCCTTGGCTATTCTATCTCTCGCTTTCTTTCTTTCTTTCTCTTCACTCACCCTCTCTCTTTCTCTTTTCTCTGTCTCTATTCTTTTATATCTCTCTCTTTCTCTTTCTTTCCTTCTTTCTCTCCATCTCTCTTTCTCACTCTCGTTCTCTCTCTCTCTTTCTCTCTCTCTCTCTTTCTGTCTCTCTCTCTCTCTCTCTCTCTCTCTCTCTCTCTCTCTCTCTCTCTCTCTCTCTCTCTCTCTCTCTCTCTCTCTCTCTCTCTCTCCTCTCTCTCTCTGTCTCTCATATGAGAAATAAAAAGTAAAGATATATAACTCAGGTTACACCGAACGAAACCCGAATGTTTTGGCGTCTATTCATTTTATTTCCTTAAACTGTGTCTGAACTCAACCACTGACTAGTTGCATGCACACAGTCCGACTGGAAAACACAAGATTGTCCCGTTGTTAATACCCAAGAAAGTACTCAGAAAACCATCTATTTTTCATCTAACCCCAGGACCAATCCTGACCGTCGACATCTCGTAGAGTATTGGAAGGGAACGCGCTGGTGGAAATGGTCAATCTTTATCGCATCATTCGGAGGAGACTCTTCCTCTCCTCCTCTCACCTCTGCACCCTCCCCCCCCCCCAACCCCAAAATCTACTGCTCCTCCCGCCCGCCCGCCCGCCCCCCCCCCTTCTTCCATCCCCGTCCCCCAGGGACGGTTGTTGTGGTCATTCCCTTTTCTGTTTTTTGTATTCGGAGAACTTTTCGTTGCACTAAACGTAACATACATGTCAGACATGGCAATCATTCTGTATTTTACAGTACTGTTCGGTAAATAGCTTGTACGTGTCAGACATGGCAATCATTCTGTATTTTACAGTACTGTTCGGTAAAAAGCGTGGCTCTGTGTTTAATCATTGTAAACGTAATATTCTCCTTTCCAGAGCAAATGATAAAACTCTGCAGTTTGCCTTTTTACAAGGTATCCTTTTTGACGTGGTCTTTTATTTGGAATGTCTGATAACATTTTCTGTCGCTGTTGTTGTTGTTTTTTTCAAGAAAAGTGTGAGCTTCCATTTGTTCTTCCAATCCATCTCTCCCTCATGCTCAGCTCCATCCCAGTTGACCCCTCCCCCCCCCCCCCCCCAAATCACTTACCTACCTATTTCTGTCCCTGCATCTGCCTTAGTTGTTAGATCCGCCCCTGAAATGGCACAGTTCCACTCGAGTGCGCACGGATACAGAGGAGTATTGACATGCAGTGAGTCCGCCCCGTGTGTGTGTGCGCTATTCTGTGGAGGACGTGAATGGCCCAGGTATGCTCAGCCTTGCCCTCCCCCACACCATCCCTCCACGTCTGCCCTCCCCACACCGTCACTAACCAACATTTTCGTTATTGTTGCGGTCAAATCGATTTCTGTTTCAAACATTCAGTCGTAGTCTTTTGTGTGCATCTAGTGCTTTCTCTCTCTCAATGTTTAGCTCTCTCTTTCTCTCTCTCTCTCTCTCTCTCTCTCTCTCTCTCTCTCTCTCTCTCTCTCTCTGTTTAGCCCTCTCCTTCTTTTTTTCTCTCTCTCTCTCTCTCTGTATAGCTCTCTCCTTCTTTCTCTCTCTCTCTCTGTTTAGCTTTCTCCTTTTCTCTCTCTCTCTCTCTCTCTGTTTCGCCCTCTCCTTCTTTCTCTCTCTCTCTCTCTCTCTCTGTTTAGCTCTCTCCTTCTTTTTCTCTCTCTCTGTTTAGCTCCCTCTTTCTCTCTCTCTCTCTCTCTCTCTCTGTCTCTCTCTCTCTCTCTGTCTCTCTCTCTCTCTCTTTTTACCCTTTCTCACTCTCTGTCTCTCTCAGTCTTCTCAGCTTCTCTCTTTCTCTCTCTCTCACGTTCTCTCTCCGTGGTTCTCAGACCCCCTCCCCCCGGCTCCCTCTCGCTGTCTCTCTCACGTTCTGTCTCTCTGGTTCTCTTTCCCCTCCCCCTCGCCCCCTGTCTCTCTCTCTCCAAAAAATCCATAAGAATTTTTTTTTAAATGATCTATACTTTCCTAATATGGACTAGAAAACTCTACCAAACAGAACATTAATTTAAAGCTACCAGCTACTATCCTCCCACAGAAGACAAGGAGGTGGATGAAAATGACACGACAATGGAGACAGAGAAAGAAAATTGTAGGAAACAGACCAGACCAGCAGAAAACGCCAAAATCCCCGGGCCTAGTTCAGTTCTATCCCTACATAATGAATGTGCCAATCTACTGAACTTTATGTTTCAACCTTTTAATTCAGAACGGAAAGACTCCTTTTGGGGGGAGGGGGGGGGGGTGTTGGGGTGCTGGGGCTATTTAATTCCAAGACGGATGTGGTATGGTCTGTAACATATCGCGACCTTAGTTTTTGGTTCTATTCTTCTCTCTCTCTCTCTCTCTCTCTGTCTCTCTCTCTCTCTCTCTCTCTCTCTCTCTCTCTCTCTCTCTCTCTCTCTCTCTCTCTCTCTCTCTCTCGTTCTCTCACCACACACACACACTCACACATACACACTGAATTACGGAGAGGTATTAGAACGTTCAGATGAATGTCTCAAGTCACAAGGCGCAAGGCCGTTCCATAAAGCGCTCGGAAGTTTCCACACTGGTGCAAAACGGGGGCTATTATTTCTATCACAACCCACGTAATGCTCCTTCTCACTAAAATGTTTGACAACCTTCCACTGAAATGTCCGCAATATAAGACTAGTGGCGCACTGAATCACAAGTGTTTTGTCTCAGCTTTAGAGTGAAATGTAAACCATGGAGTTGAACGCCACCTCGTGCACTGGCGAATGAAAAAAGTCCGTCTCACTAGATCGAGTTCCTCAATACTGCTTTGGGTCACCTGCTTGAAAGAGAGACCTCGCTGACTGAGTCAAGATTGTTTTGTCTCGGCATTAGTGTTAGATATGGACCTTGGAGTTCAACGCCACCTCGTGCACTGGCAAATGAAACAAATGTGTCACACTAGATCCCTACCACACCCCTAATCTCTACCACCCGCTGCATTGTAGCGACGACGTGTTTGCCCCAGTTGTAACTGGGCTGCAATGACTTTAAGGCAAATTTCCCAAATGGGATCGAACATGTATACAAAATACAAAATTCAAAAATACCAAAAAAAAAATAGATTGGGTTCGTCAATACTTTCTGGAATCGCCTGCCAGAAAGAGAGACCACTACTGAAGGTCTCTAGCATGTTCCCTTCGCTAAATGTGTGAAAATCCGTGATTGCAAAGTCCACTTTGTCCTGTGTGCCGGTCGGACACCGTAAACCTTTTAGATGTGATCATTATACGTCCCTGTAAGAAGCCAAGCCATTATATTCCCGGGAGTCACGAGTGGATGAGACCTGTTGTCTTCCTGGAGCCCTGGAGAAAGAATATCCTGTTTCTTCCAGAGCGAGCTTTAACGAGTTTGTCCCTGCTTTTGTTGACGAGGGTTTGTTGCAGTGGGGCTTTAAAGAAAATGTTGTTACAAGAACGTACGTTCCCCAAGTTTTTTTTGCGCTAGGGATACGTATTTTAAAGCTTTTTCTGACTCTAGAGCTATAGAACTCCTCCCGAAATAGTCCCAGCAACAGCCTTAATTTATTTAGTTATTCTTTCAGATTTTCTTTTTGTTTTTCTCCTGTTTTTTTTTTTTTTGGTTGAAAGGGTAAGGGGGCAGGGTTTGGAATTCGATAAGATTTATGGTTGAGGATAAGGACGGTTTTAGGGAGAGGTACGCATACTTACGCGCCCTTAGCACAACGCGCCCTTAACGCAAAACCCTGGGGGTACGTACTTACAAGTAACAACAGCCTTATTTCTTTTGCAATTTAGAGGTTTAGTTCTATATAATTGACTGGTGTTTACTGTAGCTCAGCCATTGTCATCTTCTCGCCAGAAAGTGCTTTCATTTGCTCTGTCATCCGTTTCATCATGCTCTTTCCTTTGCCGTAACGTCTTATTTTGTTTTTGTTATACAAACGGAAGGGGGGAGGGGGGTATGAGTCATTTCTGTCTGTCTAAACTTTCTTCCACATCTGTTTATTGTCTGACATTCTACCTGTGTCATGTCGCTGATTAACCAACACTATATCTTCCTAATCGGTTCTTCTTCATTCTCTCCTTCTCTCTATCATCAACCTTCTTCCTCCTTTGTCTTTTGGTGCACGCCTGAAATTAATGCCTTGACTGATTAATTCACTCCCGGTTGGTTTTTTTTTTCAGAGAAAAAGGGTTCTCATACTGCTCTCTTTGAAAGACGATGGCCAGTGATTTGAATACAAGTGATACCAGTGTATAGGTGTTTTTGAAAATATGCTAAAATGCTAAATGATGGATATTTTAACAAATAATCTATTGCTTGAAACGAGTATTTTTCGATGAACCGCTCAGAGCGGCTCAAGGTAATGAGTCAGTCAATCCTTTCCTCCAGTTCTGTCATCAACTTCTTTCCACTCGAGACTATACAAATAACAACAGCAAGTTGTAGTCGTGCATTTGATGTCGTTGTCGCCATCCCCTTCATCATTATCATCACCGCCATCATCACCTTCATCAGCATCATCTACTCCTCCTTTGACAAGACTTAAAGATCCAAAGCCATCGTCTAAACCTGTCCTCCCCCCCCCCACCCCCACCCCACCTTTGACGACCTCTGATACAACCACTACTTTCGCCCTGAACAACTTTTACCACTTGCTTCTACCACATTTACACACTCAACAACCGCCACAGCACCATTATGTCTAAGTCTTTAGTTTAGGAGATTCGATGCTCTTGACCTTAACACTTCACTTCTCTTGTTTTTATTTTTCTTCTTCTTGTTTCTGTGTGTTTTTGTGGTATGGGATTCGTTTCTTAGAGTTTTGCCCCGGGCAGCAGCCTTGTTCGGCCTGCTCTTCGAGACTTTCAACTGTCAAGGTATCTTTAACATGCGCAACGTGCACGTACACGGGCCCCCCGAGTTTTTTGGTTTTTTCCGTCCTTATCCGAGAAGACTAAGTGCTCGATCCTACCTACCATTGTATCAGGGACAGGACCCTTTCCCCCTCCCCCTACACACACACAAAGAAAATTCCACAATATATCTGCACCGACCGGGGATCGAACATCGTATCTTCGGAATGAGAGGCGAGCACCTTGCCTCATAGCTCAAGACCGATGTGTCCCTCAGCAGTGTACCGCTGCTTCAATGACGACGTAATGCAACAGCGTCCTCCTCTGCTACCATTATCAAGCTTAAAAATTTGCTCCACCTAAGTTTACCTCACCCCCGTATCTCTATAAGAATAACTCTGAAGTTTTGCAGGTTCAACCTGTATTTCTTCCCCTGTGCCCTCTGACCTTTCGACTTTTCTCTCGTGTCCTATCTGATATCTAAACACCTACGTCTTAACCCATTCCGTACCTGGAAATTATCAGTGGAGATATGCCTTGTTGGCTACCAGTCGGTAGAACTTTCGAGAGGGAAGGCTGGAGGGAAGGGGTGGGGCGAGGGGGAATCAGTTATGGGCCCTTACGGTATCCTGCGGCGTAGTTATGCCACTTGGTATGCCCCAGATCTCAAGTTGACCAATAGAGAGCTCATCATTGTCATGGCCGGTTCACCTGGAATCGATTGGATAAAAGGTAGTCCTCGGGGGGTGGGGTTGGGGGCGGCTGTGGGGGAGGTTGGAACGAATCCTGGCTTTCGTGGAGATAATACAGTTTCGCACGAATCCTGTTCGACTTGCACTGGTATTGTGTTCATTGGCGCGACGCGCGTTGGGAATTTCAGAGGAAAGGAAAATCTGTGTGATAATATCAGTCGCTGACACCAGACATTTGAAATTAAATTTCAGAAAACCTTTAACATTTTGTATGTAGCAAATCGTCCCGTTAGAATGACACGGTTCTATCTCCAATTTTTGGCTGAACTGAGTTACATACTACACACTACTTCTGTAGGCGTTCTCCGTCCATTGTGTGTCAAAGTACCAAGCGGATTTGGCTTGTAATTTGTAAGTATTACCAAAAAGAAAGAAAAAAGTCGTATCATCAAAAGCTATAACACTTGAAACTTCAGTTATGAATTACTCAAAAGTTTATGGAAGGGAGTTAGGATCTTGTCATTCTAAGGGCACGAAATAATGTTATAAAAGAAAAGAAGTGCAAGTAAAATGCAGTAAAATCATGCCCGTACTAGTGATTAAATGCACGCTCGCGATAACATGTTCAAAATGCTGTGGATAGAAAGAAGTAAAGGGAAGTGAGAGTGAGTAACGAAAGTTGGCAGTCTGTCATGTGAATGGTCAAAAACTGTGTGAAATCCCTGGCTGAGATAACGAATTCATAATTATTCTTCCAGAATGTCAAAGTCACGGATAATGTTGCCAGGAAAAGGCGCGAAAAGTGCCAGAAATCTACATTCTGAAAAAAAAAAAAAAGTTCCCCAGTTATTGTGGTCGGATGCCAGATTAGCAATGCCACCGTTCTTCGTTAATCTGGCAAGTTATAAATTAACGTTACATGTATTCGCGTGTCTCTCCCGAGTTGCCTAGTCCTTGCCAAACCGAATCTGTCTGTCTGTGGTCCGTCTGTTTGACTGTCTGTCTGTGTGTCTGTCTGTCTGCCTGCCTGTCTGTTAGAAGTTCTAACCTTATTCTATAGATGACTCTAAACTTCAAATCTAAACCTATCTCTAACCTAGCCATTTTTACTTCCTTTCTCGCCTATCAAAATGCTGGGTACAGAGAACATGTATCAATCTGTAGCTTTGCCAGGAGTATGGAGAACATTATTTCGACGTCGGGATTCGATAAATTATTTAGTGTAATGGTTTTCCACTTTCTCCGGTGGCCAATAACTGTGCACTTCACTCTCAGTCAATGCTACTTCAGCCGTCGACACTCTCGCCGTTTTCAACACTCTCGCTACTTCCTCCACTAGTTTTCTAGTTTTGTTCCTTGATGACCCAAATCAGTCGCGTGAATTACAAAGTTGTATGTGACTAATCGGCGAATTTGGTAGTAGCTCAAGAGGGTAAAGAATCCTTCTAAATAATTTTAAAAACCTGGACGTGAAGATTTTCACAGATACTGTCATTATCTCAAAAACACATGTATTTGGATTCGCTAGGTTACCAGTTTGTAATTCCAGTAACGGGTGCTTGGGGGAAGGATAAGTCATGAACTGCGATTTAGTTTCCTCTTATGGATGGAGATTATTGAACGGGACAGCTGACGGCAAACTCGCTGAGATTTCTGAAGGCCAAGGTTTATTTTGGTGCATTATTTTGTGTAGGGCGGCAGTTTCTGTGTCAACCGTCGCGGGAAAACAAAGGGTCTTGAATCGAATATGTTTTTTATCGTTATGTAATTTTTTTTTCGGCCTGTTTTGATTTTGTTCATGATAACTTGGCTGTTTGACATAAATCTTATTTTCATTTTGTCTCGCAGTAGTTTCTGAAGAAAAAAAATGAATGAAGGTATAGTTTTTGGCGTAATGGATGCAATACTAGCCTATTTTGTGCCCACTAACTAGTCTGTGGACCTGGTACCAAAGGCTAGACAAGTTTCCTATCACTCTGGGTGGACGGTATTGGATCCAGTCAGTGAATACATCGATATTTCGGCTTTGGCCCTGCAGTAATAGACTGGAGATCTGTAATGAAAGATTTGATTCTATTTCGTGAAATAAAGTGAGCGGTGACAGTGAGGAGCGCCGAATATGGAGTGTGATTCGTTTTTCTTGGATTGGAGGGAATTGTGACCCAGAGAAACTAAATGAATGTTTGTTATGAATTTGATTTGCATCCGACTAGGAAGGCTGAGATGTCTTGTGGCAGGGACATTTTGATTAACATAATGTGGCAGTATTGAGGCTCGGTGATTTAGGCAAGAAGTACAGTGGCCTCGAAATATAGCTGAACTCGTTGATTTGATGAGGACGTCAAGGACTGAGACATTCAAAATGTAGTGTTCACGGAGAAGTGTGTCCAACACCATCTTCTACAGCTAGCTGTGGTCATCATGGTTACGTACGAGGGTTTCAATCGTGTCTCACTGGTCATTGCTGTGGCCGCCTTCTACGCGGTAAGTAATGAAATCATTTGTTGGTTTGATGATGTTGTAGTTGTTGCTGTTGTGGTTAGAGGGAACAAAAGAAGAATATTATGTATTATTCATGTATGGAATACTCGCCCGGAAAGATTGAGAGATATTTGGGAAATTCAGAACAGAGGTAAAATCAGTCAGAAATAATTATCTGCTGATCGACTGATGATGTCTTCCCTGAAGCCGTGTGTGTTTTGTATAGCATGTAAGTGTATTAAGAAGATAAGCGACAGACAGACAGACAGAGAGTGTGTGTGAGCGTAAGGCCACGGTGTGAGAGGGATAGAGCGTAGGGTAAGTGTGTGTGAGAGAGACGGACAGACAGGGATAGAGTTGTTACGGATTCACTGTGAAGCGCGTTGGGTCCACCTTGTATCTATAAAAGGCAAACGTTGAATAGGCAAAATGTTTTCGCGCGTTTTTTTACTTTCACTGTTATGATAGTCCGGTATAAATATCTGTGTATTTCTGAAATTGATATCAAACCAACGAATATTAACATTTTGGTCACTCAAGTTTCCTGATTTTGGAATCATGACTCTTGGTGAAGTGTTGCTTCTTTCTTCCAGTTTTCATTCTCACTTTTGTTCTTTCTTTCTTCCGGCTCAACTTTTCTCATCCTTGTCTGTCTGTCTGTCTGTGTATCACTATTCCCTCTTGTTTTCTGTCTTCCTTCCTCTTTTTACCTCTTTTGTTTTACATTACTCTCTCTGTCTCTCTCTCTCTCTCTTTCGTTCTCACTCTCTCGCTCTGTCTCTCTCTCTCTCTTTCGTTCTCACTCTCTCGCTCTGTCTCTCTCTCTCTCTTTCGTTCTCTCTCTCCCTCCTCCCTTTGTTTTGCTTTCTCACCCGTTCACTTACTTTCCCTCTTCTCCCGTATGCACACATTCTTCTCTCATTCTCTTTCTCTTTCTCTCTCACTCTTCCTATACTCTCCTGCTCTCTTTTTCTCTTTCTCCATTTCTATTTATAATTGGTAATATCCTATCACCTTGTGTGCCACAGTATAATATTTCACTTTTGCCCCCCTCCTCTTTCCCCACCGCAATAAACCGGCCATATCCTTCTTGGATTGGTGACGCCCCTGACAGCCAGCACCCAAGTATATAATAAAGTTCTCTCGGCACTGTCTTCCTTCATTCATCAGCACCTTCTTATCTTATCGCTGTGTTCCTGGGCGCCCAGGGGCGTATCCGGGCGAAATAAATACACACTTAGGTTCTTGTCAGAGACGTGTACATCATATTTACACCAAGGCTGATTTGCTGAATTCACCGATGCCGACGTATCGGTGCAGAGCAAAATGCAAAGAAATGAATATTTTGAAGTGAAAGTTTCATTGTGTGATTACATTGTGTGCTCAAAATATTCATTTTCTTCCGTTTCAACGAACCGGAAGTTGATTATCGATGTTCTTGCGGGTGTTGCAATTTTGTGACTTCCTGGTGCGAGTTGGTCTCAGAGTCCAGGAGAGTTTGGGCACACGCACTCACTCACGCACGCACGCACGCACACACATATACACACACTCAAGCACGCACGCACACACACACACACACATACATACGCACACACGGTGAACAGATACATTTGTATCTCGTTACACAAGCACTTACAGTGTGAGATACAAACATACTGCAGGACGATATAGACCGAAAATTACGCATGAAATAAGGTACATGATAGTTTTTACGGAAATAATTTCATGTTTAGGGGAAAAGGCGGGAAGTGGCTGGTTGGAAGTGGTAAAATGCCTGTACTTCATACAGATTGTTCTTGCTGTTGTTGTTGTTGATGATGATGGTGATGGTGGTGGTGGTGGTGGCGACTGTGATGTTTCTTGTTTGTTTGTTAGTTTTGACTGTTTCATTGTTGCAAACATAAATCTCCAACCTGCGCTTTTTCATGGGTTTACGGTATAGGTATACTCTTAGGAATAACAGCAGCTTGATTTTTTACATCATGCCATTATAAAATTTACTGTAACTTGGCCAGCAGCGAATACCTGGCCAAAAAACAGGGTGGCCGAAGCGTCAATTCTGGCAAATGTTTATCTATGTTTGTCAAGTTTTATCATTCCACCCACCCTCTGGTCGCGAATTGTGGGTGTTGGTGGCGGCAAGAAGGCGAGAGATGGGCCAACTACATCTTCATCAACCACACAGTTCCTCGAGATTTACGGTTTGCAGTGACGGTTAATTGGCCCACAAACCTATCGGAGTTGACTCACGCTTTCACTGTTTGCTGTCTGAGGGGCCGCGGAGAAGATTTGACTCATTGCTCACGGCCGCACGAGCATTCGGTCTCTGACCCGTAGGGCGAGTTTCTTAATGGCTACAGATTAACGATCAGCCCTTGTAGAGGGGCCGGGTATTAGGATGTAAGCCATAGATTAGACAGAACAGTGGCCCAGAATTGAGGAGAAAGATTAATCTGTTTTGTAGATTTTGAGCGTTTCAGTTCGTGTGCTATGTCAATCCTGAGTTTCAGTATTTAAATATGGATATTTCATGGCCATAGAAGTCGTTAAAATTAGAAATTTCTAAATTCAGACATGCGCTGGTGGATGGTTATGATTTTCTCGTTTCAAGCTGGCTTTGATCTTTGTAGAGTCACCGAGACACGATAATACGCGAACCGAAGACAGGAGATTGGTTGCGTCAGTTAGGTTTGTTTGTTGTTGTTTTTTTGGTTTTCTTGTTGTTGTTTTTTAATTGTTAGTGTGATATGGACATTTTTTGGAACAATTTTGAAGACCGAGCGAGAGAGACGGCTGGAAAATTAAGGAAGGCAGGAAGATTATTGTTTGTTTCTTTGTTGTGCAGGGGCGGACCACGGAGTAGAAATATCGTTGTTTGTTGTTTTTTTGCCTGCCCTACCCCACCATGGGCACGTCGACTAAGTACATGCATATGTTTTGTCATTGTGTTAGTTGTACCTTATGGGCTGAGCATAGTTTCTTTGTCTTTTTTTAACGTTTTGTTTGATAATGTTGGTCGGTCGATCGGTTGGTTGGTTGGGTGGTTGGTGGGTCAGTTCCTGGCTTACCTTCTTGCTTGCTTGCTTGTGTGGTGCTTCTGTCCGATCATTCTGTTACACGCTGTCTTTCATCTTGCTTTTTTCTAGCTTTTCTAGTATAATTATTACCATTATTGTGTTGACCTGCTCTCTCCAAATTCAAACTCAAAGAAAACTGGTGAAAATAAAAATGTGTACAGTGTACGTTTGTCCATGGCTGGACACTGACTGACTGAATGCTGAACACGAACAGGCATGAGAGGTGTTAAAGTTTGCAACAGCCTCAGCCAGTCTCAGATCCACGATGTTCCTACAGTTTGTCATATTGTGATAACCCCCTTTACACTTCTGTCCGCTGTTTTGACAGAACCGACGGCCTATGTTACCCCAACTTGAAACCTCGGACACTTTTTCATGACAGAAATTCAGATAGCGGAGAACTTCCCACAGCCGAGCGTAAGTGAATCGTAGATTTCCTCCAGACATGGGAACTGGGATGGATCACGGTGTGAACACTCTTCTTTGTCCACATCTTGGAATCTATCACGGCGCTAACAAGTTAGAACTCCTGTGATTCTGTTAAGGAATGAATCGAACTGTTTCGACAAGGAAATCCCTCAAAGATTGTTTTGTGTCTGTGGTCACATAGATGTTGCAATTGTAACAGAATGGGCTGTAGATTTGAGAACGTTGTTTCTGTTGAGGAAAATCCGTTTATTCTCGGAAATCAATTTTCTATTCATTTTATTTCATTACCTATCTATCTATCTATCTATCTATCTATCTATCTATCTATCTATCTATCTATCTATCTATCTATCTATCTATCTATCTATCTGTCTATCTATCTATCTATCTATCTATTATCTATCTATCTATTTGTCTGTCTGTCTCTGTCTGTCTGTCTGACTGTCTATCTATCTATCTATCTATCTATCTATCTATCTATCTATCTATCTATCTATCTATCTATCTATCTATCTATCTACCTACCTACCTATCTATCTATCTATCTATCTATCTATCTATCTATCTGTCTATCGCTCTGTCTGTCTGTCTGTCTGTCTGTCTGTGTGTCTGTCTGTGTGTCTGTCTGTCTGGCGTCTGTCTGTCTGTCTATCAAACTACCATCGTGCCCCTGCTACTAAAAGATGCACCTGGATGTATATAACAAGGATCTGTTTGAGCTACTGAAACACCAAAAACGCCTTCGTGAAGGTACATCACAGATAACCCAAGAAAGAATTGCCACACAGGCACACATAATCAGTTCCGTTTCCCACTTGGGCCAGGTGCTCCTAACATAACCGGGTATAAAGGTATGCAGTAGAGACTTCGAGAAATCAGAATTCCAACTTGTATGGAAACCGAAATGATATTTTTACGGATTGGTTATCATAATTATGCTACCTCCACATCTTGAAAGTTCCTTGTTTTATTTCTCCTGAGGTAAGGTTCGGATTTGGAGATATTTAGTGATCCGAATTTGACGATTGCATGTAGGTAACCTTAATTGTGTGGAGTTCCTGGCGCCAGGAATACCCAGGGTGGCCGCTGTATGGCGTACTCGGGTTATGACGTGCGTGAGCATAAAATCACATCAAAATTCCAGCAAGTCCAAGATGGTTTGAGTTTGTGAGTGAGGGATTTTGACGTTATGGTGGGGGAAAGCGCTGGGTAGTGTAAACCGTTATAGAAGTGGTTGCAAGAGTAGGCTTGGTTGCAGTAGCAGTAAAAAAGAAAGTGCTGACATGGTCAGCAGTGTGTATGTGCGTGCATTTGTATGTATGTATGTGGGCGCCTGTGTGTGTGTGTGTGTGTTTTTGTGCGCACCCGCGAGGGCGTATGAGTGTGAGTGTGTGCGCGCGTGTGTGTTCGTGCACACGGCTGCCATGCCAACATTTCTGGATTAAAGTCATCTCAAACCTGATGTCAAGTGAGCTTAACCCTGATCTCGCCACTAAAAAGCTCGGAAAGAGTTAAAGTTAAAGTAGATTGGAGAAACACATGTCAGCTGCTGCCCTCGACGTTTCCGCTCGTGCGCCTGTCTGACCCATCTCACCTGAGCGGTTCTCAAAACACACACACACACACACACACACGTAATGTTATACAATGCCGTCATGAATGAGATCATTAGAGGCACTGACAGCACCAATTGTAGTCGACTAGTATTTAAAATTTTGATGCCTGGTCATATGGAACTTGGTATTCAAGTCAACGAATGTGTTTAGAAATGCAATTGGATCAGTAACTTTCGTTAACTCAGTATATATTATGTGTACTGGCAAATAAAATTAATGGTACATTGTGTACGCTCCACCCGCCTCCCCCCCCCCCCCCCATTTTTTTTTTGTTCCTTTCCCAAAATCCTAGTTTTCTAAGGGCTACTTTAAATAAACGATTAGTTCCTTTTCTCTTTTTTAAAAATTATATTTCTATTTTAGGGGAAAAAAGGGCGAGGTGGGAGTACAATTTCTCCAATTGTGTTCTAACTAATCAGCGAATTGAAGATGGCAGATATAATACGATGTGATCTTCGTCCGTCCGCGGTACCGACAGCCAGCTTATCAATTCTGTCTACCCTGTGGACCAACTGTTTACAAATACTGTCACTATTCACTTACCTTCTCATTGCTCACCCTCCTGCGATGCTCCAACAGATGCGCGTGGCACGTGATTGCGCATGACATCCATAGTACATCTGTTGGCTTCCGGTATTCGTTTGCCTGAGGTATCTCTACTGCGCTGAACAGATGGTACGGAAAATAGATGTGGGCGATACCAACTTCACATAAAATATTTGTTCTTGAAAACTTCACAGTTTTTGTTGCAGGGTCTTTTTTACTGTGTTTTGTCGTAGTTCGTGCTGTCATTGTCATACTTAATTATTGTTTTTGGTTTTGTGGTCGTTTACAATTTTTGCTATCGTTGTTATTATTTCTAGTGTTTTTATCACTTTTTTTCTTTTTACTTTTCTTTTTGTCGTATCATATTCCGATAGACCTAGATAATTTAAAGAGGTGAAAAGTGTTCGTTGTATTTTAGGAATGACAAAACCTCGCTACTGTGGAACCTCTAGCCACGATGATAAAGTTCTGTGTCATATCTTTGGTCATAACATTGTTGACTGCGTCTTAATTTTGCAGTGACAGTTAGACCTACGGGAGACACAGCGTACCGAGACATTATCAAATCGTCAAATTTTGTCCATCCTCTGAGCGCGTATCAACGATGTAACAAAAGCAACAAAACGCGCCTCATCCCTTCACTATGCAACGAAAATAACTAGCCTTCACTATGAATTAGTGACTTGTACGCGCACAGTTTGAGGACATATTTGGAGAAGGACTGGTTCATCTTGGTGTTCTGTATCTCGGTTTTTTTACTTCATCCCCAGCGATCTTTTGTTTACTGTAGGGTTGTTTATTTTGGAATGTGAATTGTAACTTATTTCTGCTGCAGCTGGGGACCTTAGTTCTTCTTTGTTCCAACTCCACTTTTCGTACAACTGAGAAATTCGACGTCAAATGTCTGCGGCTTCAGGATTTTGATAAGGAGTTAGAATAAATCAGAATCGTGAAAGAGCCTGAGAAGTTCCACGGGGCATTTTAAACACGTGTTAAAGTCTGTGCATTTGTTATACCTCTACTACACACTAAAAGATCTCTATTTTTTCAGAAAATGGAGACAGAACGAAAACAAAACTAAGATCGCGAACTGACGATACTGTTTAAAGAAATCTTCCAACTGCAATCTGTTCAGTGAAAATAATCGATTTCTGGGCTGTAAGTTTGCAAAATCTGACGATTCCATACCTGCCAGGAGTTTGTGTATCCGTCCAAATGTCGGGAATGTCAGGGTTGTTGTTATTATTATGTAATGTTGTTCCAGGTCTGAGGTCATAGTTGCGGGTTTGGGGGGTGGGGGGGGGGGGAGGTATGTCTAGAGCAGTAGTTCTCAACGTGGGCGATATTGCCCCCCCCCACCCCCACCTCCCCCCCCCCCCCCGGTGCGATTTTGGTTTGGGGAGGGGGGGAGGAAGGAGTAATGGAGATTATATCAAAAGCGATCTGATAACGAAATGGAAGATCGGGGTAAACGGAGTGACAGAAAGAACAGAATATGGAAAGCGAAGGAGAATTTTAGATAGATGGTGACGGAAATAGAGAGAAGGGGAAGATACAAAGGACAAAAAAGAACGTAGGCGAGAATGAAGTAATTTTGGTAGTGGGAGAATGAAAGTAGGGAAGAAAGAGACATGATGAGAAGGAAAGCATTAGGGAAGAAAAAGATAAACGGCAGAAGAAAAAACTTCTTGAGGGACACAAACGAGAAAGAGCCAACTGATAAACGAATGAATATACGAATGAAGGAAGGAAAGAAAGAATGAATGAATGAATGAATTTTTTTCGAACGCCATAAGAGCCAAGAGCCACGACAACAATGACGTAAGTCGGGGTAAAAACAAAACAAAAACAAAAGAGAGAGAGAGAGAAAAAAAAATCACGTCAATCAAAAGTCTTATCCTCTTTTGGCCCCCCCCCCCCTTCCTCAACTCCTTTCCATTGTATTGTTTCTCCAAACAGATTGAAGACAGTCCTGGCAACCGAAGAATAAAATGCATGTAATTTTCTGTGGCGAGGCCCAGGGATAACGGAGCGGAGATGTTCGAGTAGCCGTCTGGGAGGGAAAAGGTTAAGGAGATATATCTAGGAAGAACAACAATAAAAGAAAACGCTAAAATGGAGTGCCCGGGATATAATAATGTTGGATGAATTGACATTTTAGCCAAGAGTATTGAGAGATGCAGACAGAATTAATACTGGAAGATTTAGGGTGAAAGAAGAGGAGGGAGGAGAGAATTGAAAGGCCAGAGTGGAAGAAAGACAGAGACGGAGTGAAGAAATTGTATTCATTATTGTTTTTAACTGGAAGACAGACTGCATGAGTCTAGGTTGAAGACGGAGACAATAGATAATGGTGAAATCGGTGTCACTGAAAGAAGAATGATTATGCTAATAACAATTCATGTGGCCTTGAATGACTTTCTCTGACAACGTGCAGGCCCGCGGGAAGAGATGTGCACTCTATTGTTCGTTAAAAAGCAATATATTCTTATGATAATCTTTTGCAGATTCGCATTCAAGTTGGAAAGTATTCTGCCTCATTGTGAAAAATAAAATTTAAAAAAGCCTGTAGAATCCAAAAATGGCAAACAAGAGAAAATATTGTACATGCAACCTTTTATTTTCTCTATATTGGCTTTGTAAAACACTTCGTCGGTAATGTGGACCTGTCCACAGCGTCCGGTATTATTACGGAAAATGACGTATGAAAAAGTAAAACACTCTTTGCCTCTGCATACTTGTCCACAGCATCCGCTCCACGCCTCTCCTCATGGCATTATATTTATGCAAAGACTGTTTTTCATACGCCATGCGAAGCGGATGCTATATGGACAAGACCACATTACTTCAGCGCATTCTCCGCAAGGTGGCAGTGCGAGACCCGTGCATGCAAAACGGGCCAGCTGTCCCATCTTTTCGTTTAGTATAGACCCTTTTCACTTCCGCGTTACGGTTGTTTGCGGGTAGCCGCACGGCTTCGAAAAGCACCGTGTAGGCAAAAACCTCCACTTGCCTCAGTGATGGCATCTGAATAATGTGCAGAGTCTAAGCAAAGATGCATTTTTATGCCAGAACCAGCACGTAACGGGTTTGTACAGTTGGGTGCCCAACAAGAGGATGGCATCGTTCGACCGTTGTCCACCGCTTCCACCCTACAAGTGGGGCATGCCGCCATTTTGTTTGCAAATCATGTGATATGGAGGACGGTAAATGGAAAGGGTCTATTACCAAATTTAGGCCATCAAGATTGATGTTACCTTTGTCTATCACAGTGATGTGTCAGTGAAATTGAAAAGATTAATTACGAACACTAAACGAAAGTTTTAGAAATGATTAGTCGCTGATTGCAATTCATTTCCCTTTTTTATTTGTTTAAATGAATTGTCACAAATGAGCTCCGTGTGACCTACATAAAAATTCCACCCCAGAATAATTGATCGTGAACTCTCAAGAGAAGTGTTCTAGATGTCATTGGTAGTGGTGACCGGATTATGGGTGGCTGGGATGGGGAGGGGGGGGTAGAATGATTGGGAGATGTTGACTGTGGTATGCTGCCGTGCAAAGGCAAAGCGACGTATGTGCCCATTTCATAGTTTTGAGAAAAACACACACACACACACACATACACAAAACTGTGTGGCATAGCCAGTCTACATAATAATATAAATGCTCTTAATTAAGCTTGCGTGATAGTTCCTTAGCATCTGACCCGAGACACAGGATACCAAGTCGAATCAGTTCGCCTTATTCCATCCGTCGACTTGCGCGCGTATCATCGATGTCAACGATGCAACAATTCCCACCACACTCCTTCATAATTGAACGAAAAAGACAAGTACCCACCGTATTTATACGCGCCCAACTTGTGGACATAGTGGAACAAGGAATAGTTCGTCTTGGTATTGTGTCTCGGATCTGACACATTTTTTCAACGTGAGATATAAAGAAATGAAAGAATTATTTGTGAGATAAGTTCACAGAGTCAAAAAAGTAGAAAAAAAAGACATATTGTCAGTTAGGTCGCTTTGCCTTTGGGCGGCAGGATGGTTGGGGGAATTTGCTCCGGGGATTCCGTGTACTGTTTGACCACCGTGTGGTCCGGGTAAATAGACCATACTCTGGCCTTATAGCCAAACTAGTCTGGAGAGAGGGCGGAGGAGGGGAGAGGGGCTAGGAGGTTTCAGCTCCGCTTGGCATGTACACCTCACTTTTTTGTTTTTATTTTTCCTGTTCTTGTTTTTGTGTGTTTTTATGGCAGGCGTGTTTGTTTGTTTGTTTGTTTGTTGTTGTTGTTGTTTTTTAATTTTGCATAGTCAGCGGCGTTTTTCGGCCTGCTCTTCTCGACTTTCAACTGCCAAGGTATCTTGATTGTGATTGTGGGAAAAGTACACACGGGCCCTCCGAGTTTTTGTCGTCCTTCTCCGAGAAGACTAGGTCCTCGACCCTACCTACCATAGGATCAGATTTCCAGTATGCCTGCACCGACCGGGGATCGAACCCGATATATTCCGCATGAGAGGTTTAGATTTTCTTACTCACACTTTGCACATGAAAGGGATAATATACTGTCAAATTATGGCTCAACCAAAGACAACTTTAATTAATCATATCTAAATTAAAGTGGTCAGATTTGCAAGTTGTATATGTCTGTGTGTGTGGGGGGGGGGGGTGGGTTATGGCAAATTTGAAGCATTGGATTTTCCATGTTTGCATGTCTTTAGATTTCACAACGGCTCGAGCTCTCCAAGGGTGAAATGCTGCGTGCTTGTGCACTCAGTCTACACTGCCCTGCATTGATTGTGGGCATAAATTAGTGTATATAATGTATTCACACACACACACACACACGCACGCACACATAAAACAAATAACTGGGTCACTCACCGACCAAAATTGTAAAAAAAAAAATACAGATAAGCCATTTTGCCTTGTGTCCCACACAGCCATAAAACTAGTAGCTCAACTGTGAATTTCCTTCTCCTTCATTATATAATGCCCTTAACAGATCCAGCCTACGTGACAGTAATACATTACGGTCTCCCGGGAGAGAATTTGTCCAGATTTACGTCAGATTACAAATCCATGAAAATCGGAATGAAAGACTTCAAAGAGTGCGCGTCTCAGTGTGCACATAATGGTTCAAAGCCGTGCATTCACCAAGTCGAAAAATTTTCCCGCTTTGGCTCACGTCAAAACTCGTTAGCGACTCGGGAAACTCCAGGTGTGATAACTCCCGAGTCCCGAGCACACAAAGTGCATTACTTCCCCTGGGGTAACCATGGTGATTAGAACATGCCACAGCCACGCAACCAGGAATCTGCTATGTCAGTTATGGACACAGATCAAAAGATGCTGAAACTTGATTCCTGAGAAGTTTCCAAGTCGTTTCCGGGTGTGACGAAAGCTTTTAATGCCTCCAAGTTCTCGTCTGACCATCCTCTGGAGACATGATCCATTAAAACTAAATATAAAAAACATTGAAAAAAAAAAATACTCACCTCTCAAGCGCCTATTTTCCCATCTTTTTTTCTCTACCAATGTATTCGTGACTTCATTGTTCTGCCTTGCATTTCTGTTCTTACTGATTTAATAATTATATATCTGATTACTATCTCTTCATCTCTTTCTGTTTTACCTTCTCTCCTTCTTAATCCCCTGCCCCCTCTCTAAACCTGTAATCAGTCTGTCTGTCTGTCTGTGTCTGTCTCTTAGACAGCCTGTAAGCCTAACTTCTTTCCCTCTCTCCCTACTCTCTAATCTCCCCCCGCCCGCCATCTCTCTCCCTCTGTCTCTCTCACTCATAGTCATACACTCTTTCTCTCTCTCCCTCCCTCCTTTCCTTACTTTTCTGTCTGTCTGTCTGTCAATCTCTCTCTCTCTCTCTCTCTCTGTCTCTCTCTCTCTCTCTCTCTCTCTCTCTCTCTCTTTCTCTCAGTAGGAGTGATGATGAACCATCTGAAGTGGTATTCTTGTTTGTACCTTTGCATGTGTATATAATAATATATTATATGTGTGTTTGCTTGTATGAGTGCCCATTTATCTATGTTTCATTTACTGTGTTTTGGTTTTCCATCTACCAAAGCCAGAATGAACGAAAGAAAAAGAAATAGAGAAAATTTAGAGAAAACAGGGAGAGAGAGAGGGGGGAACACGGAAAGAGAGAGGCAGAGAAACACGGAAAGAGAGAGAGAGAATCACGGAAGAGAGATAGAGAGAAACATGGAAGAGAGAGAGAACCTCTGAAAGAGAGAAAGAAACACGGAAAGAGAGAGAGAGAGCACGAGAAATAGAGAGAGCGAGAGCGAAACACGGAAAGAGAGAGAGAGAGAGAGAAACAGTGTGCCAGCCTGCCTGCGTGTGTCTATTGACCAGGAAACCAGTCAAGCAAATGAACAGATTTGATTCCATTGGAGACACAGATCGATCAGAGTTCCATTATATTTTCTCTATCATGGAATTTGGGCGTGTCAACACTTGGGAGATCTGACTTTCTCTCTCTCTTTCTTTCTCTCTCTCTCTCGCTCTCTCTCTCTCTCTCTCTCTCTTCTTCTCTGTCTTTCTCTTTCTCTCTCTCTCTTTCTCTCCCTTTCTGTGTCTCTCTCTTTCTCCCTCTCTCTCTCCTTTTTCTCTCTCTTTTCTGCTCTCTCTTTCTATCCCTATATGTGTCTCTGTCTCTTTCTTACTCACCCTCTCTCTCTCAATCTCTCCCCATTCTCTCTCTCTCTGCGATTATCCCTGCTTTCTCTCTCTCTCTCTCTCTCTCTCTCTCTCTCTCTCTCTCTCTCTCTCTCTCTCCCTCTGTTTCATGCTTTGCTCTATCTCCTTCGTCGTTCTTTCTCTCTCTTTCTCTTCCGGGCTGCATCTTTCTTTCTTTCCCTAATACATGTATCACACTACTCAACTCCACTCACAAATACCCGATGTCGTAGACAGATTTCAACATCTGGCAACACATCACCTCGCCCCACATTACCTTCACATTCCATGTTGATCCGCCCCTGATGTCTCTGCAAATACACCACGCCAGTCAATGATGAGCAGCGGTGGCCTGTTCTGTCAAACTGGGGCCTAAGGTACAATGGGCTCTCTCTCTCTCTCTCCCAATACACACACATACACACACCACGCATACACAGATACACGTATAGACACACTACATATTGTTATGCACACTTCTCTGCTGCATGGTTTTTCTCGTGTTTTAGGTCTTTATTTTAGGAGGTTTCGCTGCTCTTGGCATTTACACCTCACTTTTCCTGTTTTTGTTTTTTTTAATTAATGTATTTGTGTGTTTTTGTGGTAGGCAATAGTTTTTTGGGGGGAAATTTGCCTGGGCAGCGGCCTTATTAAGCCTGCTTTACTTGACTTCCAACTGCCAAGGTATCTTTAACGTGCTCGTCATGCACAGGGACCCTCCGAGGTTTTCGTCCTTATCCGAGAAGACTAAGTGCTCGATCCTACCTACCATAGGATCAAGGACAGGGATTTTATCCATAAACTTCCAACATGTCTCCACTGACCGGAATCGAACCCGGTACCTTCGGCATGAGAGGCGAGCACCCTGCCTCTAGACCAACAGACCTCCGTCGCTTTTCCTTTTATGCCTTTCCTCGTCATGTACTGACTGTTGTTTTTTTTCAGTGCATGAACTCCGTTGTCCTAGTTCTATGATAAATGTATGGGATTGCTCATTCATGATCGATCTGACTGATGTTATTCATAGCTTGGAATTACCTAAGATTTAGTATCATTGTTGTACAGTGTTCTGTTTCCTTATTCTTTTGTTCTATCTATCTGTCTATTTATCTGTCTATCTATCTACCTCTCTATCTATCTATCTATCTATCTATCTATCTATCTATCTATCTATCTATCTATCTATCTATCTATCTATCTCTCCATCTATCTATGTTTCTCTCGCCCTCCTTCCTTCTCTCTCTCTCTCTCTCTGTGTCTCTCTCTTTCTCTCCCCCCCCCCCACCCCCTATACTTATCGTCTTCACAATTCTCTTTACCTCCACTAACTCATTTCAAAACTCCCCCTCCCTACTCAATATTTCAACCTGCCCCCCCCCTCCTCCCACTCCACGTCTTTTACCCGACAGACTGACACTCACACGAGCAGTCACACACACTTTCCGCCAAGGGAGATAAGTGTGGAGTGTCAAACTCACGGTAAAGGTGTCATTTATCTCCCCCTGGACGGGTTTCCATTACTTCCAGCTTTCCCTCTGATGGCCACGAATTACATCTGCCATGACAGTGGTTTTCAGACTGCTGGGATCTGTCTACAGGATAGCTCCGAATTCTCAGGCTAACAGAACCTAACCGCTGAAACATTGTGAAGTCTCATTCCCAATCTATTTATTTTCTCAGTCCATTTTTATTTTTTGCTGCAAAAAAAAGTCACAGCCGTCACACACACTTTGCGCCAGTGGAGATAAGAGTTGTTGTTGTTGTTGTCGTTTTCTTTTGTTTTACACAGCTGTTGGTGCAGTTTATGATGATCCTTTCTTCTTGCTCTGGGGCCTTTTTCCTCAACATGTTCTTTGTCATTCTTTTATATCTCTTTTTTAAAAATGTTTTCATCATTTTCTTCTTTCTCTCCCTCCTTGGCTTCTCCACCCAACTGGTTCGGTTTGAGGAAAGGGGGGGGGGGGGGTAAGGATACGTGATTGAAAAGCTTTCATGATCATATAAATTCACTAATCTAGTTATTTAACACTCTAGACATCATAATGTATCACTAGTGATACACAGACATTTATCATGCGGTTGCACTTCCCACAAGAACCTAGCGTTAGAAAAGTAAGTTATTTTCAGTGTTTTCTTCAATATACACAATTAATCAACTAAATAATAATGGAAAAAAAAAAAACTTCATTATACCTATAACAACAAATTCTCATGAAATCGGAATTCGTCCGCAAGCAAAAATGGGGGCGGGAGCCCTGATGGTGAAAACAAAGTGTTGAGATGTTGAGAACCGTTGGTCAGCAGAATGTATCTTTCCCTATCGTTTGATCATTTGCGTGTATGCCAGACAAAGAGAAGGGGTGAGCACTGGGAGGGGGAGGATGGAGAAAGATCATTTCAGATAGAATCAGAGGAGGATCAAATCCACTGGTTCGTTTCTCTTCACGTCACAGAACTTGTGCTTCTATAAAGTTTAGAATTGTATTTCGTCTTTCGTCGGAAGTTCCAAGGGCATTATTATGTTTCGTTTCCCAAGCGTTGCAGTCTTTGTTTTTGGATTGCAGATAATCTTGCGACGAGTACACAGTCATGCTCGGCCCCAGAGTCAAAAGAACAACACACACACAAAAAAAAAAACATTTGCAAGTATGCATGTTCAGAGGTCGAGCAGTGAGGGTCGGAGATGTAAATGTATGACAAGTGTTGGTGACAAATCAGTGGAATATCACAGTGTTTGTTTGCCGTGGTGTAGAATAATTGAAAATAGCTGAAATCTGAGAAATAGCCTTTCATTCCAGCCAATGAACGAGCAAAATGACCCAGAAACATGGATGAAATAAGAAGTGGAAAACAACTAACAAAGAGTTGGAAGGGCAGAGGGAAGACAGGTAGGAGAGAAGGAGTGGGAGGTGTGTATGGGGGAATAACTCGAAAAGTGGACACCAGGGGTTGACAACTGAGACCACGAGTTCTTGAAAAATTCATGGGATTTGCTGACCACTAAAGGCGAAGTAAGGGAAGATAAGCGTGGGTCACCAATAGAAAGCCTGAACCAAACTAAGAAAAGTGATGAAGAGACTGAAGT
The DNA here is from genome assembly GCA_963931925.1 of Onchidella celtica. Classification (NCBI taxonomy): domain Eukaryota; kingdom Metazoa; phylum Mollusca; class Gastropoda; order Systellommatophora; family Onchidiidae; genus Onchidella; species Onchidella celtica. The sequence continues at coordinate 13,706,570 of OZ007570.1, read as the reverse complement.
TGGGAAAAGAAAAACGACAAGAGACAAAAATAAAAAACAGAAAACGAGAGATAGAATCCGAGATATGGACATTCTGGGAGCATTTAAATGTGATGGACATAGTTTTCTTAAAAGGAAGAGAGAGAATGTGTGTGCGTGTGAACTAGAGAGACGGGGGTCAGGGAGAGTGAGAGAGAGAGGGAGAGAGAGTGAGTGAATGAGAGAGAGATTGTGTGAGTGAGTGAGTGAGTGAGAGGCTGAGAATGTGTGTGAGTGAGTGAGTGAGAGAGATCGAGAGTGAGAGAGAGTGTGTGTGTGAGTAAGTGAGTCAAAGGGTGAGAATGTGTGTGTGTGTGTGTGAGTGAGTGAGTGAGTGAGTGAGTGAGTGAGTGAGAGAGTGAGTGAGTGAGTGAGAGAGAGAGAGAGAGAGAGAGAGAGAGAGAGAAAGTGAATGAGTGAGGGAGAAGATAAAAGAGGCGCACGGATGGATGGACATTGCAAAAGTAAAACATTATTTCCTGCAGCTACCGACGTCTAACGGGACAGAGAAGCATACAACCCATGAGAAGGGCCCGTTTGCTTTTCTTTTGTATTGATTAATTTCCTAACGAAAACGAAAACCAAGTGGAATAAAATGATTGTGGGCCGAGGACCGATAGTCCCAGAGGTAGAATGCATTTCTTTTGGAATACTGGCCCTCTCAGTCCCAAAGGAGGTAAGGAAAGTAATAGGAGAGGAGGAGAAAAGAATAAAAACCAATAAAAGTCTGCTGGCTTTTGATGGGAGAGATGAGAGGACGGAGAGAGTGGACGCATGATGATGTCTCTGAACGTGGACATGTTTCCACCATTTCTTGATGACCAACGCCATCGATTGGGTCAGTCTATTGACCTTGACCACGGCAAACATTAGCTTCGGACACTGGCGAAACGGTGTAAGAGACTTCTATGGAAATTGGCTAAGTTAATACCGAACAAAATTATTAATCGTCACCTCTCAAGGACTGGTGCACCAGATGTAAATACAAGAATGGTGCGCCAAAATGATCACATTATTCAATAAGCTAATGAATTGTTTTGTTGTTAACAGTGGCATTATTTCATTCCTGTTTTTATTTGTAGGTCCTTTTTTTTTTTCATGTGGTTACGTAAACGATCGATCAGGTCAAAGAACGAGGATTTTTTTTCAGTAATAAAGGTGGGGCATTGTAGTATTCATTTGTGTTCTTTTTTTTTTTTTTTTTTACTCTTCTGTACTTTATTTGTCTGTGCAGTTTAAGGTAAAATTTGACATGGTTCGAACACCATAATCATTAGCAACGGGCTGTAGGGAACGGGATTTAATGACACAGTTACTATATGTAAATTTACCGATGACGTCATGGGACATTAAAATTTGAACTGTTCCACACGGTGGTTAAGCACAGTTGTTATGGACTTTGTAAAGGCGATTCGAGGCACAAAGATCAACTGCACATGAAAAGTGTGTACAAAGTCCGTAACAGTGCTTAACAGTTGGAATGCCCCATGATGTAAATTTAAATACAGTAACGGTGTCATTCAATCCCGTTCCCTATACAAATACGATGATGTTTAAATTGCAAAAAAAAAAATCTCTAAGCTCCAGTAAGAAACAACATTTTTCCGGCTACCAGTGCGAGATGTCTGAAAGTTGGCAGCTCCAGTTTGGCAACCGACTGTCATAATGATACAGTTAAAAACCACCCGAAATTGCATAGGGGGGGGGGGGGGGGGGAATAGGTTACCTTTGAAAATCTTAAAAGAGGTTGAGGACTCGGGGGATGAGGATACAAAAAATCAAGGGTCTAATAAAGACAGTAATCTCGGTTTGTAGTGAAAGAAAATCCATAGCTCATAAAAACCAAAGTCCCCTGATAGGTGAGTAATCTGTTGATAATATTTCACAGCACTGACAAAGACTAATTTCAGCATTTTCTGTGATACTTAAAGTGTTTTGTCCTAGGATCCCGCATTTGAATATTGGCAGTAGTGTTATCAACCTTTGTTTCTGCCTCTGATTGTCACCCCACCCCTTTTCTATGCCGGCCTCTGATAATGTCGTGCATGACCTGTTGATGTTGAATCAATGACGTCCAGCGGCGTGGCCAGTGGATACTCAATATTTCAGCTTTCCTAAAGCTTGATTGGCTTTTGCTGCTTTTTGTTCATCTTCAATCAATGGCAAAGCGAAAAAACTGGGTTCATTTCGGGCACTCCATTGAAATTTATGTGAACGCGACAACTATGGTAACCTGGTAGGGATATGTATTACCTTTTGAGTTTCACCATTAGTACTTTTGGAGCTAACGCAAGGAATTCCTAACACTGGTTACAGTTGGCCATTTCTCTTCGCGACCTTTAATTTAGGCAACTATGGAAATCCGGTTTAACAAGTATTGTCTTTTCTGTCTCATCATTAGTACTTCTAGAACTAAGGCAAGAATGTTTAGAGCTAACATTGCCCACCGATGATCACTTCCCTATGTGTTTGGTCCGTTTTAATAATTCAGGACACTGGCCCCTGTGAGAAAATCAGCAGTTCGAATGGACTTTCGTTATCCGTAAACTTAAGATAAAATCAGTCAAACTCAAGGAATCGATGGGCAGATAATTGATTTGCACGCAGCGCACGGAAAATTCCATACGAGCAGGACTGCGACATGATGAGGTCTTTAGTTACAGGAAGCAGAGAAAGCCACATTTGACAATGTGGTAAGAAGCTCCTCAGGTGGAGCGAGACAAATGACGATCTTCAGAGGAAGAGTGGATTCTTTCATTAGATGTTTCGGCCTTTAACTTCCTGACATCTTCTAGAACACGGCCTCGCCGAGATCATGACTTGTTATAGAAAAAACGAAACATCTAGGGCAAGAAAGACGTCTGACAACGGGAGACAGGTTATTGACTAAATTTTAACCGTATTATTATGGTACAACAAGTTAACAAATCAACAAGCACAACGGAGATCTTTGGAGACCTCTTCAGTCTGTGAGACTCTAATCTATGATTTCAAAGACAGGGAGCATTCCTTGTTAATTCATTATCAATGCATTGTCAATATCTGTCGGTGGCTACATGTATTACAAAGTGTTCGCTTCTCATCGTACCGTTTTAAATAATTGTGCTTTCCGGCCAACCATAACATCTAGTTTATAGCAAGACTGGTGGCGCATTGAGGCGAATCAGCTTTGTCTCGATGTTAGCGTGAGATGTGGACAATGGGGTTAAATGTGACGTAGCGCACTAGCTTGGACATTCCTGGCGAGTCTTGGGAAACCCTCATCTCAGACCGACCAACATGGTGCAGTCTGATAAAGAAAGGGGCAAAGTCAGCTGAGCAACGCCGCAAGACATCCGCTGAAAGCAAGAAGGCAGCGCGGAAAGCACGAGCAGCCAGCTCTTCTTCCCAGCCACCCACCAGCCTGAAGTGCGCAATATGTGGTAGACAATTCCGCACTCAGATTGGACTTATCAGCGACCTTAGAAGACACTCCGCAAACCAAAAGAAGATGAGGCCATGGTCATCATCCTGGACGATGGACGAACATCATCATCTGTGCACTAGCAAAACTGAAACAAGTCCGTCTCGCAAATTTGGAGGCTTCAAAACTGTCTTGAGACAGCGGGGGGGGGGGGGAGAAGAGAGACCTTTCACACTGAGGCAAAACAGACGCAAAACAGAATTGTCTCAGTGCGCCATCAGACTAAAATTTGCCTCCGTGTCCCTGCCCATCCTGTAGGGTCTGTCTCTCCATTGTTTCTACCAGAAGTGTGTTTAGGCCTTTATCTTAGGAGGTTCGCTGCCCTTGGCATTTACATCTCACTTTTCTAGATTTTATTTTTATTTTTGTGGTACAGATTAGTTTTTTTTAGAATTTTGCCCAGGCAGCGGACTTGTTCGGCCTGTTCTTCTCGACTTTCAACTGCCAAGGTATCTTTAGTGTGAGCAACGTGCACATGGGCCTTACGAGGTTTTCGTCCTTAACTGATGACATGACGAGGTGCTCGATCCTATCTAGCAAAGGATCAGGAACAGGAATGTTTCCCCCCAAAAACAATCCAACATGCCTGCACTGACCGGGGATCGAACCCGATACCTCCGGCATGAGAGGCGAGCACCTTGCCTCTAGACCAAGGTGTCCCTCAGCACCAGAAGTGGAAGAAACCAACTCTTTTGTTGCCACACCCACCAAACTGCCAGGCTGCAATAATCTGATCAGTGCAGGGGTTCCTCAGTGACTGCGGGGGCTTTCCAGCCTGTAAGCGGATTGCCTTCAATAATGAGTGTCTTTGCTGCAGAGTCCTAGCCACTGTCTTTCTCCCAGGCCTACAGGTCAAAGTTGTTGTTGTGATGGTGGTAATGCTGCTGCCAGTGCTGTTGTTGCTAGTTTGTTTGTTTTTTTGTTTTTTTTTAGTTTTTGTTGTTGGTGTTGATGTTGTCATGGCGATTGTGGTACTGTTGACGGTGACGTTCTTGTTGTTGATGCCGTTGTGACTGCTATAGGCAACGATTATGGTGATGATGTTGTTGTTGTTGTTGTTGTTCGTCGTCTTCTTCGTCTCCTCCTTCTTCCTCTGCTTTTTCTTCTCCGTTTTTCTTTTTCTACTTTTTCTGCTCTAGAGGGGATACTGGGAACCTCACCAGAGTGTAGAATTATATTACTGATGCAGGAATTCTTCCAGTCCTACAAAGCCACTCAATGACAGAACTAACAACTCGGCATTATCTTGGACGTTCATGGTCACCACAACGCCCGAGGTCGGACAGCTAAGCTGCAGGAATGGCGCAGTCCGATTCCGTCTCATTAGCACCTCATTATCCCTGTGCTATACCGAGCGTGTGCACTAGACAGGCTCCAGAATCGGTGTATCGGAATGGATCCCTGTCACGCAGCTGGGCTCATTCTTGAGGACAGTTTTTGTTGTTGTTTTTTTGTATGATGCCCTGCCCCTACATTGGTTTTTGTTCCTTGCATAACAGTTCATCAGCTTGGCTGTGACATCAGAGGAGCCCTTTACGGTGAATGAATACTTTCATCAGAGATCTCGTGTTATATAAATAAGGTCTGTGCGACGATCCATAGTTGGCTCACTAATACACGTTCTCTGCTATCACCAGTTACTTGGTAAGGGGGGGTGGTCTAGTTGGTGGTGTCCGATATCTGTCTGTCATTACTTCACCACCCCTCCCCCCTCCCCCACTCCAAAAAAAACCAACTTGCCAGCTTGATCATGGATCGTGTGGTGTTGAGCACCCGTTTCCTTTAGAGACCTGAAACTATTAGTATTACTTATTCTCATTCTTCAGCGACCTTACATTCTGTCATTCTCTCTCCATGTGTCTCTCCTTCCTCATCACTTCTTCTTTGCTGCCCGTAGCTTTTGTCACCAGTGTTCTTTTTCTGTTTTCTTAGTGTAAATGTTTTTCCTCATGGGACCCAAATGAAGGGAGAAACAACAAACAAAAATTTGCTGAATTAAGAAGGGAATAAATAAAGTGAAGCCAGAAAGGCAAAAAGACCCTCATCGTCAGGGAACTTACCCAGTCTCGCGTGTAATAATAATAATAATAATACGTTTATTTATATAGCGCTTTCCTTATAAACTCAAAGCGCTTTACAAAAGACATAAAATGTTATAAAACATTACGTAGAAGGCGTTAAATAGTGTATATGTAGATACATGCATATAAAATTGAGAATAAAAATATAGACATCAAAACATTACATTCATATCTCCCCCCCCCCCCTCCCCTTTTCCGTCTCCCTCATCCTCGAAATAAAGCATGCATTAAACCACAGTACATAATATATTACATAGAAATAAAAATATGGACATAATTTTGTTCAGCCACCTTAGAAGACACTCCGCAAGAACGTGTGTAGAACGTCCTACCCGAGACTCGGGTCCTCGTGTACATTTTTGTCATAATTATTTCTTTAGCGTAGTCCAATTTTTAACCTGAAGTCAAGCCACGACCTCGATCCCCCCCCCCCCCAACCACCACCCACCCCTACCCACCCCGTTGATGGTGAGCTTAAGGACATGTCAATCAAAGAAAACGAGATGTCCGAGCGGTTTTGGCAGTCTTTGGTGTCTTTGGTTGAAATATGACGCATGACCTTGGCGGTGGACAGGGTGAGATTTCTCGCGAGGATTCATGTTTCAGCAATCAGATATGGCTGACACAACAGAAAAAAGAAAGAGGAACACAGAAGAAGGGAAAGATCAAACTGCATGATATAAACCTTGGTGGGTTTGTTTGGGTTTTTTTGTTCCCTCTCTCTCTCTCTCTCTCTCTCTCTCTCTCTCTCTCTCTCTGTCTCTCTTTCTTTCTTTCTTTCCGTGTGTGTGTGTCTCTCTTCTCTCCCTCTCTCGTTCTTTCTCTCTCTCTTTCTCTGTCTTTCTCTCTCTCTCTCTCTCTCTGGGTCTTTGTCTGCCTCTTTCTCTCTCACTCTTTCTGTCTCTCTCTCTCTCTCTCTCTCTCTCTCTCTCTCTCTCTCTCTCTTTCTGTCTCTGTCTCTTTTTCTATCTCTCTCTGTTGATAGTGGTGAAAAGTTCTTGAAAGAGAAAGAAAAAGAAAGAGACAGACAGACAGATAGATAGAAAGAGAGATGAGGGAGGGAGGGAGGGAGGGAAAGAGAGACAGAGTCTGTGTATGTGCAGGTGTGTATGTGTTTATATAAATAACGATTTTTTTAATACGGAAAACGAAGAGAAAAACCATAAGTAATACGTGCCGTCTGGCTGTCTGTCTATCTATCTGTCTGCCTATCTGTCTCTATCTGTGATTACAGGTATTAATGCATGTCTGAGGAGTTCATTAGAAAACAGATTGGAGAGGTTTGGAATATTCGCTTCCCCCTCCTCTTTCAAAAAAACGAGGGGGGGGGGGGAACAAAACAAAACAAAAAAAGAAAAGAAAAAAGCATGGAAGAAAAAGTGAAGGAACAAAACAATGGGAGGACGAGACAATTTGGGCAGTGGGATGGGGCTGGGTGGAGGAGGGGAATGGACGGGGGAGGATTTTTTGGTAGGTTCTCTGTGTGTTCCAGCACTGATTCATTGTCTTGCCTGGGCATGCATATATTCATGAGCCCCACATTCAAGCCAAGGGCCGCTACTTTCCCTGGCACGGAGACAGTCATGAAATTTATCGCCCCTTTCTGTAACCAGCTCGTCACGTGATAACGCCGGGGGACCATAATTCTTTGGGGTTTGTTTAATGTTTTTTTTTCTTATTTCGAGTTTCTCACAGAGGGCACAAAACGCTTGGGTTACGCTTTCGTTTTCTCTCTCTCTCTCTCTGTCTTACTTATTCCCATCCTTCAGCGAACATTATATTCTGTCATTCTCTCTCCATCTGTCTCTCTTGGTAGGTCTCTCTCTTTCTCTTTCTCTCTCTCTCTCCGTTTCTCTGTCTTGTGTTTGTCTCTCCTGTCTTTCTCGCTCGCTCTTCCCCCGTCTCTCGCTCCTGCCTTCCCTTTCTGTCTCTTTTTCTTTTCTTTCTCTCTCTTTCTTCCTCCCTCTCTCCCTCCTTATCACTTTCTCTCCACATCATTCTCTCTCTCTCTCTCTCTTTCTTTCTCCCTCCCATCTCTCTCCCTCTCTTATATACACACTCTCTCAGTCTCACACACATACACAGGCCAACAAATTATGGAAACGCACCCCCACCCCCCTTTCCCCAAATCCCCTTGCCCTACCCCTAAAGTCTGTGTGAATTCACCAGTAACTAAAGCGTGTGTGTAGAAGCAATCGATAAGACATCATTAGTGTGACAGCAACCTTCACCCACATACAGGGTGCACTCAGCCAACAGGGTCACTAACCAACTAACAGTGGACGCTGCTGGCACAAAGCTCAGGTTTGAACAGATGATGGAAACAATGAAACACACACACGCAACAGACACTCGCAGTCAAGTAAATATTAAATATTAAAGTGCTTACCTTCCTGGAACTCTGGAACTCTGGAACTCTCTCTCTCTCTCTCTCTCTCTCTTTCTCTCTCTCTCTCTCTCTCTCTCTCTCTCTCTCTCCCTCTCTTTCTTGCTCTCTCTCTCTCTCTCTGTCTCTTCTCTCCTTCTCTCTCTCTTTCTTTCTCTCTCCCCTCCATCTCTTTCACTCTCTCTTTCTCTCTCTCTTTCTTTCTTTTTCTCACTCTTTCTTTCTCTCTTTCTCTGTCTCTCTCCCTCTCCCTCTCTCTGTCTTCCGCTCTCTCTCTCCCCCTCTTGCTCTATCCCTCTTTCCCTCCCTCTCCCTCTCTCTCTCCTTCTCTCTTTCTTTCTTCCTCTCTCTCTCTCTCTGTTTCTCTCTCTCTCTCTCTCTCTCTCTCTCTCTCTCTATTGCCTGTCTATAATCCTTTACCCACACCACGGTTCTAACCCGAAACAAAAGGATTGCATTTTATTGATTGTGGAAGGGCATCCATTTCAATCAAGCTTTCTGCTTGTCCCATTTCCTCCTCCCATCTCCCGGTTCTCTCAGAATCTCCGACCATTACCTACCAGGTCATTATTCTAACTGGCTTCCTATAATGGTTTTCCTCCTCACTGAAATCTGGCCTATAGGACGAACCTTTAATCGACAGCATTGCCAGGTTGCCTGAGAAATAGCAATATCTGCCGAGATAATTTTGTTTGTTATTCAAAAGCCTGTAATAGAAATTAATGTCTTGAGGAAAAAAGAACTTGCATGTGATCACAGCAGGGTATTATCATAGAATAAATTGAATGTCTGTGACAAATTGGACTTTATACTTGTGAACATTATTGTAGTGACGAGTGATTACGTTTGGTTGACACATGCAATGATTTAAGACCCAATGTTGGAGCATCACATGCCAGGGTGGTCTAATATTGAGGTGCATTTTGGACTTGCATTACACAGTTTGTAGTTTGACGTATTGAGGTCTTTGTTTTCGGCTGTCCTTGGCATTTGCATCTCAGTTGTAGTTTGGCGTGGTGCACCTGGCAGTTGTTATGATATTCAATATGCATTTTATTTCCTGCCCCAGTGATTGGTCCGATGGATTTATTTTTTTTTTAAATGTCTCCAAAGACAGGGAACAAAATGAGACGTTGTTGTTGCCGTTGTTGTTGTTGTTGCTGTTATTGTTGTTGTTGTTGTTGTTCTTCTTCTTCTTTTTTCATCTTCTTCTTCATGTTGTTGTTTTCGTTGTTGTCGTTGTTGTTGTTGTTTTGGTGTTGTTGTTGTTGTTACTGAAAGGGCTGTTCAAACAACATTAACAGACTGAGTTGGGACGAAATCATGATACAAAGTAGACAGGCACAGAGAAGCCAAATCTGTGGACAGTCCGTCCTATAGCCAGACTTAGACACAAATATTGCATGCGTTAAGTACGTACGTGAGAATGTTTATTATAGTATGATAGTCTGTTAAGCAGACAGATTATAGACACGAACTTCGATAGGCAGTTTTGCACGGAAATAGAAATGGAACAGAGAGGGGGTGAGACGGAGGGGGGTGGAGAGAATGATAGTTCATCAAAGTATCAGTGTCCCCACTAAAGGACCTCACCATGTCCTCAGAGACATCTCTGAAGCCTTCATTAAGGAACCCAGTCATGTCGAGTGCAGTACATTTCTCTACTGGCTGTGGGCAAAGACGTGATGTAGTGGACATCGTCCCTTGCCATTTGACCTCATATACGTGGACCGGCCACTTTATTGCCCCTTTCACTCGCAGCTTGAAATTCTTCCACTGTGCCCTTACCAGAACTTTCTCTGATGTCTAAAACTGCCCCCCCCCCTCCTTTTTCTGACCAAAACTCAGATTCTCTTTTTCTCTTCATGTATGAGTGCTTTTCTCTTTCCCTCTCTGGCTCACTTTTTCTTTCTTTGTCTGCATGTGTGTCTGTCCGTCTGTCTCTCTATGTGTGTGTTTCTCTCTCTCTCCCTCTCTCTCTCTCTCTCTCTCTCTCTCTCTCACGCACACACACACACACACACACTCTCTCTCTCTCGTTCTCTCTCTCTCTCTCTCTCTCTCTCTCTCTCTCTCTCTTTCTTTCTCGCGTGTTCTAATCCGGGTTCTCCATCAACGCAATACATAATCATCCAATTTATTTATTTATTTATTTTATCATTGAGAGAAAAATCTGAGAACTTAGATAAGCTCAAATGCTGATTCTCACACTGAATGAAAATTTCATACCTTTATTTCCCCTGAGACTCCGTTACATGTAAACATAAATTAATATCTACGCAGAGTGATAATCAATATGTTACCATTCATAATTCAGGTCAGACGCCATGTACCCAAAATGAATAAACAACTGAAGAAAAAAAAAAAACATTATTGTTATTACAAAAGTTACAGGTTGTGTTTTTTTTTACATCGAGGTGAACGATCGTATTTCGACTTCTGTCAAAAATTGAGATATTTGGAATGCCTGCAGCACTTTACCTGGCAGGTTGGTGTAATAAGTTCGGAGTTAAATTATGAAAACTAAGGGTTAAAAAACTTCGGGTTGTTGTTGTTTTTTTTAATGTTTTTTTGTTTGTTTGTTTATCTGAATATCGTTACTGTTAAGTCTGATAAAGAAAGTTATTCAGTCTTTTGCCTGTGTACTGAAAGTTCTTTAAAGACCTTGTTACGGTAGTGTACTGCGCAGACCTCGATACGTTTAAGTACATTTTCCTGAAGTATTCTGGTGGTCTCTAGAGGGAAAGAATTCTGGAAAATGTTACGGTTCCAGCGGCGTAGCGTGGCTTGTCAGCGCCCGGGGCATGGCAAGTATTGCGTCCCCTGCTTCGCGGACCGTGACATGGCAACAAGGAGCTTGCATGGCAACCTTTATTCGCTCCGTCATGTTTAAAAACTGTATAGCATTTGGAGATTTTATGTGTGTGTTTTGGGCCGGGGGGGGGGGGGGGGCATTTTTATTCATTATTACTGTTGTTTTTTTTTCTTTTGGAATTTTGCACCCCTAAGAATTTGGTGCCGGAGGCAACCGCCCCCGTGGCCCCGCCCATTCTACGCCACTGGGTGCTTCTGTATTTCATGTTTGTGTTAGGTCTCAGGTAGATCTCTCGGTTTTTGTAATTGTTGAAGCAAAAAACTTTTAACTTTTCTGCCATGAAACTGACCAGAACAAACTATTTTGTTTTGTCTCCAGGTGATGCTTGACCTCTGCGAGGACCGTCCTAGCTGTGCGGTCAAGGCCAGCCCAGAGACCTTCACCCAGGACCCGTGCGAGGGAACGTCCAAGTATCTGGAGGTTCATTACAAGTGTAGACCAAGTGAGTGCACAACACACACACACACCGCTCTGTCATGATACTAATTCAACGAGAGTAGTAAACAATATGGGTCAGGCCTGCAGGGCCGCCACAATTTATTCTAGGATTAAAAAGAATATAATAATAAAAACAAGTTATAGGTTTGCGAAATCTAGACTCGTTGAATTAGTATGTTGCTTGTGTGTGTTTGCGAGTGTGATTTAGCCCCTCTCAATGCAGTCGAACCATATCCTTTAGTAAAGCGCTAAATCCACTTGTTGACACTCTCCAACCTCCCCCCCCCCTCCAACCTCCCCCCCCCCCCCACTCCCCACCCCACCCCCCTCAAACGCCAACTCCAGGCAGTGTAATCACGAGGTATAATGAACTTTGATTTAAAATCGACGCCATTCTTAAAGCTCTAGACCTAGGTGCGCGCTAGTCGATTCTGATGGGCCGACTTGTTGGATCGTGACGTCACAGCACTGCGTTTCAATGAGAACTCGCGCACTAGCCAAATGGACGAAAGAAAGAATGTATGTGGCAGAACAGGTACATTCTTATGCAAAGAAATACAGAAAGAAAGAAAGAAAGAAAGAGAAAGAAAGAAAGGGAGAAAGAGAGAAAGAAACAAGAAAGGAAGAAAAAAAACCAAGGAAGAAAAAAGAGATAGAGAGAAAGAAAGAAAGAAGAAACAAAAAAAGAAGGAAAGAAAGGAAAAAGAAAGAGAGAAAGAAAGAAAGAGAGAAAAAGTAAGAAAGAGAGAAAGAAAGAATATTAGGGGGAGGGGGGTGGACGTTACATTTCTGAGGCGGCAGAACACGGAGCAGGTAAGATTTGTCTACCTGTGAGATTGATTTGGCTTCTATTCCACAACACCCGGGCAGGTTTTTCACATGGAAACCAAAAAGGTAACCCGATTCTTGTTAGATCACTGGGTGGAGACAAAATACCCGCGGGTGTCTTAAACAAACCTCAGATGTCATCTCCCAGTACTGGGGAGTGAAAGAGGTCTTCTGTGGGCTAGGAAGAAAAAAAAATGAAGGAATACAAAGGAAAGGAAGAACTGGAAGAAATGAGAAGCTGGATAAGAAGAAGAAGGAGGAAGCGGATGACCTGGCAAAAGAAGGGACAAGAAATGAATAAAAACAGAAGAAACAAACGAAAAATCAGCAAGAACAAGAAAAGTGAAGTGGAAATGCCAAGGGCAGTGAACCTGCCTGAACAAAGACCTACAATCGGGACTGAAAGACGGAAAAGAGGAAGTTTGTATTGGTTTGTTTTCACTTGCGTCATCCAAAAGTGTGTTGTTGGCCACACGGCATCCACGCCCTCCATTTGCACGGCCGCTGGGCATGTGCACTTGCAATTTTTTTTTTTTTTTCGTTTTTGCTTATCGGCTTCGCACGCGCATTCTCACAGATCCCAAAAAGAAGGCCTGAAACTTCCAAGAGAACGAAGTATGTGACCATGGAATTTCTTACGAAAGATGAAGTAATGTAAGATACCACGCCCCCCTAACAACAGGCGCTAAAGGACAACAACTTACTGTTCACGTAAAGGAATTGAACCACGCACAGTTATCTTCCTGTATGCTCGATATCGAAGGGAGAAAGCATTTCTCTTCATGCACGGGAAATAAGCTGCAACCGCCATACAGTGGCGCTTGTTTAGCAACCAAACACTATTTTGTTCCCTGTAGAAACAGAGAGTTGAGCCTTTTGTTGTGAGAAACCCAAGATCCCTTGGGGGCGGGGTTTTTCTCAGTGAAGGTAAAGCAAAACAACAGGGGCAGAAAAAAATCTCTTGACAAAGGCGGGTATCTGAGAGAGTTCCGTTTTCTGAAGCCTTAGGCGAGGAGCTCGTTGTTGATTTGATAAACTGTAGCAATGCCGGCCTGAAACCATTGTGTTTTCATGCCCGGGGTACAGACATGAATACCCGAGTTGGGTAGCCCGGAAGTTGCCAGTGTGTATGCGTGCGCGGGTGCACGTATGCGTGTGTGTTTGAGTACATCCCACGAATGTAGGGTAGTTACATGACGTACTACTTTACATTCTTTGGTACGGCTTTGGCTTTTGCGGCCCGCAGCTCGATAACCGTTTATTCTGCACCTTTGCCCGGTGCACTGTTGAAAGAGAAGTCTAACGTCATCGCTTAACTAAGTAATGAACAGTGCCTAGTAGCATAAGATAGGGGCTAAAGCCTGTTTAAATGAGATAATGTTATCCGCGCTCTCTCTTTCTCTCTCGCTCTTTCTCTCTTCTCTCTGTCTCGTGTTCTATCTCCCTACCTCTCTCTCTCACTATCTCTCTCTCTCTCTCTCTCTCTTTCTCTCTTCTGTCGCTCTCTCTGTCTTGCTCGCTCTCTCTTTCTCCCCCCCCCCCCGTCTCTGTCTCTTTCTCTCTCTCTCTCTTTCATTGTTTTCAATCATCCCTTTATCCCTCTCTCTCTTTCCCTTTCTCGCCCTCTCTCTCTCTCCCTCCACCCCCTCTCTCTTTCCTCCCATGCACCAGCCCCCTCCCTCCTCCCTCTCCATTGATTTCCCTCTAACATGCCTCCCTAACCTTTGCTATCTTCGAACACGCCCAACTTCCATCAGCAACACGTTAAATATTTATCACACAACCACTGTGTCCGGATATCCCAAACAATAGGCTCGCCAGATCCTACGGGTGCGATCCTAACATGTACGTAGAAGTGTTTGTTTTTGTTTTCTTTTTTAATTTGTTACAGTAAACAGTGTCACAAAACAATTTCACCTGAACTCTTACAAAAATGATATAAATATGCCAAATAAGAGCACACAGTAGATTTTACATGACTTAATTTCTCAAAGGAGGGACTACGCCTCTACGAATTCTTAATGTTATTAATGCATCCTTGCATTCATGTGGTTGGACGTTTCTCTTGCTTCTTAACAATGAATATTTGACTGACATTTCCCCAATCCTATAGATTTTTTTTCCATATATGAGTGGGTTTTGTGTGTGTGTGTGTGTGTATGTATGTGCGTTTTTTTTTGTTTGTTTGTGTGTTTTCGGACAATAACAAACCTCTATTCTCAAATCCATTGTTATCAAACGGTTATTGGTATATGACTTATCTTAGATCTGCTAACGTCCCTTGTCTACTGAAACATTGTAACAAAGGAACACACTGACCACGCCCATCTTTTAGCATTTCCTGTGCTTTTGCCATCGCCAAAATCGCTCGTTTCGTGTCATGTTCCTGCTCGTTACATGTCCTATCCTGTCTCATCCAATCACAGATCAGTTTGAACGTCAGACCGTATGCGAGGGGACGGAGCTACAGATCGCATGTGGGCGGGGCGATAGGATAGCTGTCTACTCGGCCATGTATGGACGGACTCCCAATGGAACTGACCAGTGTCCGGCCAATAAACAGGGATTTATAGGTAAGTCTGACACTCAGACGCAAGCTGACCAAGGATCTCTCATTTTCACCATAGAATTCAGACTATTATAGATCTCTATTTTCATCATAGACTTCAGACGACTAAAGAACCCTCATCTCCATCATAGAGATCAGACAACTATAATAGATCTGTCATTTTTATCACAGATTCCATCACAGACGCCACACTACTATAGATTTGTCATTTTTATCGTAGACTTCACGTTGCTGGAGAGCCCTCATTTTCATGGCCGACTTCAGACTACTATAGATATCTCATTTTCATCAATGACTTCAGACAACTAAAGATCTCTCATTTTCATGGTAGATTTCAGACTAGTATAGATCTCTGTTTTCATCATAGACTTCGGCTACTAAAGAAGCTTCATTTCCATCATAGACTTCAGACAGACTACTAAAGATCAGTCGTTTTCATCATGAACTTCAGGCTACTAAGAAGCCTTCATTTTCATGAGCTGCTGAGCCAATCAGAGAGCAGATTTTATGTAGTACAATTTTTTAATTTTTTTAATGAAATAAGTACGCACCATCATAACCGTTGATCTTTTCAGTGAACTCAAATGCTGAGGACGAGCTTTGTTATGTATGATTAAGACAATGCAAGAGGCAAAAAGCAAGTTAAACAACAAAATTAGAAGAGGGGGTGGGATTTAAGATAGTTACATAGTTCAACTTGTTTTAGCAGTCATGGCATTGCGGGATTAAGCCAGCCATATTTAGCATTTTTTGCTCAACCAATCACCGTCCTCTACTCCAGACTGTCAAGCATTGGGGGCGGTGTCAGAGGTGCGCAGCCAATGCCATGGTAGGAGGAACTGTGCAATATTAGCCAATGAGAGCGTGTTTGGAGATCCTTGTGCTGCAGGAATCAACAAATATCTGACTGTGTCATATGCTTGTGGTAAGTGTTCATCACCTACATGGAGAGTGGCTGTGCTTTTGTTTTGTCCCATTTCAGGATAAAATAGATCCGTTTCGAGATCTTTTCCTTTCAAGCTGTGGCTTTTTTTTTTTCTTCTAATTTTGAAATATTTGATTGCATTTTCCATCCTTCTTATGTTTTTCATTCATTCATTCATTCATTCATTCATTCGTCCGTCATTCATTCAGCATTTATTTATTCATTCATTTATTTATTCATTTATTCATTCATTCATTCATTCATTCATTCACTCCTTCATTCATCCATCCATCCATTCATTTATTCATTCATTCATGCATTGTTTCATTCGTTGATTCATTATTTCATTCATTCATTTAAACATTCATATATCGCCATCGCCATCATCATTACTTTGCCTTCCCTCTCTGGTGTTTGTTTGTTTGGTAGTTTGGCTATGTGTAGGACAAACTTCAATCTAACCGCCAGCATGAGTGTATAAAGAACATCAGGCTGTTGAATATTCTCGCCGTGTCATCGTTGAGTGACAGCTTCATATTTCACTCCCCCCCCCCCCCCCCAATTCCTGGCATATTTCCTGACTTCAGTGTGAAATGAGTTGTTTTCCAGCGGGTGCTCACGCATGCACGAATAACATACAACGAGTAACAAATAATCCCACCCACACAATTACAACTCGACCTCGTGTCATTCATTTGAGCTCAGAGTCTCAATGGAGTTACAATGTATGGAATCTCGACCTGTGTAGCGTCACATGACAGGTGGTAGTTACGGTTGTGATGCTCCAACGCCTGGCTAGCACTAGCCGATATTGTCGACCAACTGGTTGGATGGTGACGTCACGACATTGCGGTTCAACGAGACCTCCCGCACCAGCTGAAACTCAATGTCGTGTGACGTCACTATTCAACTAGCCGGCTGGTCAAAATCAGCCAGTGTGCGCTTAGACTCAGGGAGGTATTAAACTAAGCCCGATCAGACTCAGTCAGATACTGCAAGCAAAAATGTACACCAAAGAAATAGTGACAGAAGCTGACTGTGTCTGGCTGGGCTTGGTATAATACGGTCTTCCGGGATTTACCAAGAAAAGATTGGAAATTATGGTGTGCACCTCTTGACTGTCAGCATCTGACTGTGTCTGACCTGGCTTAGTATGCTATCTCCCTCATATGCACTATCTTTACGTGGATAGCTGTCAAGGGCGCCGGGAAAATGAGTTTCTTCAACAGTTTTCTAAATGTTCATAAGAGTGTAGCCATTTCTCACGTGGCCACCTGGAGAATTATGAGCAATTCCACTGACGAACTCGAATGTTTAGAATACTTTAAGCTAGGTCGAGGAATTATGTCGACCTAAATCATGTGTTAAATTTCTCTTCTACGATTTGTTTTTCCCAAACTCTTTTTGGGAAGAGCTTGAGTTTTAAATTCTCCAGTGTCTGCACTGAAACCTAAAATTTTTTACCTTTTTATCTTAAATCCACAGTTATCTAAAATGTTTGTCCAAATTAATATAAGGTGTCTTTGGGATATGTCTTAAAGTAACCTTAAATTATTTCCTTCTCCTCGCCCCATATTGATTTTGTTTGGCTGTCTTCTTGTTTTCCTGGCTTTCAAGTGGCGTGTTTGGATTTATTGTTTAATTTTAGGATCACCCCTGCCGTGACCCAGTTTTTTTTACGGTTTTGTTTAGATGTGACCCAGTTTTGTCCAATATCTTGAAGGAGGATTAAGTCAGAGAAATCTTCAGCAGGAAATTAAACCACTTATACTCAAAGTCTCTGCAGGAGAGCCCTTCTATTGCATCCCCACTGGGATGATGGGCGAGACAGTTTTGTTTCAGATCGATACCTGTGTTCATATCCATGAAAGATGTTTGGATACAATGGTCTGTGGTGAAATCGATATTGAGCGTACTTTACTCATCTGGTTTCTAATGTAATTATTCTGCATATCGATGGAACTAGCATATTGGTATTTCTTTATGACTACGAATATTCTGTTTTGGCCTTTTGTCCGCAGTTTCAGTGCTATTGTTATATGGTCGTAATTGTCTCTTTCTCTCTCGTTATCTATCTATCTATCTATCTGTCTGTCTATCTATCTATCTATCTATCTATCTATCTATCTATCTATCTATCTATCTATCTATCTATCTATCTATCTATCTATCTATCTATCTATCTATCTATCTATCTATCTATCTATCTATCTGTCTATCTATCTATCTATCTATCTATTTATCTAAATTACTTTCTTTCTTTCTTTCTTTCTTTTTCTCTCTTTGTCTGTCTCTCTCGCTCTGTCTCTCTATCTCCCGCGCTCGCTCTGTCTCTCTCTGTCTCTGTCTCCTCTCTCTCTCTCTATCTCTGTCTCTGTCTCTCTCTCTCTCGGAATTGTGTGCATGAATTTTGCTTTTATTCTCCCTTGTTTGTTTGTTTTTCCTTGGGGAAGGGGGGGGGGGGGGGGGAGAGAGAGAAAGAGAAAAGTCTGATGAGTATCATCCGACCTTATCCAAAACACTTGCTGCTCATTTCCCTATTCTTCTAATTCAGGTCATAGTTGTCCGTGTAGAACTTTTGCATTCTGTAAGGGAATATTTTGTACAAACTTTGATATTCCTCATTTCATTCTTCGGAGAGGACCAGTGTATCTCATTAAGCATGCATTTTATACAAGGTAAATATGACAGCGTACAAAAAATACAGTCGGTTGATTCATCGGGGTGGTTTGGTAATAAGGAGCAGACTACCCCGGTTGTCTTTCTTGGTATGTGTGAACTGTAGTTGTGGCCCTTGGTGATTCCGTGTCCACTTCCTGTTTGCAGAAGGAGATGAATGTTGACTGAAACAATAGCCAATGGCCGCGTCCGGATACAGGTGGCACTTGAAGTCTGAATGAAAACGCGTGTGAGAGAGCAATAGATCAGAGGTTAAAGGTTCCCGCGAAGGGTCAGAGGTCAGGAGATTCCCATGGGTTTGGCCGGTGGTTTGTTTGTTGTATCAAAATGGCAATCCAGCTGGTTTGGTCATCAAGTTAACGCAGCCACAGAGATATCCACGCACGCAAACACATGCATAAACACGCATCGCCTTTCAAGACAAGAACTGGCTTTGTTGGGTGCGTACGGAGTTTCTTGCATGTGTTTCTCGTCAGTTTTCACGCATGTGGTTATTTTTGGTTCACGGGTCAGCTTGACTTTTAGAACTTACCAAAGCGTCCTTTAAAACGACAGAAGAGGGGAAAAATCAGTACAGTGGTGCTTCTGTTTTCTTCTATCTTGCAATCTGTGGCTGATGACAGTATGGAAGTGAGCCCATGCTCATCATTGGAGGTCTTTTTCTTAGGAGGTGCGCTGCTCGTGGCATTTACATCTCACTTTCTTGTTGTTGTCTTTTTTATTTGTCTTGTTAATGTTTTTGTGTGTTTTCGTCGTAGGGATTAGTTTTTTAGAATTTTTGCCCTGGCAGAGGCATTGTTAGACCTGCTCTTTTCAATTTCCAAGTGCCAAGGTATCTTTAACATGCGCAACGTACACACGGGCCCTCCGAGTTTTTCGTCCTTATCCGAGAAGACTAGGTGCTCGATCCTAGCTTCCATAGGATCAGGGACAGGAATTTACCCCCGAAATTCCAACTTGCATGCACCGACCGGGGATTGAACCCAGTACCTCCGGCATGAAAGGTGAACACTTAGCCTGTAGATTACCATGTTCTAGTGAGTCCATGTTATTTATATGTAAATAACAATTATGGTGTTTGTTGGTGCGATATTTTTAAAAACCTTATCTGGCGGACGCTAGAAACAGGTGATTACCGAACTTGAGTTCCGTGGGACCCAGAAAGGGGTGTGAATCACATTCATTGTGTGATAAATTCTGATCAACTCTGGACTAAACAGAAAAAAAGCTCCCTTCATCTTTTTTTTCCTCCTTCTTCTTCTTGTGCTTCTTTCTCTTTCTTTCTCTCTCTCTCTCTCTCTCTCTCTCTCTCACTCTCTCTCTCTCTCTCTCTTTCTCTCTCTCTACTTCTCTTTGCCTATCTCTTTGTCTATCTCTATCTCTCTTTCTCTTTCTCTTCTCTTTCTCCTTCTCTTTTTCTGCCTCTATCTGTGTCTCTCTCTCCCTCTCCCTCTCTCTCTCTTTCTCTCTTTCTCTACCTCTCTTTGCCTTTCTCTCTATCTCTATCTCTCTCTCGCTCTTCTCTCTCTAATGCTCTTTTTCTCTCTATCTGTCTCTCTGTCTCCCTCTCTCTCTCTCCCTTTCTCCTCTCTCTCTCTCTCTCTCTCTCTCTCTCTCTCTCTCTCTCTCTCTCTCTCTCTCTCTCTCTCTCTCTCTCTCTCTCTCTCTCTCTCTCTCTCTCTGTGCAGAAATTGAAATACCTCATTGAAAGAAAGGACGATGGCCACATTCATAATTTACGAGATCTGCCAATCTTGAAAACGTTGTCGTAGCCCCAGGCACCCGGCTGAACCATGACCATCTGTGACCTGGTTGGGCACAGAGCGCACGAATCACGTAAATACTCTGCCAGCCATGTAAATAATTTAAACCTACATCCAGGCTGAACGTAAATAAATCTACGACCGGAATGAGGAACTACTGCTAAATTAAGAACGGAAAAAAGAGATATAAGCTTGTAAGAACCACTGAGCTTGGAATGGGGCATGTATAAATTTAAAAGAACCATTGCCTAAGACGCTAACAGAAATTACCGCCCCTGCCGACCCACTGCTGTCGTGCGTTCGTATCATGCCAGCAAATTGCAATATTGTTGAGCTATTGCCAAACTGAAAAATAATAGTTAACTCGCAGCAATTTATTACCGGTGGGTGCACGACAGAAAACCACTACCTGGCCAAAGAGTATCCATATTGCCCCGTGGGTTTACGAATGATAGCAATTAATGTGGCTTTGTGAGAACAACTAGGCAAATCCTTTGGGTAAAGCGGATGTTTTCATTGAGGAACGTGATGGTTTCTGTACTCCAAGCATCTACGATTCTAATTCTGCATTAAATTAGATGGACCTATAGTATGTCATAGTTCATTGAATTATTACTCGTGATATTAAGGTCTCGCATCATAACATAAGTTTATTGTATTAATTTGTCTTGAAGAGTTGTTACAATTGGCTTTCAGAGGTTGTTGCTGTATCGTTGTTGTTGCTGTTGTTGTAGTTGTTGTTGATGTTGTTGTTGTTGTTGTTTTCCACGTGAGATATAAAAAAATATATATATATAATTATGTATGTGGTTGTTGTTTGTTGTTGCTGTTGCTACTTTCCCCATCCCTAGGGCTAGATCTAACAGTCAAAGTTCGCTGACTCCCCTGCCAGCCGAAAGACGATCTGAGCTTTTTCGTACATTCTTCTCACTGGAATGTGATATCATCTGGCTGACAGGCAGCTGTGTGCCGATTCCAACGTTCCTCTTGTCCGTGATAGCACTTCTAGATGTATCTGTGATCAGAACTCTTACATCTGTGGTGTTTGGCTTACCCCGTGTGCTTAGACCCACAAATACCAGACTGAAAACTGATTGATGTAGGGAAGACAAGGAAACACCATCTCCCACTGAATGTCGCTCATCTAACCCTGTCCTCAACAACGTCCCCCACCCCGACTCGGCCTTCACCACTCCGTCATAATTATGCAGAGCCCATCTTTTACATAGTCCTGGACGTTTTACAGATAGCAAAGAGGACAGAATGAGAGAACAGAAAGTGAGAAACAGCCAAGTTAGAAAATGATGATAAGAAAAAAGTATTGAGGAAGGTTGGGCGAAGTGAAGAGAATGGAAAGATCTTGAAAGAAGAATGAGGGAAGACATGAAAAGAATGAGAAAGTCAGAGAAAGAAGTGTACAAATGATTTTTTTTCTCTTTTAAAGTCGAAAGGTGGAAATGAAAAACAAAAATTCACATGGAAAAGAAAGAATGAGAGAATGACAGGTAGATTGTAAAAATCATTATGAAGACCAGGTTACCTGACATTATGAGAATGCGGAAGAACCGTGGGTCTTTTCTTCCGACCTACACCCCGGAAGCCAAAGACCATCTGTTACATCTGTAGAATGAAGAACTCACAGCATTAGATATCAAATCGGCCAAATGACCAAGTTACGGCTTTCTGCGTGTTATGTTTTCTCTATGGGTTTTGCATGATGTGACCCAGGTGGGGTAACTATGCAGACGCACCTTCTTGGCCAGTCGAAATGCAAGGTGAACGATACAGGAGCCCTGAACACGTGTACAAACGATAGAGGGTACGGTTGTCTGACGCAGTGAATGTTGGCCGTGACTGCCAATATGTTAAATTAAGTATCTAACACTACTAACAGCATTGTGGTGATTCGTATTATATGCAAGAACAAAGAATGAATTTACCCCGCAAAGGTTAACCATTAATTTCGTTACTACTGTCCAGTCCCTGAATATCATTGTGTGATAAATTCTGATCAACTCTGGACTAAACAAAAAAAAAGCTCCCTTCATCTTTTTTTTCCTCCTTCTTCTTCTTATGCTTCTTTCTCTTTCTTTCTCTCTCCCTCTCTCTCTCTTTCTCTCTTTCTCTCTACCTCTCTTTGCCTATCTCTTTGTCTATCTCTATCTCTCTTTCTCTCTCTTCTCTTTCTCCTTCTCTTTTTCTGTCTCTATCTGTGTCTCTCTCTCCCTCTCCCCCTCCCTCCCTTTCTCTCTCTCTCTCTTTCTCTCTCTCTCTCTCTCTTTCTCTCTTTCTCTCTACCTCTCTTTGCCTTTCTCTCTATCTGTCTCTCTGTATTTATTAACATTTAGATCTGGATATGTTACCTACAACTTTAAGACGTTGCATCCAGATTATGAATGTTTTGTGTATGGTTTAGCTGTCTGGGTTGCTGGGGATTTGGGTGGTTGTTGTTGTTGTTGTTGTTGTTGTTGTTTTGGAGTGGGGGGGGGGGCGTAGGGTTTTGTTTTTCTTTTTGGCGCCGGGAGGGGGGGGGTTAAAGAGGAGCCAGAGAAAGTTGGAGTCATAAATTTTAAAATATACACAGAAAAGAGGAGGGGGTGTATAAAAGACTTGGAAAACCACCAAGTTTTCCACAATAGGAGAGAAACAAGGGAAGTCTGAGAAACAAACAGAGAGTTTGAGTTTGGGTTTTAAGGCGCGTCAGTAAGATGACGGCCACTTTGCACCTTGCATCGTCTTTTGTGTGTGTGTGTGGGGGGGGGGGTTACTTTATTTTGGTTTGTCACTCAGAGCTTCATCAATATAAAATTTCACACCATAGCGTGTCTTGTCCTTTCTGAAAGAGGCTTAGATCTACAACTTGATTTAAAAAACTTTCATACGCATTTATAACATGAGAGAAGAGCGGCACTTTTAAATACCGACACAGTTGTCGTGCAGTTCTGTAGTACCTGGCGGTGTCACGCGTGTTAATTATTGTGTGGATAAATCCGTTGCTTTTTGTTGGTGGTGGTTGTTGTTGCATTGGTTGTTATTAATTCTTTGTCATGTTGTTGTTATTGTTGTCATTCTCTTCGGGATGTTCTTCTTCTTCTTATCTTCTTATACCCCCGCCTCTCCTCCACAACTTCCGCTTCCTCTTTATCTTTTATTTTTCTGGTCAGATCATTCTTCCTTCGTTCCACCTTCGTCCTGTTCTTCTTCACATTATCACGACAATGAATAATGCAGGTGTTTTGACTGGCCCGCCCCAGGCGATGTTAAATGTTAACACATTTACTCATCCATTTTCCAACCTTCTGAAACTTTCTGAAATACATGTACCTGTTCTGTCTGTCAACACTTGATGCCGAGATGCTAAACAGATCGCCCCTCGGTAATGACCGCTCACTTAGGAAAGTGCTGGAAAAGAGAGAATGGGGAGGGAGGTGTGCTGCTCTTGACGACTCGCGTATGTACGTCTGGCATTTTATAGTGTATCCGGGCGAAATCGAGACTAACGTTTACCAAAGGAACATGGCTTATATTGTCCATAGCCATCCATTACTCCTGAATTCGATTATACCAGTTGGTTTCCCTTGAAACTGAAACGTTATATTTTCAGAACTTCAGCCACTTCAAACATTGCTAGTTTGATTTTAAAAGAGAAAGTAATGAACCAGGTTGGATAAGGAAATGAAGATGACTTTAAAATACAGATGTCCAAATGTACATGTATTTGTTCAAACTCCAAACTTATAGGAATTTCACGGGCTCTACATGCCACAGTTCTTAATAAAAGAATGTTGGACTTGCTGCCCATTTGATCATTGCAATTTTGGGGGCTGAATTGAAACGAAGAGAAAATTATTTATGTTTAAAACACTTTGCATA
This sequence comes from Onchidella celtica, assembly GCA_963931925.1. Classification (NCBI taxonomy): domain Eukaryota; kingdom Metazoa; phylum Mollusca; class Gastropoda; order Systellommatophora; family Onchidiidae; genus Onchidella; species Onchidella celtica. Next base: position 13,682,672 of record OZ007570.1, on the reverse strand, counting down.
TTGGGTGCATGGTAGTTAATAATATGTTTATTTCCTAAATTTAACCTATTACGATTTCGGACCTTTTCCCAGCAGTGAACCACACCAAGTCACTTTGCCCCTCTCCCCCCCCCCCCCTTTTTCCTTTCTTCCAAAGGCACATCTTTATTAAACGTTTATACCGTGCAGTATCTCAAACGGTGATACACATAAATTTTGTGAGAGAAATGATATTCCAGTTCAAACATTTATTTTGGTAATACATTCCGATTGGGCGCGATATTTAGTTTTCGTAACTGGAATTTTTTCCGCATTTCGAAATCCACCCCAGCTGGCAGCCATACGGAAATCTTATTTGTAGGATTGGCGGCGGCTTTACTCACAGGAATGACGCTGTTCCTATGTAAATCCGCTGGTTAAGACACCATACTGACGTTAGTTTGATGCAGAGAAATCACCCCTAAGGTAATCCTACCAGCCGTACGGAAATCGTATACAAATCTATGTCGGATTGACGTAACGATACTGACAGGGGTATGGCTGTAGAATTATTATGGATGTTCTTCAGTGTAATCGTTTTGAACGGGCTGGTGTTTTTCTTGTTAAATTCCGTATCCGATCCGTTTTGATATCGCCTCTTCTCGACTATTGATTGTTCATATTCGCCCACCATGGTCTCCGGCTGAGAGGGTAATCTTCATCATGTGGCAACACTGGACAGCTATCACCTGGGTTGGGGTCAGTAACCTTTCACCTCAGTAACCCTTCCACTGTATTTAAAATTCTACTTAGCAAGTCGTAAAGGTCACTGCGTGCTGAAATTGCCCTTCGGTGTAAATAGTATTAAACTTTACGTTGTGGTGTAAATTGAATTCGTTGTTTGATGTAAACATTGTTGGAAGTTCCAGGTGATAAGGCTGACGCTGTACCATTTCACTATCAAAGCAACAGCCCACGATTTCGCCGACCTTTGAAGATTTCCCAGTGGCAATTAAATTAATTACTGCTCACGATCTATCCTCTTTGATGACAACTTCATCACGGCACAGCCAGTTTCCCGTCCCAAGAAATCAGCAACTTATTTCCGTTTTTAGCCACCAGTTCCTGTTTGTTCCAACTCCACCTTTTGCACAACTGAGAAATTCAACGTTATACTTTTACGGCTTGAGTATTATGACAAGGAATTAGAAAAAATCGGAACTGTGAAACAGCTTGATAGGGGCCACAACGCATTTTAAACACGAGTGAGAGTTTGCATTTGTTATATCCCTTCTACATATTAAAATTTCTTCAGTTTTTTCAGAAAATGGAGATAGGTCAAACAAGAACTAAGGTCGCGTATTTTTTTTAAAATCCCATCCACTTTGCAGTATTCCTACGATTGTTGGAACGATTTCTCTGAAGTGTATGTAAGCTTTAGGCGGTTCAGTGAATTATGTGTCTCACCTTAAAGTGGCGAAAAAATACCAAAACAGACAAACACTCACTCACTTACTTACCAAAATACTCGCAAACAGACAATGTACACAATAAACATCAACATTTCAAATCTCGGTCCCCCCCCCCCCCACCCTTAATGCTTGATGTATTATAAGTACGTGTAAATTACTCATTAATTGTTTTACGTTGTAAATTATAGGGTGGGTGAATGAATGAAGGAAGGAAACAAATATCGAACCAAGGATTGAATGAATAAACCAATAAACGAAAGGATAAATGAATGAAATTGGGTGTAGGCTGTAATACATACATACAAAATGACTGTGCAGTTTCTTGGATGTCCTACCTGTACTGATTACTGCTAGATTATGTACCCGCTCCACGCCTTGCCTGAGATAGCACAGCTCTGGCCCTGTCAGTGCGAGAAATATCAGGCAAAGTCAAACTGTTCTATAAATACTACTGTATATATAATGGTCATTAGTATCAGTTGTAACGGCATTTTCATGTAATTTGTACTTCTTTGTTGTCTTTTATTTTTGTCACCCACCATCTTCCTTTCTTCTCCATTCATTTTGATGGAACAAATGACATTTTTCTCCTGTACTACGTAGAAATTATGGTTTGTTCCTTCATACCTCTTTATGTGTTTGTTCTTGGGAATAATGACTGCTCATGCTCTCAGCTGTCGTTATTTTCATAATCAGTTATGCTGCACGTTGCCGTTTCTCTTTTTCTCTGTCATTCTCTGTCTTATATGACTTGTCATTCTCTTAATTCCCGTCTGCCATTCCATTCCCAACTTTCTCTCCCTCTCTCTCTCTTTCTCTGTGTCTCTCTCTCGCTCTCTCTCTCTTTTTCTCTCTCTCTCTCTCTTTCTCTGTGTCTCTCTCTCTCTCTTTCTCTCTCTCTCTGTCTCTCTCTCGCTCTCTCACTCTCGCCGTGTGTGTCTGTCTGCTTCTCTTTCCCCATCTCTCTGTCTGTCTCTCCCTCTGTGTCTGTCCCTCTGTTTCTCCCTCTCTCTCATTTTTTCTTTTCACTTGTTTCTCTCTTGTGTAAAGTTTCTCACGTTTATCCACTTTTTTTTCACTCACTCCAATGCTCTTTGTTATTCATTCTGTCCTCCCACCCATTTAGTGCTGAGCCTTTTTATCACACCGACCACGCCCCTAGCACCCCTCTCCCCTTCCCTAATACTCTGAAATCTACTGTGCCTTATCCTGTGATACTACTGACATTTGTGAGTGTGCATGAGAAAACCCGGCATAAGTCGGCAACATGACATTTTGAGTTCTGTACATATAATAAAAGACAAGACATTTCTGATAAATTGAAGTCAGTGACCCCCCTAAAACAAGATTTTGAGAAAACGGCATTTAACCCTAAAAGTGGCAAAAGCTAATTGACCAAGTAATATTGGAGTGATTGTTGTTAGGAGACCGTAGTCTAATTACAAAGCCGTTATAGAGATTATAGTGAGTATTGTTCACTGCTCATCTACAGTTTACCCTGTAACATGCCACAGTCCCCCAGAAACAGCCAAGTCGGAAGTTTTTGGATCTTGTTAGGAGACCGCAGTCTAATTACAAAGCCGTTATAGAGATCACTGTGAGTAGTGTTCACTGCTCATCTACAGTTTACCCTGTAACATGCCACGGTCCCCTAAACAACAGCCAAGTTGGAAGTTTGTGTTGGACCCATATTTTCACTTCAAAGCCGTTTTTCTCAAAATCAGCTTTGCCCACTTATGCCGGGGTTTTCTCATGCACACCCACATTTTTTATTGCGTGTTCCACAGCCATCGCTCCAATTCTGCTGATCTTTCACTTTTTATCATACATGGAAAAAAAAATGTTCTCAAAACTTGTGTATCGGTCGAATCGCGAGCGGACTTGGAAATCTTGGAAAAGTTTAGTGCCAGACACAATTTTATCTTAGAACAAACTTAACGAAACTGCAATTTCTGAGTTACCGTACAAGTCTTTTACATTTCAGGAATCACTTTGTGATCTATAGTATCTGATCTTCGTTGAAGGGGCGCGTGGTCCAATTACGAAGGCAAATAGAGAAAATACCAAGTAGTGTTCGCTGTTCAGCAATGGCTTATAATGTACCACGCGTCCCTAGCAACAGCCATAATACACGTATTCCCTTTTCTAAATGTCATGGTTGTCTGCCTTATTCACTATTGAACATCCATTTAATCTCTCTCTCTCTCTCTCTCTCTCTCTCTCTCTCTCTCTCTCTCTCTCTCAATCGAACATATCGTAATGGTAAAATTCCCCATAATTATGCCCCAGTCCTGAACATTTTGAAATTTACTTATTTATTCTATTATTTCAGTGCCAAAGAAAATACTGAAACAGTTCCATAGGAAAAACAACAAAAAGAAAAAGAAAAGGAAGAAGAAGAAGAGGAAGAAAAAGAAGGGCAGGAAAGATGACGTCATCGAGGTGACAACAGAGGCGGAAGAGACGTCACCAGGCCTGCCCCCTCACACGCCCACATCACGTGACCAAGGGGACCAATCAACTGTGTCCGAGGTGTATGAGACATTTGAACAGTCGAGCGTCACCCAGATGTTGCCAGGACCAGGGACAGGTCAGTGGTGAAGGCCAAAGTTGGATTTTTTTTCGGAGTTTATCCTGGCATTTGATCGTTTATTTTAAAAGTTGTATGGTAAAGCCTCGCTTAAGAAATAATACAGAAACGATCTAATATCGTACCATTTCTGTATTATTTCTTATTATTTCATGTTTTCCCATCTTCTGTCTTTTTGCTGTGTAACTAACCATGAAAAAAGAGAAAGAAAATATTAACATTGTATTGCTAAAAATTCTATGAAAGATCAGATGAAAAATATAGGTTATGCTTATTTTGGTGAAACATCTACACTTGGTCAGTGGTCTTCTTTTGTTTCTGTTATTGTGTCATTAGGTTGTAAACAAAAAGCATTGCTAATCCTATCAGGTTGCTCACCCTGCCACGCTCCCAGCCTGCAATCTGACGCATAGGGGTGGACGTCAAGTTTGCTCATAGGAATGATACTATCCCTATGTAGATATGCTGGTTACAACATTGCTCTGACATTAGTTTTGATGTAGAGAACCCACCCCTATGGTAATCCTACCAACCCTACATAAATTATATGTTGGATTTATGTAGGGATGCTGGCTGGGCTTATACCAGGATTAGCAGCATACTAGACTTAGCAAATGCTTTTTACATAACATAATATATGGCCTTTAGTTTCTATATCCAGCACAATTTTCTTTCAGTTGCCAAAAAAGAATAAATAAATAAATTGTTAGGGAACCCTCAAAACTGGCATTCTTTTTTTCAAAATAATATGACTTGTGATTTTCTGTTGCAGACTCTCCGTTCGACAACAATATCGGGATCGACGCTTCCGTTGATCAACACAAACCGGATCCAGATATCACGACTATTCAAGATGAGGCTGTCTTGCCAGATGCCACCTTCACACGGGGACCTGTTACACCTAGCTCTGACCTCAAAGACCACCCCAAGTACCACCATACAACTGATGCAGACAAAGATTCTGATGGTGCTAGCGATGATGGTGACGACGTGACAGACGCCAGCATATCATCATCAAGTTTTGATGTAAATGCAGACAAGAAGGAACCAGGCTCAGCGTATAATACCAAGGGTGACGACCCTTCTGATAATGATGACACAAACGTTTTCCAACCTGTGGATAAGTTCGATGATGGTGGTGAGGACAGTCAGACTGATGATACTGATAATCAATCCTCTAACCCAGGAACCAGCAGCAACGATGGCAGCAACAATAACAACAACAATAATAACATAGATAACCTGGGTCGTGTCATCAATAACAAAAAACCTGGTGCTACAGTTCCCACTAACAATTCACCCTTGGGCACGACCTTAAACCCAAGGTCAAGAGACACTGGAAAAGACCAAGGGTCAGGGTCAGACAGTGACCCCAATCAAGTCCCCAATCCAACTATTAGCAAAGACGGGCCTGAGCCCGGTTCTCCATACGTCACTGAGCGTAATTTGACAGTGTTGTGTATCAACTATACACGACCAGAGGTGAGGTGGGGCGGTTTACCCCGGCCGACGGATGAACGGACGATTGGATTTCTGAAAGACTGGTTTAGTATCCTGCATTTCCTCAAAAGTAAGTGGTCATTTTTGTTGTTGGACAGAATTTATTTGTTCTGTCCATCACGGAGCCACTTGAACAAATATTTGGTTCTTGATCGGGAAGAAATTGCCCTTTCAAGGACATAGATGACTGTATAGAGAAGTAACCAAATGGTTAAATAATGCATGCCACATTTATGAATTCCAGAATATGCATAATAATTTCCACCGATGTTCAGTTTAATTTCTATTGCTTGACTTCATGAACCCGTGTTTTTCACCATCAATGTTCTAAAGGTCTATGGAATTGAACTTAAATTGTGGTAGGGCAAGGGAATTAAAACCATCAGGCATGAATGCAGGGAGAAAATAAGTTTCAAAGGATTGAGAATCACTGTACAAGAAACAGTGCAGCAATAATAAAATGAGGCTGCCCAACTTTACTGTGGGTCTAAAAGTACTAAACTGCAAAATTAGGCTTAAAATACTGTGAGTTCAAATATAGGGAAACACCATCTAACACTGCACTATAATATCCAGTGGATTGGGCCAATCAGATGGCAAATATTACATAAAACAAAGTTTGATGAGATATGAGGATAGGATGTTGGTTTTTTTTGGGGGGGGTGTTTTTTTTCTGCTCTCTATAAAATTAGACACAAATTACATACACAGGTATTGTTGGCCATTAAGGTATAGTATTATTTTAACTTAGGTAAGTGCATTTTATTGTTGCTGCAGTCATTATTACACTGTTATTGTTGTTGTCATCATGGTTCTGGCCATTTTTGGTTAGCAACCAATGGTCTTGTTGTAGTGGGGACATGTTTAACTGTTGACCACAGAAAGTACCCTTTTTATACTGACACTTGGACTGCACATTCGCTTTAAAGTTACAGTTGCCTTTTTTTTTTTCACAGCCCACGAAGAAAAAGCATGGCTGTACTTCACCTTGGGAATCTGTTTTGGGATTATCGTCATGCTTATCGTCATTCTTGTCAAAGTCTGCATCAACTTCCGACGCAACATTCGTGCACGCCTGGATGTGTCAGAGCCTACACACCGTAGTGCACACACAAACAATCATGCTCTAGACGCTCCCATGTTGGAGCATTCAGACTCCATAGATCGCATAGAAGTGGTACGCTTCAGTCCACGAAGTACGTTAAGAAGCGTACGGAGTAACTCTCATCATCGAGATCTTGTGAACTACTATGGTTAAGGCTCGATAGACCTAAAAGATGGTGCCTATGATGGACAAAGTGCACCATGTGAAGGCTGACGGACATCATTCATTCCGGGAAGAGTGATGGTCATGTGCTCAGAGCCATTCTCGTCGATCCTTTACAGATGCTTGGTGATCCACATGTGGAAAATACTGCACAAGGCATTTTGGATGGCGGGAAATGATAATGTTTCATGTTTTGTTTTCATCTACAAAGAAATGGCATATTTTGTGTCTTTGCATTCATTTCATTTCCTTGAAAGAAATTTAATGTGGTACATCGGTCTATAATTTCTATTACCAGTACTGAAAGTCAGTTCATATAACTCAGTTCATGTATCTGATGTGAACACCAATGACTATGGACTGGTAGGCCTTGTTTTCTTTTGGCTCTCATTTCAGCCCTTCTATTATTTAGTTTTGAAAAATAACATCATAATTATAACAAAAATAACAACTACAATAAAAGCACCAAAGCCCATCTAAAATTTTGTTGATTAGGCAGAAAATGTTCAAAAACTGGCAACAGTGTATTTTTTAAACTTTTTAATCTTGAGAGCTTACAGCCGTCTCCTAGATACTTCCAAACATATCTAACATTTTTACATTTCATTAAAGTAGGTCAGCTACCTTCAGAAGTGTTGACAATACAATGTAACAATATTATGAAAGTGCATGAGGTGGTCGTGAGAAGGGTAGACCAAACCTAAAATGTAGATTTAAAAGGCACAAGCTACTGATGAAATATGACATTGGTGTAAAGTCAGGATGAAGTCAACTTCATCTGAATAATGGCACAGTTCTCTTGCACCTTTGATGAATCAGTAAATGGCTTTCTGTCAATAATAATGGCTTTCAGTTAATACAGGTTTGTCTTTCAAATGTGCAGTCAGAATGTGAAGCAAGGAGCAGAATCAGAATTTACTCCCTCCATTTCAGCATACTTTCTTCAAGTTGGAGTGTTAAACCTTAGCAGTCATGCTGGCTGTCCTAAGACCTTCAGATATGGGAGGGTTAGGATATCTTTCATTTGTCTCAAAAGAGAAAAAAATTCAACATCTAAAAACTGAATCCATGAAGATATATATTCATTGTGTGACGATATGTTCTCAATAAAGTTGTAAAGAGTGAACATGTTTGCAAGGCATATGCTGAATAGACAAATGATTTTGTGCCAAGGAATATCAAAATGAGATACAGTTATTCTGTTGTTTTCTTTTTAAATTTAAATGAAATACATGTAAAATGTGAAGTACATAGCAAAATTTGTTAAAAATGACATTTTGTCTTTGGTATGAGGATTTCCAATTGTAATTCTCTGGAAATGGGTTCATGATTTCTGCATTCAAGTATTGTTGAAGTTGTATCTTAATCGTTGTCATCTCCGAAGTTTTTCTGTTTTTCTTCCTTTTCTTTTTTTGTTTCTAATAACATGGCTTTCCATACAATTTACTACTGTTTCTACATACATTCTGTTTTACCTAGTCAAAAATGTCTCCACCCCCCCCCCCCCCCATAATCCCCAGTGAAATTCACCCCCATAATCTCCAGTGAAATTCACCATTCTCTCATTTTGTTATTGCTTGTCCACAGCCAATGAACGTGTCAACCGAAAGCTTTAGTCATTGTTCTGTTAAATCATTACTCAATGTGCTCGTTCACTCAGACTTCTGTTGTTATTACAATGTGATATTCAAAGAACAACATTTAATATGGGTCCTTTATTTTTACATTTTCACAACATAGTGGAATGTTTATTTTATCAATCATTGTATTCAACAAAGAATGTTTATTTTTCTTCAAGCATAATGTCCTCACATACTTTGTTTACATCATGTATCTTTTTACACTGGGATTATTTCCAGTTTATTTGATGTGAAATGAATTGACATGCGTTTCAGATATTTAGCTTAAATCTCTGTTTTCATTATGCCAAATAGAACAAAAACTGTCCTTAATGAGTGCATACTTTGTTTCAGTTTTGTAAGAAATGCAAGAGAAGAAATTATGTGTTTCTGTCATTGAAATCAAAACTCAAGTTAATGTAAGATATCTCTGCTCAAGTGTTGGGTCGAAATGAGAACCACATAAAGAAATTATCTATCAGAAGCCCAGCCATATTCACAAGTTTTTCCACAGATATGGAGAAAATTTTATAAACTGTCATAAATTTCATAGTTTGTGACATGAAGGGTTGGTTAAAAAAATGGAACTGAAAAGAATATTCTTCAGGGTAATTGTACTTTTTTTTTTTTTAAATGTAGGTTGCATTTTGCTGTCCAATGTGTTGGCTTAAAGGCAAAAATAGATGGACCAGAACACGATAACTGTTCCATCACCTTTGCAGTAGGGATGTATTATTGCAGGAAAATGATTAATTTTTTAAATTATGAAGCTGCCAAAACATTAACACATCGTGCACAGGCAACCCAGCATTCACCTTCTCTGCCGAAATGTTCTTTATCATGAAATGAAACTACATTGCATCTTTTTTTATGGTATCAGTTTACACTCTCAAAATCAATAGTAAATTGGCTCAGGATAGCCTTTCCTACACAGTAGGTAATATACTGTCACAGGATACTGTAGTCGTAACTCTCCACTTGAACTCTTCAATCTGTTCAGAAAATGCACAGCCTAAAAATAGTCCACTTTATTTAACCTTTCAGCGCCCAGTGTACCATACATGAAACAGATCATCTGGAGCCAAAATACTTATCTTTGATACACTTACTCTTCCTATTTTATCAACAAATAATTTTTCAGATGATGTGTTTTAGATTTTTAATTGAATCTGCCAATTTAAAACCAGGTCAGCAAATTACTTCAGAAGTTTTGGGATTGGCAGTTCTCATCTGGGCACCATAGCGTTAATTGGGCTAACAGCAATGCATGTATTTCGAGTCACTAAGGTGTGTGAGGTAACTCATTGCCGGCTTGGTTAAAATATCAATCAAAGCAATTTTAGAGCCCCATGTGACAGCAGAATGTGTAAGATTGAATGAATGATGCAGAGATAATGGTTGTAATGTTGTGTAAGCTAGTCTGTTGAAAACAATGTATTCTCCTTATCAGAAAACTTCCATTGTTTTATTTGCAAACTTTAATAACCTTTCAAAGGCATCCTTGTTTGAAATCTATAGTGCAATATATTCAGAAAAACATGGGGTTTTATTGTAAACATGTTTTTTGTGATCTGTATTGCAGTAGGGTCATTTACAGCCAAATAGTAATTGAGAAATGGGGGTTGAAATAGAGAAAATTAAATTACAAAACACAAGAAAAACTAGTATCTTGTCATTTTGTATTTGCACACCTGGAATTTGCTGCATGCGGAGATGGAATTTGCTATGTGCAGACATTGGTTGAATGTGGAGTCAGGGACAGAAGTGTGTCAAATTTGTGTGTTAAATGGACCCAACTTTAGGATCTGGATCAGAGTAGGGTTTTTTTTTGGTTGTTGTTTTTTTTAGGAATATAGAGGGTAGATACAGCCATGGCTCTGGGTTTTGAAAGAAGATAACAGTGTTTCTAACAGTTAGAAATTCATCTTTGGTTATAGGAAGAGAAGTTCATTATGCAGTAAGAATTTTATGTTCGTGTTTTTTAAGTTTGTATTTGTTGTGTTTAGGTTGTTTATTTTGTTGCCAAGAAGTTGTACAAAGAACAAGAACAAACTTACCTCACACATTTGATTTATCGTTTATTTTTTTTTAAGTTTTAATGCATATATTTACACAACACAGTCTACCCCACAGAGTTCATACAGTTGTTACGATTTTGCCAAAAATATTAACATTTCTATCACATGTAGGATTAAAATTTTCTGACATCATTAGACGTTTCAGGGGTCAGTGATGAGGAATCCTTTTCATGCATAAGCCAGAAGTTCTCCTTTTTCTATCTCTGTGTAACAAACAGCAGAACATTTTATTTAATTTTATTCTCGTGGCCACAAAAACTAGCATGTGAAAGGAATTATGTTTTTTGCAAAGCTTCTGTCATACACCAGTCATCATTTCCTTAAAAGTTAAAGTCTGCCTTTGACTTGCAACCCTAGGGTTCAGGAACCACAGATGTTGACATGTAGAAATATTTCAACAAGTTTCAAATCTGTTACAATATTTGATGAAACTTAGAATTTTTATCATTTTGAAACAGTGGTCATGGAAGAAATTTATTTCAAGATTGTCAATGCCACCTTACTAAAAATCTCACATTTTTGTATCACTGAATGATTGAATGTGTGTTCAGCTACATAATGATCTGTAAATTTTATTTATTCACTTGTAGGAGTCATGATTTTTTGTTTGACAAAATATTTGTATAATATGATCATTTATTTATAAGGTTGGGTCAGTTTGTGTGATTTTCTGGTTTTTAATGTGAATTATGAGTTTGTATACTAGTGCACAAGAGAATGTAGTGTGAAAGTGTGGAGAGTTCCCAGCCAAAAGATTTCTTGCCTGTGGTACCTTAAGCCAAGCATCTGCCTGCAAAGCAAACATCTGAATAATAAACCATTAGGTTTGATTGCAAAAACCTCAACAAAGATGCTTATTATAATTGCTGCATGTAATATGTTTCATTAGTATCACTCTTTTCATCTTTCTCTTCAGACTATTGCAGTAACAATAATGCTGTTATCATAATATCAATTACTTCTCATCGTATTACATTTTATCACGATTATTTTTTTTTGTGATAGTTATTTGTATTGTTGTTGTATTGTCTCTGTTATTGTTGTTGGGGTTGTTATTGTTTGCTATTTTATTATTATGATTACATTATCAATGAGCCTTTCAGTGAGGTTGTCCATCATGTCTTTGTGACTCAAAGAGAATATGGTTTTCATCTCTATTTTTATACCTTCCCATTCTTTTAATGGAATTTTTTTTTTTATGCTATCTTGATGAGGTTGTGAGAGCCCAGTGAGGGAGATCTGACATCATGCCTCAATTCTACACGTTGTATACCACACTTGCAATCTGTATATTTTGGATATAATTATTTTTGGACTGGGTTGTGTTTTTCCCAATTACTATTCATTGAAGGACTTGGTTTTATGCCGTACGTGAAACACAAAAAGTGAGAGAGATCTAACATCATGCCTCAATTCTACACATTGTATACCACACTTGGAATCTGTATATTTTAGATATGATAACTTTTAGACTGGGTTGTGTTTTTCACAAAATGTATTCATTGAAGGGCTTTGTTCTGTAATGTACCTAAAACACACAAAAACTAAAACTGACATTACTGAGCAAAAACTGTTCTTCATGAATGCTTTGATTCCGAAATCATCAGCTCTTTCAGTAATCAATAATACAGTCCTGGAGTTAATGTGTCCTGCCCAAAAGCCAGTGTACTTTATGCATAACTGTACAGTTTGTTCCGAGGCCCAAGAAGACTTGGGCGCTGCACATGGTACAGAACTGAGCTTTGCAATTTTTAATTGGTTTAGCAACTGTGAAATGCTAAATCTGGTGAAATCTGGTCATGGATCATTTGCTAAATGCTAAATCTTGTGAAATCTGGTCATGGATCTGTTTTGCTTGACATGCCATTAATACAGGCTTTTGTCAGGGGTCTGAAGGCTAATTACAAAGCTAGATAGACAAAAAAAAACTGAGTTGTGTCCACTGTTCATCTAAAGCTTACTATGTGACATACCACAGTCCCCTAGCAGCAGCCATTCATGCACTGTTACCATCCCACAGATAGTCAGATGTAATATTAATTTCAGATTACATCAAATCAAAGAAGATTAAAAACAGAAATAAAATTTCGCTTTCAGTGGAGCTACAGAAATAAGTTTCGCTTTCAGTGGAGCTATCTATTTGATAAGGTATCAAGTTTTCACAACATGGATGCTAAGCCAATTTCCTGTCAGCCTCTGTGGACATGCAGCTGATTTCATAATCTGTCAGTTAATTTGAAATCTTGTAACATACGCAAGGTCTTATGTAACGACTGTCTCTTTTTGCTTACTTGTGTCACAGATGAGCACGAATAAATCACACACTGAAAAGAGAAAGAAACCACATTATCCGTGAGAAACTTTGATTCAATTAGGCTGGGACAGTTTTGCACCTGACTCAAATGAAGTGACAATATTTTTTGGTAACCTCATAGTCTGAGCAGAAAATTGTCAATAGCAGACTCAATAAAAGTTTGTGTTGTTGTTTTTTGTTGTTTTTTTTTTTGTGGGGAGTGGGGAGGGCAAATTCCCATTTACTATGATTCTCTAATAGATATGAATTTGAACCAGTTCTTGTGAATTGATCATTACACTTACTGCTTGCCAGTTTTCACAGTTATCTCTGGGACAGAATTTTATTGTTTAGATTATTTTTATGGTCATTTACACAGGCTGTCTCAGAAAATGTATGTACACACTCTGAAAATTTATTAACACAGTGTCAATTAAGATGCATCCAAGCTTTACAACTCAAATTAAAGAAGACAGATATGTAATTATTTGAGTTATGATGTGTTCAAACTGATGGCTGTTCTAGGCCAGGCATGGATCACAACGTAGTTCAACTGAGTTAAAAACAACATCAAGCAGTTCGTTTATGTATACGTTTGTTTGAGATACTTCGTACATGTAATGTTAGGAGTTTTGTGAGTTGTCCATATACTCTCTCTGTTTTCATTGGTGCATGTGAATAGCTTGACTCTTTAAGCTCGTATGTACAGAGTTATATAAAATCCAATTCTGTGACAGAAATCGAGCACTGATATGTTTATTTGGCGTACAGAATTTTCTGTGCAACAACTTCACATTCTTATATTCCTCTTTGGTGTTGCTCTCTGAGTGAAAGAATGAATGTAGATTTTGTTGTGAAAAGGACCAAAATTGATTGAAAGTGGGATTAATTTGTCAGGTTTTGGGTTAATGATCATTTAGGGGCCTAATGTTGGATTGAATGTTGAAATAGAGTCAAATAGAGCTTATCGCTACAAGTAAAGATTACATGTATATATGTAAGCGTGAAAGGAAGCAGTAAGCTGTAATTTGTGAATTGCTTACCGTACAATAGGTAATACACATTTTTCCTACAAAAGTCTGAATTTTGGAGCTGAGTTGTTAGGTCTTAAATGGTACACAGCATCAGAAATGTTTTATCCGAGATGCAGGATACCGAGACGGATCAATTTGTCATATACGGTCTGTCAATTTCCACACGTATCAATAGTATCATCGATGTCAACAGTACAAGAATTCGCACGAGACCCCCTTCATATTTTCACAGAAAAGAGAAATACTCACCATATTTATACGCTCACAATTTGTGAATATATAGAGGGAGAAGGAACGGTTTTTCTCGGTATTCGGTTTCTCGGGTTTTATCACAGACTAATAAAATACCCAGACTGGATGAGCCCATTGTGTGATGTCACAAAACAGCGAAAGGTCCGCCTTTGTAGGTTTACGTTTGCGACCGACGCTTCAGCATAGCTACAATGCAGCGGTCGCTAAAAGTCCACCATTTATAACAATAAAAAAAAAAGGCAGCTGTAGACAATAAAATGAAAGGATAGGCAAGTTAATGCATTATTAATACATGTACAACCAATCTTGACAAATAAAAAGAAATGTCTACTGCAGATAGAACTAGAATCGGAATTTCCTGAGCGGCGGCCACGTTGGTTATACGGCCGCATCTCATTAACTTCCGTAAAAAACGACACAGCCCGAAGCTTATGTTTCCAGTCTGGTTGATTTATTAGTCTTTGGGTTTTATGCTCTTCAAAATTATATTTGACGACCACAGGGGAAACAACCACCATAGTCATAAAAGTCATTTTCACCATTATCCCCCTGTATGCAAGTTTGGTTCATCAGCGTCATCATTGCACAACCAAAGATGGAAAAAAGGAGTGAAATACTAGAAATCAAATTTTCAGTTGTAAGAGGGGAAGTCATGGTACTTTCAGACTTTAAAAATTGATTTTGTCAGTTTCACATTTTCAAGACTGTGCTAGTTTTTTCCTTGTGTTCTTAAGTGGTAGGCTCGGGTAAAACAGTTTATCATTATTAAAGTGGATTACTACTTTCATTCTCAGCAATTTCATAAATTCCTTCTGTGGATATTTCAATACTTAAGATCTAAATGTTAAGACATTTATAGAAAATGCTGTGTGTATGCATACCTCTACACTATCAAATCCAAATGCCATATTTCAATTTCTCGTCATTCCGTAAGATGAAGCAGTTGTTAGTTTTATTATTTTTATGACAATTACCATGGACAATGTTATTGTTCATTATCTTAATATCAATATCCATGTGAAGCAGGTTATAAGTACAACATTATTTTGTACTGTGAACATTTTAAATGTTGCCTTAAGTTTTTAGTGTGCACCATGCTGCACATTCCACTAAAAATATTGTGTGAAAGTTTGAATGGGATCTGGGTTGCTGTGTTTCAAGTGGGCAGTGTGAAGGCTTAATGTGTCTATATTTTTATGTGTAAAGGATTGCATGTCTTTAATTTGTACATGTATTAAACTGATAGAAACCTAATCCAGGCTTCTTTTTTTTTTCTTTTCTCTTTTTTATGCAAATCATCTACTTTACTCTTTGTCAAATAAGTTTTTACCAATTATAAAATTCATTCACGATCACTTCAAATCTGCAGAAAAAAAGTAACAACTGGCTCTGAACAACTCATTAAACAAGGCCTGAGAACCTATTGCATTAAAAATAACAAAATTTTCTAACTACAGAGTCTCTTGTTGATGTGAAACAAAATTTAAAAGTAAGACAAATTCCCTTACGAACTGCACAAATGACAAAACAAAGCTAACGAAGTCACTTGGTGAACCGAACAAAGGAGTAAGAAACAATACACAGCACACACAATCACTTTGTGAATATAGAAAAGAAATCCACCATGATCAAAAAAATTATCTGAACAAGTTTAATGTAAAAATAGTTTTTATTAAAAACTACTCAAATAAAAACACAACAAATCAATTCAGCAGTTGTGACACGTCTTGGGTGGCTGCATCAGTTGGCTCTGAACACACAGGTAATCCCTACTCTCCCCACTGCCAACACAAATGAAAACAACCAGTCAAACTGTGACTGACGTATTATACCAATGTATGGTTGCATGGGTAATGGATGACATAAATGACAATACTGAAAAAAACACAGAATTTTACACCAAGTTTGATTACGAAGGACAAAAATCAAACACTTTCAGGTCACCATTTACACAACAACATTATGGACATTATGGACGGAATGTCATCAAGTGCATTACAGCATTACATAGCCTCCATCTCTATCAGTTTTTAATTAGTGATTCTAATGAAAAAGGCCCTCAGGCAGCACATTTTTGTCGTATATTTAAACAAAACATATCAAATCAGTGCAAAATTTTTCATCAACAGAATAACCAAACATTAGAATAGTATATGTACATCTACTTTCTTAAGCGTAATTTGTTGATTTTGAGTCAGTGCAACTTAACCTTCATAGATCTTTTTCTACTGACTGTTGTCAAAAGATGTGAAAATTAGTTCCATGGTCTTACTGGACATAAATCATTTTGCAGTTCAGTTTCCTTCTACTGTTTTTTGAATACTTGGAAAGTCTCATTTTTCAAAGATGGGTAAATACTTCCTTTGGCAAAAGCTGTGCATGCGACCTTGTCTCTGAAACACTAAACTATTTCATATCTAGGGTGATAGGTGACCTCCCTCTGTATCAGTAATAATCTCAATGGCTTAAAAAGTCTGCTGACCAAATCCACCAAATAATGCATGTATTCACAACATTCTTGACATCAGTGAAGTAAGTTTTTTTCAGCCTATGACAAAAATTTCTGAGAAATGCTGAATCTACAGGATAAACAAGTATTGCAAGTCTCAGATATTCTCAGAAACGATGCATTTATATTTGATGACATAAATGACTGTTAGGACTGTCCAACCTAACTCCCAGACAGCTGCCATACAAATAACTATATAGAGTGCATATTGTTACATCTTGGTTAACTTGGTGTATGTACACAAATCATTGCATTCCCCATATACTGTTTTGCACCTAGTTTTACAAATTCAAAAGCATGTGACACATGATGCATGGTTTTGCTTACTCACCCACAACATTATTACATACCTCATTGTGCTTTACACTCTACCATCATGCTTCCATACACACACACCTTAGCACCCACCTTAAGCACATATTTATATCATAATCACACTTACATATAGGCCCACCTGTTAAACCTAACTTAAAAATATTCCTCCGAACGGCTGGCACATGAAATTTTAGTTATGACTTTATTATATATAATGTAAAAGATCACAGAAAGTCCTTGATTATTTTTTTTTTCATCTACCTAAAAGATTTCACATTATCTTCCATGCACACAATTCAGCTATTGGAAGTTAAAAATTTTGAAAATCTTAAAACAGATGAAACCGAATCAGTACCAATCTTCATCTGGAGATTATTTAATGAAAATGTTGAACCAAACCTCATGAAACAATCACAGCATGTACGACAATTCTGGACCACCATTATTTGGGTCCCCATTTAATATTGTTCAGACCCTGGAACTGACGTTTCAATTGGTTGCTATCCACCCAAGCTGCATCCATGTAGGAATCATCCTGGTCCTTTTCTAATTTCTGACAAGGAAGAAAAAAAACAGAAAAAATTACCTCTTTATGTAAACTGAACAACTGTAACTAGTTTTAGTAAACATATGTCATTTTCTGAAAAAAAAAAAAAAAGTGTATAATATTGTTCATATCATGATATCGAAAAAAACAATGTCCTATGAATCCATTTTCAACTTTTCATGCGATAAGTGTGTGCTTTTAAAATACGAATATTTACAAATTATTTAAATGCAATCCAAATATGCAGACCAAAATCTTTTTCCACTTTGAATTTGACCTTTGCTGAACATATTCCACATGATGTTATGAGAGGCAACATAATATGCTGTTACAGCTCCAAAGATGAAAAGTCTGAAATAAGGTGGAAAAATAATCCAAGATCAAGGAAGCAATTATTCCAAAGAGGAAGTATGTAACAAAATAAAGGCAATAAACACTCCATAGATGACTGAGGATAAGACAAAACAAGTGCCAAAAATGAGGTTTTGAATGTGCAGAAATATACACTGCGAACTAAACCGTGAACAGTTTGACGCCTCAACAGTTTGTGAGAAACAGCCTATCCCTTGCAGCTCTCTCAGAAAATGCAAACTAATTAAAGGATGTGATCAATGGCCAATTCATTCTTCATATAGGGAGAGGAACTGCTGACAGAAAAATTTCCTCAACTTCTCATATAACATGTCACCACCAACAGCAACACACACATAATGTGTGATCCTCTCCACAAATGGTCCACATTGCCAGTTATTTTCAAAACTGAGTTAGGGATATACTTTGAAAGTACAAACTATCCTGGGAAGAATGCACTTAATTTCATGTAAAAATGCTGAAAATTGACCAAGTTATGGCTATTTCAAGGTGGCAAAGTAGAAAAAGTCACTTTTGAGAAAAACGCATTCACAGTCTACGTAAATTTAAAAAGATCATTAGATTTGGTCAGAAAAAAATGCAAAAAACAATATTATTTATAGGCAGAACTCATTAAAAATCCTTTTACCCAGGTACAAAGAAATAATTGAGGAATCTGTTTATGCCGAACACTGACATAGTACTGGGAAGTCCCTATATAGACCTATTCTTGGCTCTACCTTGAAAGTGCCAAGCCCAACAAGTGAACCATTTCCCTAGGGCACCTCGAGTATCATACAGGTCCAATGGTTTTCATCTAATGAGAAAATAAAACATTAAAACTCAGGAAATCAGAAAATTTCCCGACACTTCCCATCCCCAGTCACAGAGTATTGTGTTCATCCGTAGTTCTTTTTTTCCTAAATTTTTTTGAAAATGTGGAACTTGTCACTCGCTCACCCTTGCAAGTAGGCACTAGTCTTGTGCACATGTAACTAATTAGATAATATTTAACATGCTAAAAATGCCAGCAAACCTTAAATTCTTCCTGTTTCTTGTAGTAATAGGCCACCATGTGTTTCTGATCATCTTGGTTCACAACCGGTTCCCTTGCCGGGGCACCTTGACCTCGCTGAAACGACCAAAATAATGACAAGCTGTTAACTCAAGCTCTGAAACATCATAACAAACAACAGATACACCTCACATAATTTTGCAGTTTTTTGATGATTCAGTATCCATTCTTAACTAAGGAGAGAATGAAATTGTCAGGGTTTTTTTTTTTAAGTTTACTGTCTTTTTTTTTTCTTTTTTTAAATTAGTTTTCATCATCCAACTGACCTTTTGTAACTTGGCCACAATCTTTGTTTTTCGTTCTTGCCAACAAAATCACCAAGTTTCTTATTGGGTAGTAACTCTTTGCCTACCCACTACATGGACGCCTGATCTATGTCAATCACTTCCAGTGAAGCCTGCACAGAAATGAAACAACACATAAAAACAAAAATGATTCTTCACAACAATGATTATATTCAAAAAACTTCTAAATGGAACACACTAAATTTAATTATTTGTGAGTGTGTATGAGAAAACCCACAATAAGTCGGCAACATGACATTCTGAGTTCTGTACATATAATAAAAGACAAGACATCTATTATATATTTCAGTAAGTTGCAACCTTTGGCATGAGTCACTGACCAAACTATACACACTTCAGGCCTTAAATTTGGCAGGAAGGTGGCAATTGTGATAAGGAAGATGATGGCTATAATTAAAAGTTGTTTACTTCAAGCATGCATTTTTAAAAAATAACAATGTTTATTGCTATGTAACATCTGTATTTTTGCATGTTTGTTTCGCACTATAATTATATATAAATAGTACCGTGCATGTCATGAAAAGTAACCGTATCAAGCGTTCAGTTTGGTGCGTAGTGTTCTGGTGCGCATGAGTTTTGAAGCAAGACTGTAGTTTATTGCTTTTATTATATGGGGGGGGGGGGGGGGGAAAGCACATGATTGTTTATTCCGCGCAATGCTCGGTAGGTCATCTAGTTTCTGATAAATTGAAGTCAGTGACCCCCCTGAAACAAGAGTTTGAGAAAACAGCTTTCAATCCTATAAGTGGCAATAGCTGATTGACCAAGTAATATTGGAGTGATTGATGTTAGGAGACCGTAGTCTAATAACTAAGCCGTTATAGAGATCATACTGAGTAGTGTTCACTGCTCATCTACAGTTTACCTTGTAACATGCCACGGTCCCCTAAACAACAGCCAAGTCGGAAGTTTTTTTACCTTGTTAGGAGACCGTAGTCTAATTACAAAGCCTTTATAGATATCATAGTGAGTAGTGTTTACTGCTCGTCTACAGTTTACCCTGTAACATGCCACGGTCCCCTAAACAACAGCCAAGTTGGAAGTTTCTGTTGGACCCATATTTTCACTTCAAAGCCGTTTTTCTCAAAATCAGCTCTTTCGACATTATTATTGTGGGTTTTCTCATGCACACTCATATTTCTCAGTTAGTCTTAAATTCCAAAATCTTTGACAAAATGATAGAAAATCTATATTTTATGGCACATGTAGATGGGATAAAACTGTAACTTGCCTTAGGTTGAATGTGGATTTGATTAGTAGTGTTTCCTGATGTGATATGCTGTTGTGAGTTCTCCAAATGGATTGTTCTGACAGTACGTGTGCCAGTAACATCCTTATTTGCTGGTAATATTGTGTGATCAATGTGCGTGTGTGCGGTATGCATTAGAGACCTACATGCCTTTGATATTGTATAGATAAAGTGTAGTACTGCTACCATGTTCAGTCTAGGCATATATTGTCGCCATGCTGCAAGACTCCCGTAACTAACCTTTTTGGCCAAAATCACTTTTTTCATTCTTTGGGTCTGAAAATCAATGGCGCACCTTGTGTCAAAAGCTCGTGGCTCAATTCCTATAAATAATGATATTGCAATAATTAAGTCCATTGTCTTTAGAATTTGATGGCAGCAATAAGCCAAAGAAAATCAGTTTTTTTGGCTCTCCTGTAAAATTTGCAAAATGTTAGTGACGGGAGTCTTGGAGCATGGCAACAATATATGCCTAGTCTGAACAAGGTCCACAGTATTAACAATATCAATTTAAATCAGAAGAGATAGTCAATAAAAATAATGATGACAAAAGTCCATTTTACTCTTGGACATCATACAATTAAACCTTCCAGTGGCAGTCATGGCATGTGTCTCATTCTAAAACTAATCTCTTATGTGGCAATTGCAGCTATAATGTCATTTTCAGTGGATGCCGATAAAATAATTCAACAGTATAATTTCTTCCCATCCATAAAGTGACTTTTCCCACAGCTGGCCTAAGTCAAACTAGTTAAACTGATGAAATGAGGTGGTAATTAGTTTCTAAGCGAGACTGTTGTTTCACTTTCATGTTATCCTTGCTTAACACAAGTTTGAAATATTTTTTACTGATCAAAGGCTTCAAGATGACATGTTGGGCATCAAAAAAGTTTTTGTAGTAGATTACAAATGATGTGTTCCAGACAATGAAAGTCCAAGGTGACAAAGATCTAGAGCTTGACATTGAAATTGTATGGGTAGGCATGCAGTTTCTGTACTCTTCATGCCTTTATCCTGACACCAGGGCTGAACAACACTGAGTTACCTAACAATCCTAAATCTGATGATTTCTTCATTCAAATACGAATAAAAAAATCAAAGTATGTTTTTTCCTTATTTTTTCAAATAGATTTATCATTTTTCCTACTATGGATTTTGAAACGAAGTGTTTATCTGCCAATACTAGCAAATAAAATTTTCCCAAAGATTTTTTTTTATTCGCCAGCATAGATTTGTATTGCGAGAAATCTTACCTGATTTAAACCCTTCTCCGTCTCCCTCCTTTGTGCCATTCATCCCAATCATTATTTGTATTGAGCACGTGTTGAAAACAATGGCATGATTTGAAATTGGAGAGGCATTTTTTTCATAAAAATGGAAATTCATTGAATAAATGGATATGAAGCTTCAGGTCTTATCCGTAGATATGAGTTTCTTGGTTAGTGAAGTTTATTGTGGAAGTACTCCCTTAAAATTGAACAGGATCAGCAGCGGCATAGTGATTAGCATCTTTGCCTGTCAGTCGGGGGTTCATGGTTCAATTCTCAGCAGGACAGTTTTTTTTTCATATGAGTCTTTTTTTATTAGGAATCCATAATTTTAATTTTAATTTTTTTTTTATCTAAACACAATTGTAAGGAGTGAATCCAGCTGGTTTTTATTTCGGTTTTTTTGGTATCTTCTCATGTCAATTGGAGAACACTGGTTCAATTTTCAGCAGGGCAGGTTTGTTTTGTTCTTTGCTTATGAAAGTTTCCTTATTAGGGATCAATTTGTTTGATTTTTATAATCCAACAACAAAAACAGGGATACCCAATCTTATCCGCCGACGCTGTTGGCAGATAAACCTAGGCAGTATCCGCAGATAATGTTGGCAAATAATGGTGGCCATTTTCAAAAAGCTGCCATTATCCACCAACATTATCAGCGGATACTGCCCAGGCTTATCCACCGATAATGTTGGCGGATACCGCCTGGGCCGCCAATACTATCAGCAGATACAGCCTGGGCCGGTGTGGTATCCCAGATTATCCCCCCCAAAATCTATCCCCCCTGATATTTCAAAATATCCCCCGGATACTCTAGGATATCCTAGAATAACCCCCGGATATTCTGGAATATTCTGCTTTATCCCCCCGGATATTCTAGAATATCCCCCTCTATTACAGTTTATCCCCCGGGGTTAAAATAGGATGGGGGATACTTGCCAACGGGTACGAGGCATCCTATTTTATCCCCCCATTACAAATTATCCCCCACCTTTTTTTTGTGTGTGTCTTTGGGCAGCCTTTTCCCCCCTATTCTTCTTGTGCGTTTCTATTTATTATACAATCTATCTCTGCCACACGCACAAAAAATACACATTTACAAAGTGTGACTTAACATGCGTTTTATGCCGACCCTTAGAATTGGACTAGGGGCATAAATCTTTCTCCCCCAGTCCATCAACCGTACCCTTTTCTGGAGCTTTCAGTAGTAGTAGTAATTAAAGAGATTAAATTTCAGGGGTGGTCTGTCGATGGAGCAATGAGAATAAAGTACATTGTATTCAGTATCAACAGACAGCCAGTGCACCCATTCTTTATTGTGAGGAGAAAAAGGAACGGACAATGCACCAGCGTGCTAAAATTGACAATACCGAATCGAAGCTGGCACAAAATGAAGTCGAGATATAATCTTAAGCGGCCACTTGTGATCTTACAGTTCTCATCTTTCTTATAGAAGGCTATGCTTCGACAGAAATGTGTATCCTTTGATAAAGCACCTTAGGTGTAATTTCCAAGTTTTTGAGGGACTACCTCATGGAAAATACTGTCTGTACAGCACAGTCGGTAGCAAGCAAAGAGGTCATATAAACTCTTTGGTAGCAAGTTGTTGACTTCACGGGACAAGAGGAGTGTTAAAGAACTAATTATTGCACGTCAAACATAGTGACACAGCAGTAACCAAACTACTGCTGATGAGGGATTTACAAACTTTGATAGAATTTCCCCCTTCGAAGCAACATTGTGGAGGATGTTACTGAAGATTACACCACCAGCTTCAGGAAAGTCTATCATTGTCGTCAGTTCTGAGAGCTGCCATTTGGAGAAGCCAGCCGACTTGTCCCCTCTCCATTGCATTTAGTCACACATCCATCTCAGAAATATTCTCAACAGCTGCAAGGACTGGCTGCCCAAGTTCCAAGATGTGATTGGCTCAGCGTCCCCAGTCTTCTTTGTTATCAATCCTCTAATGTATGTTGCAAGTAGTCAGTCACCAAAGCCTGGCAAATGGCAGCATCAACAGGAAGAGTCTATTTCTAGTTTACATGAGAAATAGTCATCAAAACCTACAGACTGTCCTGTTTTCGGGTCTCATGGACAAAACTTCCTAATCAGGGGCGCAATGCTAAGAATGGATTCAGTCAACCTTCAAAGACAATGCAGATTCGAGACAGTCGGGGAAAAAAAAAATCCAGATTCTTGGACCATTCGGGGATACACATATAAGTCGAGGTGAAGATTTGTTAAGTGACAAGCAGCCCATCCCATTCAAGTGTACCCAGATAGATCTCGTCCCAAATTTTTTTGCCTTCCAGATCCAACACTTTTTACAGACTTAGCGTGTTCTGAGTAAGAGATCCCTTAAAAAAGTTATTACGGATTACAGGGAATTGCATCCTGGTTTTAATCCTTAAAAATTTTCCATCTTTCAGCCTCATCTGAGACTACCTTTCCGTTCTACTGGTCACACCACCTTTTTCTCCCTCCTTGGAAGTCTATCGTTCCATTATGTAATGATAGCATAAAACTCTTGTGCGTCCTCCTTCTCCCTATCACCCCCGCCTCATTTCCTGGAAGTACTTCTGTCAATGCAGCAGGACACAATCAGCAATTAATGTGAAAGGGGGTGCTGGATTAATATACTTTTAGTCCACGTCGCAACAATTGTTTTTCCCTACTATGTTACAATGCACATACTGCATTTTGTCAGCCTTCGCTCACGGGATAGGCAGTGTGACTGTAGCATCTGCGGGCTACCCCTTGCCCTCCCCCGGTTTTGTTGTTGTGCTGGTGGCTGAGCATGTGTCCACTACTTTTTTCATTTTATTGTTGACAACCGCCAGAGTGTACTGTACTCCGTGACCTGACCTTCTTTTCTAGTGAGCAGTTTTTTTCCTCGCTCGCTTGTTGTCAGGTGTTTTGACTCGTTCAGTAAATATTAGTATGTTCCCGAATATTCGATAACGTTATGGATACGAATGTTTACGCCAGATTTGGCCTTGAGAGATGTAACCTGATGACGTATTGATGCGTGATTGGTTAGTTTGTGCGAGGGCAAAGGTAACGTTTATTTCGGGAACTTTCTGTAGGAATGTTTATATATATAGACCTGTGTGAGTGGTTGGTCGGTGAGTAAGTGAGTTTCCTTTTGTGTGGCGTAGATATTTAGTTTCGCTGGTGTCTTCCTAGTAATTTATTGTTCACTATACAGTTATTAAACTTTAGTATTATTTAATCTATCGTCGGATCTCGTGTTTATTTATTTTACAGCTGTAATAGTTTCGTTTTCTAAAGGGTTGTAGTTAGATCAACTAACTCCCCCCTACTATAACGTGCTAAAACAACCTCAGCTGTTACAGTGTCTTACAGCCGGTTCAGACAGGGCGGTTTCAACCGCGACGGCTACCGCACGTTTCCCGCTGGTATCGTTCAGACAAGGCGGTTTGCAACGCGACGTAGCCACAGCGGTTGACTCAAGAACTGGAAATTTTAAGCAGTGTCAGGATGGATGTGGAGGAAATAACATGCGTTTGGTTGTTACATCGCCGCTTGAAACGACGCAAACAGAGACAAAGACAATATTGGATTCATCCCATTCTACGTGATAGACTAACGCACGGCATGTTTACCACCCTGTATCCTTCCTTAAGGGCGCATGAAGAAAAGTTTTTCAATTATTTGAGAATGTCCAGGAAATCATTTGACGACATGCTGCAACTAGTCAAGGACGACCTGAATTCAACCAAGACCCCGATGAGGGATTGCATCAGCCCAGAAAGCTTTTGTTTACATCACACATCCTGTTCTCTCATTGGCTGGCGTACTGCAAACCGAGCGGGAGACCAGCTGTGTGTGTACCATGCCTATGTGTGTAGGTATCTCGACCCGCTGGCCGTCCGCGCGGTTGCGAGGGGAAACTCACAACCGCGGCGGTTGAGGAAACGCCGCGGTTACGTGTGAAAGATTCCATAGGCTATCATTGAAAATGCAACCGCGCGTTTCCAACCGCGCGCTTTAAACCGCCCTGTCTGAACCGGCCCTTACTGACCTTGAATGTCTGCAACCCCGCCAGTGATGTCAGTAAAACTTTAGAACAGTGATTCTCAACGTGGGCGACATCAGCCCCCTGGTGACGTCATTCTCATTTCCAGGGGGAAGGGGAGGGGAGGAAACAAAGAAAAGGGCGACAAGTGGGCGAAAAAGAGGAATGGGGGCGATATGGAAGTTTAGGGGAACCAGCAATGAAGAGCAATTTGGGGGCAAATCTAGGGGCAAATACATAACAGTCATTGACTTCTTCTACATCATGCTTAGATGGGTTTGATCAACAGAAAAGAGTTGTTTGTTTTTTTTTGTTTAGTGCATTTGACAAAGAATGGTTTCTGCTTTATATTGTATCATCAACATGTTTGTTGTCTTTTTTCCCCTGGAAATAGGGGAAAAAGTGGGCGATGAAACAAAATTTGGAGTCTGTGGGGCAATTGCCTGAAAAGGGTTAAGAACCACTGCTAAAGAAGGTGAAATCGAGCTGGGGGATACTTTAGACTAGAGGGGGATGTTCTACGATATACTAGATTATCAGGGGGGTTAAAATAGAATGGGGGATATTCCAGGATGTCACACCGGCACCATTATCGGCGGATACTGCCCGGGTTTATCCGCCAGCATTATCGGCGGATACAGCTTGGATTTATCCGCCAACACTATCAGCAGATCTTGGTCCACCAACAGTATCGATGGATAAAGCCTGGGTTTGTAAGCAGGTATTGGTTTTGACTAATGACAAAAAAACAAACAAACTGGATTTATTCCCTATTATTGCTGTTGGGTGAAAAATAAATAATTACCAAACTGATTGATTGCTGATAAAAAGACATATGAAGAGAAGAAAAAAAAAACTACCCTTCTGAGAATTGAACCGCTGTCCCCAGATTGACAAGTGAAGAAGATACAAAACAAAAACTGGATTTATTCCCAATTATTGTTCTTGGATTTAAAAAAAGAAAAGTTGATTCATATGTTGGATGAACTACGAGTGGCTAATGTGGTTACTGCGTGGGTTCAATAGTAACTCCCTTAAGGATACACAGGATTAACAAACACAGGGTTCTGCTGGCAATCTTATTTATTCAAAAAGCCTTATAAAGGTATCACTACCAAACAAAAAGCCATAGGAGAACCCTACCAAGAAAAAAAAGCCCAACCAGCCATAAGCTGGAACAAGAGAAAAAGACAAAAATATGATTAGGATATAATGACAACATTAATCAGGCAATCAATGGTGGGCATACATAGTAATAGTATTGAGTATTAAATCAAACAACAACAACATAATATAGAATTTAAGTAATAACCAACTGCATATGTATGCAGGGAATAAAATAGCGCTAAGGTTAATGAACAACAACTACAAGTGGCTATATCATACACACAAGGAGTTTCCTAGTACACTTGCAACATAAACTAATGTACTAATCAAAGTATGAAGGACGTAACAAATGAAGGGGCAAGAACACAATAGTTTCGCTCCACTGAGCCGGTGTACAGCACACCCAGAGTGGCCATTCCATTTAATAACGCAGTGGCCATTCCATTTAATAAAGCAGCGGTCAACAGTGACCAGCTGCATCCCAATGCAGGCTATCTTCATAGGCCCACTCCGATTATTAGTACTAACCCGCCCCAGAGCTATTGTATTGGTTACTTCCCTTCCCAATCGATACTGAAGGGTCATGCCCTTTGACCTTAGCCGCGGAGCTACGCCGCCAGGCTAACAACAACATGCGTATGACACACCACTATTCATAAAGTAGTGTGTACATTCTTTAAAATGAAACTGTCCTTCACACACTTACGAAACTCATAGAAACAAATACATAGATAATACTATTAATGTAGGCGGGACTCATTGCAACATGTGTAAAACTCACTGAAACATGTTAACTTCGTCGCCAAACTTAGAACAATTCGGGGCCTCACCCGTGTGAGACTATACTAACCAATACATCTCAAGCACTTAGACAATGTACTAATTATAACAACACTGCTATATCATCGCATAGCCATAAAGTGCACACGCACGTAAATACAATCACACTGTTCTCTGTAGCATGGTGGTACTGGCAAAGTACACAAATACCTGTAATACAATCAAGTGTATAGTGCCGCTCGCTATAACATAAGCCATCCATATTAACATGTCAGGAAATCCTCACTGCCTAACACAACAATGCAATGCTACACATACACTATATATATGCACACCAGCAAATCGTGATAGCTTGGTTAGCGAGCCATCATTATCATCTAGCATCGCAAACGCTAACTTTGACAATAAAGTCACAATATCAAGACACTGCACTGCACCGCGCATCTTACACGTCTAATGACAATGGCAATTACCGTTGAGCCGGACTCATCTCATAATAGTCTCTGTAGATCAGCATTCTCTACGCGGCATCCCGGAAAAGGGGGGGGGGGGTGCGCAAATTAAAGTCACTTCTAATATAATATAGTCTCCAACTTACCCAATGTCTTCCTGCTAGTGGTGCAACTGGACTAGGCCATGTTTTGGGCGAGGCGCGCCACGGCAGGCCGCCGCCGGTCTATTGTACTGCAAGGTCCACTTGTGCTGCCTATTGTTGCGGCGTCTTTGATGGAGTCTGCTTGACCACCGGATGAGTTCTTTTGTTTCTCGGGGGCCTCAGCATAGTGCTGTTGGCCCCCTATCTGCTTGACCACTGTAACTGGCCTCATCTTTATGAGCCAGCGCGGACGTCCGAGAGGGCTAGTACGTAGTCCAGTGTTGGACAAGTGAAAAGCTCGGACATTGAGTCCAGCCGAACAACATAACAGGTTAGGGTCCTAACACAATCGAATTTACAGTACGGTTAAAAGGGTGCGCACAAAAGTCAATTAGATATCCCAGTAAACTGCAGAAATTACTCTAACGTCCCCTCCAGCAATAATTGAATAAATTTGACCCAGGTTGGATTTATCGGGGATAACATGCGTCTAACCCATAGTTTACTTTAAATCCGAGACCCTCTTATTAATTATTTCAATAGGATATGCGTATCAAAGTACAACAAAGTTGGTACCAATATGAAGTAGAAACTTGCTGCTAAAATTCTAACTGACTACTTATACCAGAAACCCGGTAAAAGTTTTAATATAAATTTTCAAAGTGTCAGGACTAACAACATTCGACAAATTTGTGCGGGATACTTTAGTCCATTAATACGACGTATCTCCGTTGATAACAAACGTTATCATGAGTACCTATATTGTACCGACAGGGTATTGCCTACTCTCAAAAATGAATTTGGGTTCCTGTCTTTCTGTTGGTGGATAATAACGAGTGAGCGAGTGGTAAGAAACTCAAAGCCATGATATAAGAGCTGGAAGCCCGGTGGTCAACATTTCCAACTGACCAATCAAAATGCGCGCTTTTCACTGTGATGTGAATAACGGTCCCGCGCTAGTATTACAAGGGAAATAATCCACTATGAGTGGCCGTCCCTCACTCACGCACTAGAGTTACCATGAAAGCACATTAAAAATAAAAAGTCGTTCATCCTCTCACACATAATAAAAAGACTTATAAGAAATGAAAAAATAAAAACTGCCCTGCTGAGAATCGAACCACGGTCCCCTGACTGACAGGCCGAGATGCTAACCACTACGCTACTGGGAACCCTGAGCAATTGCGAGGGAATTATTACTAAATAAGCATGACTAAACCAAGAAACCCAAATCTACGGATAAGACAAGACCTGAACTTTCATAAGTAGGCCTAGGCCTATCCATTTAATCAATAAAATTCCATAATTTTTATTCAGAAAAGCCTTCCAATTTCAATCATGCCATCATTTTCAAAACATGCGCAGTACGAATGTTGATTGGGATGAACCATAGATTTACTTAGTGTAGTAAATCTATGGGATGAACAGAACAAGGGAGGCAGACAGAGCAGGGTTCGACTCAGGGGAGACCTCTAGCAAATACAGAATTCATGTTGGCACATAACAAAATCCTGGGGGAAATTTTATTCAACAGTATCGGCGGATAAACATTTCATTTTCAATAACGATGATCTGTAAATGTCTGGATATAGTATGTTATTGTGCCACTAGGGGACTGGTGAAACCTAGTTTCAGCGCCACTGTGAGCTTCATATTGGAGACTCCTTTACTAGAAGACTCGAGCATTTCAAAAACGAAGTAGAGGAAGAGTTCGGTACGTCCCGTAGGCCTACGTAGGCCTAGAAATACTGATCCCACTCAGAACATAAGATTTTCAGTTCCTGAAACTACCTATTTCCTTGGAAAGATTTTACTTACTTTACCCGATTGTGATACGATGTTTTATACTGAAAGCTGTGGGGAGGAGCTTTCGATTATTAATTAAACCTGTGTGCCGTAAAGTTCCGGAATGTATAGACTAGTAGATCTATCAGGACATGCTACTTCCTGAAGAGATTGTTATGGCATCTTGCAGTGAATACTATGGCCACCGAAAAATAAACAAGGACATTGACTTCAGAAATAAAGACACTAAATCCCAACATGGAAATATTATTAAAGATAAATAAAAGGTGGCAACATAATGACAAAAAAGATAATGCAAGTTACGATACCACAAAATATTGTTTTTGCAAGCCGTGATTCTTTTTAGACTACTTCGATACAGCTCGGGACCGCAAAATCTAGCTTCCGCAAATGAAACTGAAACTGAAAGTAACTTCGGCGTATCTGGCCGGGTCAAGATCTGGCGCCCCAGGTCGCCTCCAGGCCGCGCCAAGATTTGAATTAATTTGAAAACTTCCTGATTATGACTAAGAGATGTGTCTCTGAACAGGGTTACCAGATTGGCATTTTTAAAGCCAAATTCTAGCAATTTGACTTTTTTTTTTTTTAATATGGAAAATTCATTGGCATAGGCCTACACACTTTTGATAACTATATTATCTGCACGAAAGCCTAACATAGGGGAGTGGTCATTCTGAGCGTGCCTGAGACAACTCTGGTTTGGTCTGATGAAATTTGATCACAAATTGATCACAAATTTCCCCAACGTTCTGTATGTGGAATAGATTGAGGTACAAATAAAATGTGGTTTCGTGTTTTTCTAAAGGAAACAAAACATATAACTAGGATGGCATTTTCACGTCACGCTAACTTCTTTCGATTAAAATTACAGAAAAGTAGCCCAGAATGGAATCATTTGGGAATGGGGGTGGCATTAGGCCATGTGAATGCAGTTTTAACTGCACAGCAAGGACTACCATATAGTAGTCCTTGCTGCACAGTTTAAACCCACGCTCTTCAGAGAGCATGCCGTAAAATCTACAGAGATAGAAACCTTAGGCTGATTGGGAGCACTTGGTCTCCTCTCTACCTCACTGCCCCCTCTTCCCAAACCGGGACATTTGTCTCGATTTCACCAACAGCAACAGTGAAGACATACTAATAGTAATAGACTATAATTCTGCCATCTTCAATTCACAGATGCTACATTTGTCTAATACAGGACACTCGTTTTTCTTTTGCTTAAATAAGTTTCAGATTACAAGAAAATGATGGGTGAAGACCATTGTTCATTAATATTGCTTTTGTGTTTCTTTGGATTTTCCAGTGAGTTTTATTCTTCTTTATCCTCAATAATACTGTATTGTCCTATAAATCTCAGCTCTACTTGCTTTGCATGAGCACTGAACCTATTTTACCTATAAATTTAATTCATATCCCCACATTTTCTCATCAATATTGCATATGATATGCAGGCCTATCTCTAACATACTGTCAGGATTAGAGGCAAATAATCCATAGACACATTAGTTATTACCATTAATTGTTTATTTACCTCAATAAAATATGATTGTTTTCTGTTGGCGGATTTGGGCTGGAAATAATTGTCAGTTTTGGCGGTTTTTGGGCTAGTTTTTTTCTAACTTTAGCTGGTTTTAAAAAAGAAATCTGGGAACACTGCATCGTGGTCCTTTAGGGCGCGCGAGATTACAAGTAAACTTGCTACTCATTGTGTCCCAGAACTTAGAGGGACAGTTGCCTGGAGCAGTGATCCCCCCAAAAGAAGAAGAAAGATATTTAACCATTCCTGAATAACATGGAAGTTCGAAGACTTCTGAATAGACTGATCTAGATCTAGATGTCCAGGCAGCAATGAATGCATTGGACTCTTACCTCAGGATTCAGTTTTAGAATTTGTGAATGATATCAGTGTAAGTGTTGACTCTCGGTTACTTTCCGGATCTAACAGGAAATCAAATTCTCGTGTCAATACATGTACATGTTCATTCGTTCATTTATCTGTTCGCCAATCTGTGCATGTTGATTCATGGGCTTGGAGAAGGTTCTAAGACCAAGATCTTCCATCTTTTCTGAGTTTGTCATAATCGTCATGAAACGTCCATGGGGGAAAGAGGGAAATTCATTTCTGTGACACTTTGAATTAGAAGCATTTTCATGCAATTTTTGTTCATTCATTTACTTTCAGATTATGTAAAAGATGCCTCGATCCAGCCAACCTGGCTCCAGCAACTTCAGGGTACTGAAAGGCGTTTTTCAGAGTGACAAGAGCACCCAGGAGGATGACAGTGATGATAGTGATGCCGAAGAAGAAAGTGATCCTTGGCAGGATTTTCATCACATGGGCTCTGAGGAGGGCTGGGTAAAATCTCGTGTACTGAAGATGAAAAGAGGCAAGGAAGAAAAGAATTATATATCATCACAATCATAACATAATTGCTTAAGTCATGTTTTGGTATTTTTTGAAAATCAAAGAAAGCTGTTCACTTCATGCATAGTATTTTACATGGAAAGCTGTAGCTGAACAGTGAACATGTCTCTGTATTTTCTCTATTTGGCTTTGTCATTCGTCTACGTTCCCCTAACAACAGACTAGCCTAAATAGTGGTTTAGGTGGATGAGGGTTTTGGTTTAAAAACTCATGAATCAACAAAACAATACAATGAAATTGTTGAACGGTGCAACGTGACTCTGATTAAGGTGAGCATTTCATCTCAAAATGCCGAAAAAATGACACAGGCAATTATGTTATGAGCGTGGCAATAGTAAAGCAAATCTGAGAATAAAGAAAAACTTTCATCTTGCACGTGTTGTGCTAGAAAGAGTTATCATCCATTTGTGTTAAATTTTAGCAGATTGGTAGCTAGTTATGCTGTTGGTGTGGCTGTAGGCCCAAGGCATCTTAGTCACTTGTCACTGTATTCAGGCACTCCCTTAAATTCCTTTCTTTTACGGTGAGCATTCCCCTCCGTCTTTTCTGGCAATGCTGCCCTTTCTCATATGGTGCTGAATATGAGAGAGTCAAAACTGCTACCTGCAATCTATGATAGACAGAATTCTAAATTAAACCTAAGTCTTTTAGATCCGGACTTTCTTTGTTGGTTTGAATCAACTGTGCAAGTTTGATAAATCTATACTACACCTCATCCTATGACTGGTACCACACAATTTTTCTGAACAAAAACAATAGCCTAGGCTTGTTAGTGTTATAGTTTGTAAATTCACAGAGATTTCACAGTTTTTCAGTTTCAATGTGAAATGAGAGGAAAGTGTTGGAATTCTAATTTCCAGAATATTTTTTTTTTCCCTCTGAATTTGGCTCTGCTGTGGAATGTGAAAGTTGGTTATGACTATATTAATTTTGTTTCTCTTTTCCTCTGTATCTCTTTGAGTCTTTGTCTGTTTTTATAAAAATTGTAAATCTAATAAAATTTAGGAAGTGTATATCCGTACAACATGTTGTATGGATATGGACAGTGCATATCAGTACAACATGTTTGTACCAAAAGCGCGACTGGTGAAGGTTTGCTGAAACAAAACTTGTATGGTGTTCACGAATTTAAAGTGACAACACATGGAATAGTCAGATGGACCTGGGGGCGTGAGGATCTAGTCAGTTTGTATCGGTGGGCGGTAGTTAGATTGACTAATCAGGTGAAAAGGGATTAGGGTAGCCATTGGTGATCGACGTACACTCAAGTATATTATTAGCACAGATCACGCAATCTCCGAGCAGAAGTCGGATTGTTTTGCTACTAAGCCGATTCATATTTTTTAAAACTATGCAAATTAACAAGGTCAGTAATAATAGTATTCCAGTGTGTGTTCTACGTCATCGAATTGTGTGTATTGTACGGATATGCATTGTCCATATCTGTACATGTACGGATGTGCGCTTCCTAAAATTTATGACCATCTAAAAGGGAAAGAAAGTTATAGACTAGTTTTTAGAAAACACAGTTTTGACTTGTCCAATATTATGTGTGTTGCAGTTGGCGGTGGTGCATTACTTGGCATAGATGTCACACATAAAAGTTGAGGAAATATTTCTGTCAGTTGTCTTCATCCTTTGGAAACTTCACTAATCTTACTGACTTTGTTCAGTGATTTTCTCTTAATTTAAGTCTACTTATTCTGTTGTACAGAATTTTACCCGCTGATTTTTGTTACTTTTTTTTTTACAGTGGTAATTAAAGATGATGCAGGTGAAAAAAATGAGTACAATGGACAATTTCCTTTAACTCACGTCTTCTGGGACTAAAGCATGTTTTGAGACATTCTGCAGGTGAGTGGGTACTGGAAGCAGCTTCCCGTAACATAGAACTTTTAGACGATTCATTTCTCCTCGCACAGCATGATACCACAGATTTATGTTTCTTGCACTCAGTACAGTGTAGTGTATAGCTCAGAAGGCAGGAAATGATGTCAGTAAAGTGAATGAAGCAACGTTAGATGTTTGCAATTCACTACTGATCTGAGCACCAGAACAACTCAAGAAATGCAAGTTGAGTAGTGTAATTCTTGGGCCACAACTATCATAACTCAACATTTTTTAAAAATTGAGGTTCTTAGCATGCTTGTTTGTGGCTCTTTGCAGTACACAGATTGTTTTGTAAGTTGGGTGTTAAATTCTGAAAACCATAGTTTAGTATCATTTTTTGAAAATACAGTGGAGAACGGTTAAACCGAAACTAGCGCTAAACCGAAGGAAAATAAGAATCCCCGATTTTTTTCCTCTTGATCTTTGTTAGCAAACTAGCGCTAAACCGAAATAACCCTATGGTTAAAGTAAACCGAAAAGAAAACTGCTGGATTCAGAGGCCAGTCCACTGTGATTTGCCATCGATCGAGACAAGACACTACATCACCCCACTACACTCCCACCCACCCACCCACCCCCCAAAAGAAAAAAAAAGCAGAGCATGCTTCGTTCTACCCGTTAGTATAGGCCTAATTTGGAGCGGCAGCACTGCAGGGATAGGGGGAGAGAAGGTAGGCCTATAAGCCCACTGGTCTGAAATCAGACGGCAGCAGACGTTACGTCTGGCGCATCGCGACTGACCTTTCATGTAAAATGTATGACATCAGAAGAGACAACGCTAGTTATCGCGGACAGCACATTTCATGGCAACATGTATGGTAACTGTAATGAGATCGCCGGGACAGCGGTTCTGTACTGTCCGTCCACGCGCATGTCTCCCTGTTCTGAGAGTTAGTCCACATTCACCCGCACATGCATGCTATGAGTGTGCCTTGGCGTGAGCAATGGGCCATCCTCATTCTCAGTCAAAAACATAGAGCGAGCGAGGATGTGTTGAGTCTGTTTAGACTGTGCACTTACATTATTTGTCCTCTATGATAGTGATTTGGGTTGCCTCTCTTGAAACTGGCATTTTTCACCTCCTATCGCTAAACCGAAAACAAACCCATGGTTCTGCCGATTTCTGTTTAACCGTTGTCTACTGTATTTTAATTATTGATTCTGATGAAAAATAATTCAGTTTTTTGCATCTCCTAAAAAAGTTGTAGAAATCAAATCACAATAGTTTACCACCTGTGGCTCTCAGATTGTTTTCCCCAAAATTTATATCTTCTTCCCGAAACAACATGTCTAATTATACTCTTATTGTTAAATATGAAGTTATTAACATACTCACCTTCCCAGGTCTCGAAAACAAACTATTTGATTGTACATAATGATCAGTGAATATACTGTCTTCTGTACAAAGCACATGAACCCAGGACTGTTATTATTAGAGTGAGGACCTTGAAAGAGCTGAAGTTTTTCAGTCAGATATGTGAATGAAGAAAACTTTTTGCTCAGTGTCTCACTTTTTAGGGTTGTTTTGACTTATGCATGATCGAGAGCAAAGCTCTTCACATGGAAGTTGTATTTTCTAACATATTATACAAGAACGACAGGAGTGGACAATACACTGAGTTTCACTGTGCTAGAGGAGACTCTGAGACAATACATGAAGAGTGAACGTAAAGGATGTTGTCTGGCCAGAGGTCCCCATCTTGGCCAGTTCACATGTAAAGATCACTCAGGTGTCATTGACCAGCATGTGTTTCAGTCAGGTATGTCTTTGTTGTGGTCGAATGAGAGAAGAATTACTAACTCCACCTGTAGAGATCCTGATCTTTCTAGTTTTTAATACAACAATTGCATCTTTATTCATTTTCCTTCATATAAAATGTTATGATTTCACAACATAATCCAAAGAAATAGATTGTTTCATACTCAGAATGTAATTTGATAGTTTGATGTTATGGAAAAGTGATGCTGCGCTTTTTAATTGGGAGTACTACACTTATACATGTATTTTAAATGAGGTAAAAGGACATTTTTGCAGATCACCCGTACATTTCATGCTGATGCTGATACCACTGACATCCATAAATTAGCCTGTCACCATTTTTAGATTGTGTGAGACTTTCACTGCCCAACAAGTCTTAATTCGCTTTATAAAAAAGCAAAGCACGGCATACAAAAATGCTCGAAATCGCGCCTCTTAGTTATCGCCGGCTGGCGGTCATAAATCTCGTGCGCTGGAATGCTCACCGGGGTCAATGCGGTCAGATTCACTCCGCGGGCAGCAATTAACAGGAGACGCTTTCATGTTGAAATTCGACTCTTTTGATATCAAATTTGCGACAGTCCCCGTGGACCCATCCCGATATCTTGCTATGAAGACTCCAGCAACAGTCTTTCCCTTACAGTCTGCACAAATCCCAGCTTTCTACGTGCCTTTGTCTTTCTTCTACGCATGTATGTTTATTACCTATATATTGTACGATTTCCATGCCCAATAGCAGATAAACTATTGTTAATTACACAAAAACGGCCGGCGAAAACAGTTTGCAGTTTTCATCTGTGTGATCAGAAATAATTTCTGATCTGTCTGCGCTAATTTCATTACCACCGCAGCTCTAGTTGGAACGCTATATCAATTTATATGTGACGTGCTCACCTATTGTTGTTAATGTTATGTTGGCCAAACTACTGACTTTCTTATGATGTAATAAACTGCTTGAACATAATAATTACGAGAATCATGCACGAAATAAGCATATTTCTGTCCTGGACATTTGTGATGTGTGTTTGGAAGATAAAAAAACAACACAAAAAACAGACCAGAAACCTTTTTTTTTTTGTGTGTTCATCAATTGCATGCGACGTTTTGTTGTTGTTTTTTTTGTCTACCGACTAGATATCAGGGAAGGCTATATCGAGAAACATTCCAAATATATCTGTCCAGAATGTTACAAGATAGTTCAGGACGCTAAACGTGAACAAAGCATTGTTTCACTTGATTCTCCGACTTACTATTGAAAACAGTTTAAACATTTGGAGCGAGTACAACTCCAACTGTAACGAAACAGCAGAGGCAGCGAATGTCTCACGGCTGTGTCCTACTGAAGCAGTCTGCATCCCAGACGTCTCACCTCAGCAGCCGAAAAAAAACAAAAAAACTGTAGACTCTCCAAGCATAAGTCTCTCTAAAACGAACACAACTGACCTCACACTGAAACAACCAGCCAGGTCATACCCTATATAAATGTAACTAGCATAATTTTCAGCGACACGGACGCTGACAAAACAAAATACACACAAGAATTGAAGCAGACAGAAGATGCATTATCTCTAGCACATTTTCTGGGCTCACCCCAAACTCTGGCCCTCTTGCTTCCTGTTTTGATGGAATTCTGAAAACACACAGAATCTCACCACATGCTTATTATCAGGTCATTTATTGGTAACCACTGCCATAAGAATCTCAGCCTCACTGAAGAGATTGTCACTCAGGCAAAAACGCATGCACGCAACCCCATTCATCATCGAGGAGGCATGTACAATGCAAATGCCATTCGACTATCTCAACAACTCTTTCAGTCAAGTTCACTGAGCTATCTCATACACTAAACCCATCCACACAGAATTATTCTCTGGATTTCAAACTCTGATAGTGATAGACAATTACAATGTGACATACAGGTGGCTGTTGCCCAACTAAACAATCCCAGAACAGCACATTGCAGAACACCACTAGATCTACATACTATACTATATAAGACAATAACATTCGGGTTCGGTTGCTAGGTGAGCAAGGCAGTGCGAGTAGCCACCAGGCTATCGCCAAACTCGAAAAAAAAAAAAAAAAAGAATATGTAGCATCAATGATGACTTTCGTAAACTAGAATTTATTATGAAAATCCATCTGTTGCAAGTAGCTCCGTCACTAAGCTCCACAGTCAAACCCTGGCCTAAAGTGCGGCCAAATGAAAATTCAGAGTCCGACCTCTCCACACCACAATGAACCAAAATTGTGAGGCATTTCGAAACTGTATTTAGTGTACATAAATAAGCTGTTACAAATAAAAGAAATGCGCAAACATTCTTACGAGGAGACGGCAAGTGCAAGCTAATGGCGACATAATATGCCAAGTGACAACACGTAGCTGTTTAAATTGACCTGTACGCATTATAAAAGCTGCGGCAAAAAAGCCACTTGGTGAGAAAGCTTGTACATGTGTCTACTTCATATGTTGTAAATTTGAACGGGAACTGACCGGCGGTTACCGAATTATGGATCTTTATTATGTCATATCTAATAACAGTGTCAGCATTGAAATAGGGTCAACTAACTACCTACTACAATTAAACCAATCAATATTTAAGTATTTTTCTTACGGTATCTTACACTAACAGCATTTGCCTTCTGCCAATCACTAACAATTAATCGCTGAACCAAACGTTAGCGTAATAACTCCTCGATAAAGTTCGAAAAAACGCGTTTTGCAACATCCATTCAACCGCGCTCGCTGGCGGATGAGTAACCCCGATCACCGTCACGGCACAACGACCGCAGGCGCCTCCAGCCTATTACTGGCGGCGAACTAAAGTATCCGGTTTTTGTACACTGTGAAAGGAATCTATCATTGGCACATTCTGCTGGATTTTTTAATGAAAGTTAGATTTTCAGAATTTACCTGATCTAACCAACAGCTGCTACCTGCACTTCATTGATATTCCAAACCGTACAACATGGTCAAGTATGGAAAATATGAAAACTTTGGGGTGGCTTCTCTAGTTTGAGTTTGCCAAATTTTGAGGAATACCGAATATGTGATGCATTAGTCATGAAGTATTGTTGTGTATTCAGGTAAAATGCTACGGCTGTCAACATGTGCCATGGATTACCTCCCTTAACCCCCACCCCCTTTTTCTGTGATCAGTTGAAAGAGAAAAGCAAATGAAAGTGACGCTACACAATACATGGTCACGCGATGACAGTAATGTGAGATTGATATCATGAATGCATTTGCGATTATTTCTCAATATTCTTTGTAGTTATTTCAAGATTCGCATGAAATAAATTCAGGACTGGGGTCTTTGTGGGATCCATGATTTCAGCTTCATGTGTTTGACTTTTGCGTGCTCAACTGTATATGGTGACATATATTAGCTTGTGAATTACAACTATCTCATTTCCTTACATACTTCTCAGAACTGGGCCTGACAGTCCTTGCTGCTGCCAGCCATCCAGACCTGGTGGAAACTCTGTCAGTACTTTTGCCAGCTTCATTTATGCAGTTTATTCACAAGCTGTGTATGTATGGAAAATCTGCTGGAGGTGACAATGAAAATGCGACCACAGGAGAAGAGGACAGGATGTCAAATGTTGACATGAAAAAATCGCTCCACTTCGCCAACGAAATGGCAAGAGAAAGTCCATGGGAATTCGCATTTAAGGATGTGAGTATGGCCATTGGTGATGTGGAAAATTTATTTTGCCAGACCGTCTGACAGGAAGATTCTGGGGAATTACAAAATGGCAAACTTTTTCTCATGCTGTGATCCACCAACTTATCGAGCATTGTCTTAATAAACTCCCTCATGTCTTCATCTCGGGTTGAAATATGATCGCCAGATTTTTGGCCAGTGTTTGTACAGATATTGTTGCAGGTTGGTCTGGGGAACTTTTAATAGAAGAGAGACAAAAGAAAGTAAGCCGAGTCTTAGTTTTCACTGCGGACAGTCAGAAAATAATGTAATGAGGCGTGCCAGTCTATACAGTCCTGGCATCTACCTAGGTCTAGGAAACACATTCAGTATTGAGCGTGATATGGAGCAAATGGTATTCATTGATTTCAAGAAACAAATGTTAAGGATCCCTGAAATTTGTAAATGGAGGTGTTTCTCAAAATTTGTCCAGCTGCCATCAGAATATGGAAAACATATTTTTACTTTCTGTTGTGAAACATTTTGTTTAATGAAAATTTGCACTTTAGTTTTATGAATGAATGAAATATGTCACAGAGGAAGTTCTTTGGGATAAGATGAAGAACTGATCTAAATTAAAAGTCCCATTGATTCAAACTGTTTCAGTTGATAGGAAGCCAGAAATCTTTTTTTCTACATCATTAATGGCGAACTTTCGGGTGCTGATTCCTGGCTTGCCTTGAGAAAAGATTTTACCACAGAGAGGTGAGAATGAATGTCTAGATTGGAAGCAATCAGATTTCTGAGAAAAAAAATTGTCTGTTCCAGATTATCTGTAATAAACTTGGAATTTATGGAACAGAAGCGACATTGTCAGCGTACGATTCTGCAGATTACTTTGCAAGAACTCCCCAGACACAGGCAGATGCCATTTACATCTATTTCGCTTTGCAAAAAAGCACCAGTGTTGACGGACATATGTATGTGGAGTTCTGGAAATTACAGAGATCCTATTTCTTAGAAAAGCTCACTTACAGAATTGATGGAGTAAGTAGCATTTTTCCCCAAAACTTTTGTATTTTGAATATATAATGTTTCCTGTCTTTTGCTGTCTGTTATATTATGCATATTCTATTTTGGAGACAAGGTATTTTATCTTCTGCTATCTGTTATATTATACATATATTCTATTTTGGGGACAACGTATTTTATCACCCAACTCAGGCGATAACCATAACAAAATTGTAATCACAGATTAAGTGCTGTTTATTTATCTAACATGGGAAATATAAGTGTTCCTCATAGTATGTCTGGAAAAGTCAAATCATA
Source organism: Onchidella celtica (assembly GCA_963931925.1). Classification (NCBI taxonomy): domain Eukaryota; kingdom Metazoa; phylum Mollusca; class Gastropoda; order Systellommatophora; family Onchidiidae; genus Onchidella; species Onchidella celtica. The sequence continues at coordinate 13,641,610 of OZ007570.1, read as the reverse complement.
AAATCTGTATGCATGAAACGGCAAAAAACGAAATCACAAATCACTACTGAAACAAGTAAGAATGATAGATGACAGATCGTTAACTTGTTTTTCCACAGGAAGCGAGATGGAAGAATGCATTAGATTATCTGGAAGACAATCATGTCATCAAGAGAGAGAGATTTAGGCAAGACGTGAACATCTTCTTGAGCTACAACTGGAACGCAGAGGTGGATGTGACCCTTGCGGTTGGCCAGGTCCTGGAACGACACAAAGAAGAAGCGCTGTGCTGGAATGTGGAGATTGAGGAGTAAGGTTTATTATGAAGTCGGCATATAGGCCTACATTGCAAGTTGTAGGTTGCTCAAATTCAGCCTCATTATATCGCAAGAATGAAACAGTCATTGCATTTACAGTCAGGTTCAGTTTGCATTGACATCCTTTCTTGTTCTATAAGGAACTTTATTGTATTAAAGATGATAAATGACACAAATTGTGAGAAGAATATTTCTGCAGAACAAACTTTTCTAGATGAAATTTGTCATATAACCTAATAAATATTTATATCAGCCATCCAAAAATTGTATTTTTCTAATTTGTTAACCAGCAATGCTGTTATTGTATTTTTCTAATTTGCTAAGCAGCAATGCTATTATTGTATTTTTCTAGTTGCTAGCCAGCAGCACTGTTGTATATTTCTATTCGCTAACCAGCAGTACTATTATTGTATTTTTCTTATTGCTAACCAGCTATGCTATTCCATGAAATATTTTAAAAGCAGGGGAAAAAATACAAACAGTTATAAATTTAATATTTGTAAAGTTGACATGTCTTCAGATGAAGATGAAATTTACTTGTGATATTTTGATTAACAGTTTTGTATAAATGTAAAAATCTTGTTTATCCAAACTGGCATATTGTACCAAGCATTTGTGAAATATTGTTTTATGCCACTGGCGTAATGTTTTTTTTTGTTTTTTGTAATTTGTTATGTATGATGACAGATTATAAAAGCTTGGTCAGCAGTTTTTTATGACACATCTTACAATCAGTTGGAGACTGTTTTATGGTTAGGAAGACACTGGGACCCACACAAGATAGATGCAGTTTAAATTTTTGTCTTCACAGAGCTGGAGAATTATTTAAATCTGCAACTTTTAAGATGTCTTGAAAAGTTATTGCTCAAACAAGTGTGTTTTCTAGGATATCCTCTCAATGTATCTGTAATTGGTGCATAAAACTTATTGTGTTAAAAGTTGTATCATTTTTTTTCTTTATTTTACCATGTACAAAAAATGTCTTCCATTCATGTTGTTAGACTGAGCAATGTCTGTATTTATTCCAGTCCAGATTTTGCAAGTCTACGCGAGGACCCAGATCAACTTCGAGCCTTGCATCTCATCTGTGGTTCACCCATCACAGTTCTGTCTGGGAAGGGAGGATGTGGCAAGACGACTGTAGTGACCAAACTCCTCAAGCACTTGTGTGAACAGTGAGATTTCTAATTTTTGTTTTGAGCTGCGCCTGTTTGTCACTTTCTGCTATGTGTATGGGAAGAAGTTGTAGATAACAAGTGTACTCCTTGCTACAAATGCAATTATTCCAAAGTTCTCACACTGTGATAGGTCTCAAACATTGGATCCTCTACAACAGGGGTCACCAAACTACTGGCTCGCGATGTCAGTTGATCCGGCCCGCCATGGTACTTACTTTTGTTTGATAAAACCAGGGATATCTAGAGCTACGGGATGGACAGATTGCTTATGCGGCCCGTGCTTGTAAGTCTGTCAGTTATCCGGCCCTCTGTGAAAAAAGTTTGATGACCCCTGATCTACAAGGATGGAAGTTTGCAAATTTATGTTGGTTTTCTGATTTTTTATTTTTTGGTATGTTGAGCTGGTTCACCACAGCAAGTCATTCAATAATAAATTATGCATAAAGGTGGTTTTGTTCAGGATTTTCCTACTTTTCATTGAGAGTTACTTACTTGCATCCCTGACCATTTGTGGAATTGGCTCTGATTCTAAAACTGTCAGACTGAGTGTGCCGTATCAGTTTTGTCGACAAAATTGCTAGTGATTACAGTGGTGTGGTATGCAAATTCTGAGTTCACCTTTCTTTCAGTCCAATTTGCTTTTTCAAAGGTCACCTCATCTTTCTAGTCAGCTGAACTATCTGTCGGTGCATACACTTTTTCACTCTCAGTTATTTATCTACATTAATTTTGTCACTTTATCTGTCATCCTGTCCATCCTTTGATTCAGATATCCATGTTTGTTTATCTTCTTTGCTCAGTAGAATGCAAGTATGGTGCAATATACAGCAGTTTTTTTTTGTCCATCTATTCACATCTTTACTCCGTCAACTGGTCATCCAAATGTAATACATTGTGGTGTCCATTCATTTTAATTTATTCATCAGCAATCTAAAATTCTTATTGATGTGCAACGGATAAGACTAGCTATGGCATATGGCCAGATGTTTGTAGGAAGTCGATGTAGCCATTACTGATTCTCGTCTGAAAATGTAATTTCTATTATTTTTACGTCTACAATTTTTATCGCTTGTGTCTAAGGACTGTGATATTTGAATTTGAAATTTTTACAAAGAAACCTGCTGGCTGACAATAATCCATCTTGTGACATGCTGTTCAACTTGGTCGCACCCGTAGAAAATAATTGGATATTTCCATTTTTCCGAAGGGAGAAGCAGCGACTTAAAGCAATGGAAGAGTTTTTGGCATGCAGTTTTGAGGAGACAACCAGTCCTGGATCAGGTGAGCACACTTTATCTGGTTCATTCATCACTCGTGGTCTCATGCATGACTTGTATTTGACAATGGGTACATTTTGCCAGCCAGCCTCCCAGGACAGAAGACTCTATCATTAGGTCATCAGAGCTGATTTCACTATGAAATTGAAAACAATTAAGATAAGATAAGATATAGTTTTGTTATCCTATTGCCAGAAAATTTGTTGTCACAGTATCAGTTACAGGATAACAGTAAATACAATATCTAAGAGGTACAGGTCTTTAAAGCATACCGCACAGACGCACATTGCTCACACAACGTTGCCAGCAAATAAGAACATTACTCACACACACACACACACACACTCTATCAGAACAATCCATTAGGAAAACTAACAACAGCATACATCAGGAAACACTACTGCTTCAAATTATGGACGGCAAAAATCGCCTATAGCACTCTCTGTTTGTTTTTAAATACAGTATTTGTCCACTTCTTTGGAATTGGACTATCTGATAGAACAAGGGGTGTTGAATAATCATTTAGAATTGATTTTAGTTTCTGTTTGCACAAATGCATAAATACCTCATCAAAGGTCATGTATTCACTGTTAGTTAGATGGCAAGCTTTTTTGATAATAGAGTTGTTAATTTTGTTCTTGTTGTGCTCCTTTGCATTTCCTCTCCAGGCTGTAATGCAAAATTTTGAGCTGTAGAATTGTCAACTCTTGTGTGTCATCACTTCTGTTTAACTTTTACTGTATGGTCACTGTGAGAGATGTTCTCCTACTTACTGTTGACTTTGGGGGAGCTGGCACTGCTCAGGGCTACCACATCAGTGATGACAAATGTCAGCAGACCCTGATGGGTGAAATTTTGTCTCTCTGTTTCAGAAAATAAGACAAATCTACCCAGTCCACAGACGAGTAATATCAATGAGGCAATAAGTCTTGATATGCCGGCCCAGAATACAGTGGATGTTTCACAAGAGATCAAGGCACATGCACAAGGTCAGCTGTCACCAGGTTCCAGCAGAGGAGCGGAGAATGTTCAAGAAAATAGCCCAAAGTCAGATCGGCAAATCTCAGCGGTGGATGTTTCCACAACCAAAGGCCAAAGAGCGCTGTCTGCATCTGGTACGCAGGAGTCTAGGGTGGTCAGATGTCAACAACAGGTGGTGGCAGAGCTGGTCAAGCTGCTGGATCAATCCACAGACAGCGATGACCCACAGTTGGTAGAATTCAAGCAAACAATGTTACTGACAGCACCAACTGGTGAGCAATTTGAATTTGTACTATGACTTCCTGTGACCAGAATAATTAGACATGAAGAAATACTGCTGTGAGAAAGCAGAGCAGCAAGTGTGCTTATTTCATAGTTTTGAGAAAAACACAAAAAACTTGTGCAGCATAGCTAGTCTACATTGTAAATGCTTTTATTTATGAGTTTGCCACACTAGAAACTACTATTTCATTAGCAGTTAAATCTGTCTGACAAATTCCTAGAGTCAATAAAGTAGAAAGGATCATGCTGTCAGTCAGGTCACTCTGCCTTTGCACGACAGAACAGTGTTTCATATTTGATAAATTCAGTTTGCCTTTTTAAGGCAAGGGTGTGGGTTCTTCATGATAGCTCCCGAATGGTCATTTAGTGATCAGGTCAGACATTTTTTTCATTTTAAATTATTGTAGATGGCAAACTTAAACATATCTTTTGCAGATTTCATGGATGGCCCACATGGAATTGTCACACTTTTTTGTCATCAGGTCTGAATAATTCCATGGTAAACCCAAACTGTGTTGAACTTCAGTAGTCTGTTATTACCATTAGACAAAGGCTAAAAAATTATTTGACTTTCGAATTCACACCTTAAAGAAAATCTACTCATCTGAATCATCTGTAAAGTTTGAGAATGTGATAGTGTCACCATTTTCTGGGGTCAGAAATACAAACTTTGTGTATTTTAGAATTACACATTAGCTCTGCAAGATTACTTTTTCTTCCATGATTTTGAAATCAACTTGCATATAGAGTGAAGCAGACATAAGTTTGGATATTAATTATTCATTTTGTGTATCAACAGGAAAAGCAGCTCGACTCTTGGGTTGTAAATCCAAACTTCCATTTGCTACCCTGCACAGTGTGATCATGAGTTGGAGGATGTATCGCCGCAAGAAAGCTGCATTTGGGGAGTCCCCATGGAAATATGGCAAAGTTCAGGTGAGATTATGTCCCCTTTTTATCTCGAACAGTTTCATAGAGGTTTATCTGCCAGGAGTCAACATTCATGTGGTATATTTGACTAATTTCTGGTCATTGTTTTCTGTCTAGATCTTCATTTTATAATTTAATAATAACAATGATAATACATTGCATTTTTGTAATGTTCCATCCCATGCGGCAGTGAATTCCAAATCTGAGTTTCTGGAGGGAAAAAGATTTTTCAGTCACATGACGAAGTCTGCAATCCAGATATTCCAGTGGTGATAAATTCTTTTTTATGTGGACTTTTGATATGCAGGCCTTTCTGTGTCTCTCTTGACTGCCCAAGCAAGTTATATTCAGCAACCAATTATTACAAGCTTTCATTACAGAAATTCTTTCAGTTCCCATGTTTAGCATCAAGTTACTCAGAAACTGCACATTTCAATTTGAAAGTTGATTTGAGGAAAAGGTTAAAATTTCCTATAACAGTTAAGTGATTTTGAGCTCCTGAAAGCCAACACTAATCATCAGTGACGCAGAGACTCACCATTATGTACATATTTTACTATGTTTGCCACATCTCCAGTATCTGGTACAGTAGTCTCCGTCTAAGAACTCGCCACCTTAGAACCCGCTGTTGCCGCGAAACAGAATTTTTTCACTGTAATTTACATGTGTAAGCACCCGCTCTGAACGGAAAAATCCGCCTAAGAACTCGGCATTTGACCGAGAGACGAGCACACTTTTACGTAAAATGTCCATAATATTAAACGCAAAATTGTCTTTCAAGTAGACAGGATAGAACAAAGCCACACAATACAGTGAAAGAGAACCTGTGGAGGGAAGGTAGGGGGAGGCGAACCGTACAAAGGATGGAGCCCAGTTACGTCTTTCGTGTGCAAGCAGGCCACTCCTAGACTAAATTAGCATAGTCATCACCTAACATCTATTGTCTGACTCGAGGGGCAGAATTTTATACGTAATTGACCACGTGCTTGGTTTGCACGGCACATTTACTTAGGGCTGATTGTGGTTATTACACAGGGTATCACTGGGCCCCGTGTTGTCTAAAATTGGCATCAGTGATTCACAACTTGATTGTTCAGTCTGAATTATTCCATTCGTTACACATCACTGTAAGAAAAGAGCATTTTGCTAGCCATAAGTCGTAACTTTGACCATTAGCAAAAAAAAAAATCAAAGAAAAAAGTCAAACGCATAATTTTCATTATGAGGTCACGACCCAGGTCCGAGCAATCAAGGGGGATAAGCCATATATACACGGGTGGTCATGGGTGGCATCCGCCTAAGTGCCCGGTCCGCCTGAGAACCCACTTTTTCTGTCTCCCGTTGACCGGGTTCTTAGGCGGAGACTACTGTATAAGTGAAAATATCTGTGACAAAATTTGTAATACTCATGTGAACCCACTAAACGTATGAAGTTATAAAATTGTAGGCCATTCAGATCTCGTTTTTTTTGTTTTTTTTTTCAGGCTCTAAAGTAGTACCAGCCCAAAAGTAATGAAATTTTTGTATTTGAGTTTTTTTTTTGTTTTCGGAGCATCTCTGTCCTCAGCATTTGCACCTTTCTTTTTCTTGTTTTTTATTTTCCTAGTTCTTGTTCATAGAATATTTTGTTCATGTTGTTGTATTTGTATTTTGTATACTTGTTTGATCCCATGGACGGGGGGGGGGGGGGGGGGCTTGTTAGGCTTGCTCTTCTCGACTTCCAACTGCCAAGCAATCTTTAAAATGGGCAATTTGCACAAGGGTCATTTGAGATTTTCATTCTTATCTGAGAACACCAGGTGCTTAATCCCACTAACCATAGGATCAGGGACAGGAAATTTCCAACATGCCTGCACTGACTGGAAATCGAACCCGGTAGTTTTGGCATGAGAGGCGAGCACCTTGCCAATCGTGTCCCATTTAACAGTGACATTTTTTCCCCAGCTTGTGATTTTTTTGTCCTGACTACAATTTTTTAGGGGCTGGTTGTAAACAAGCACAGTCTCTTTCTGTACACAATACATTTTGCTGGTCGGCTGTGGATCATAAACTAGAATTTTGTACAGTGGAGAACGGTTAAACCGAAAATAGCAGTAAATCGAAAGAAAATAGGAATCCCCGATTTTCTTCCTCTTTATCTTTGTTAACAAACTAGGGCTAAACCGAAATAGCCCTACCGTTAAACCGAAAAAAAAGTTGCTGGATTCAGTGACGCCTGTCCATTGTGATTTTTGCCATAGACCGAGTCAAGTTACTGTACCATCTGCTCCCCCTCCCCCTTACTAAAAAAACAACCCCGAGCAGAGCATGCTTTCTTCTGCCAGGTTTTATAGGCCTACATGGGAGTAGCAGCACTACAGGGGGAGAGGGAGGCCTATAACCTTGTAGGTCTGAAGTCAGGTGTCAGCAGGCAAGACGCTAGGCGCATTGCGGGTGACCTTTTGTGTAAAATGTATGACATCGGAAAGACGATACTGTGTACTAGCGGCTGTGGACAGTGTAGTTCACGGCATCGTGTTCAGCAACGGTAACGAGATCTGCAGGACGGCAGTTCTGTATTGTCCGCCCACACTCTTGTCTCTCCACTCTGAGAGTTAGCCCATATTCGCCCACATATCCCTGAATGGCACCAACTGCAGATTAAGAATAACGATCTAGATCTGTCTATCTCTGATCCAAGTAGCGGGACTTTGACCACACCCTCCAGTAGTACTAGATCTATTTGTTAGCACTTCACATAAAATCAGTCCGTCACAAATTACAGTTAAATGTTTCCATTTAATTACATGAACTAATCATGCGCGCTAGCGTTGATAGCATTCTAGAACACCCTTACACTCTCTCTCTGCAGGATACTGATAGATCTATACTAAGATAGAAACTTAGTAAGATAAACTTTACCATAGATTGTTAGCTGCTAGCCTGATTGCCTAACCAAGCTGAACAAAGTTCATCAAACCTCCAAGTATAATCCAATCATTATTATTTCACATCATCTAAATATTATTAAATACCAGAACTAAAATAATGGGTACAACTTACGTGAACTAACCAAATGAATTCACACGAACTACATCATCAGAGCTGGCACTTCACAATTCTTGAAATATAAATTATACAACTTCTTTTACTTTTATGTTAGTCTGGACACAATGACACGTCCTGCTGTCTTGAAGACTTGGGTGGAACTGACTGACCCACGCTATCATCTAAGCGTCACCCAAACACGCGCAACCCATTCACTCCTTACAGTTCACTAAGTGCAAATTCTAATAAAACATTAAAACAAATAAAAACATTTTTAAAGACCACCATCTTGCTCGTGTATGTTCCAAATACACTATCTTAAGGAAATATCACTTAACAAGATAAAAACTAAACAAAACTTACAATGTAGTGATACATAACAAGGTTCTACTTCTGGCACCAGGGATGGTCACTTAAATTGACCAATCCTGGACAATACAGACCACGCCAAGACTATGATTTAAAATTGGCGCAGTGAGTACATCAGTTGGCAATGTTACTCAACACTTGCATGACTCATCTCAGTGCGTGATAAACAATAAGGGGAGATTATCTATGGTTTCTGTGTGGTTACTTCCCCTTGACCACGTCTAGTGGTCCAGCTGATCAAAATAACGGGTTTATCTCCCTTTCACTACAATGAGCTATGTTCTCAGCCCTGTAATGGTTCACCCCATTACACGTTCTCTACTGTATAATAAAACTTTGTGTCTATGTCATTTCAGGTGCTTGTAGTGGACGAGTGCAGTCTTGTGTCAGTACGTCTGTTTGCCACTGTGATGAAAATCCTGACTGAACACTCAGATCTGCGGAAGATCATCTTGCTTGGTGACGTGAGGCAGCTGCCATCTATTGGAGCTGGAAATTTCTTAACAGTAAGCTTATACATGTACTTCATTTAGAAATATGTCTGATTTGCTCTGGCTGAACGGGATGTCAGTTTTCTGCAGGATGGAGCTGACCGTTGGGGCAGAGATGCCATTTTTCCAGAAATTTCTGGAAATTATGCAATCTGCTGATATTTTCCAGAAATCTCAGTGATGCCATTGAAGTATGAACCTCGTTTTAGATTAGAGGTTAGAATAGGATTGAAGATTGTATAGGACGAATATTGCGACAGAGAAGAAACATGAAGATTAATTATTTCCAGAGTAAATACCCCTGTCTTCTTTTAACGTTTGCTCACGCTGGGTCTACTTCCGATTGTGGCATTGTGTTTTCAGTTCAGTAATGTCTTGCAATCCGACATGCAATGAAAAGTTCGGGAAGTTTTTGAAGACTTGAGTGGTATCTCTGTCAGGGAGTTGTGTTGGGACATCGAATCTCCCAGCCTGAGATAACTCATTTTTCTTGAAAGCAGTGTAATGGCCTAAGGCTAAATTTTCACTACAAATGAGAATTTTCAATGTATAATCTAGATATTTCTTATCTCTTGCCCACGCCCAAACAGGAAGTTGGTGAACTATAAACTCTGGTCAATTTTACAATTTCCAAATTCTAAACCATACAGAATTCAGAAATTATTTCAGTTTTAAGTTATACGTTTAGTCTCCGACTTATTTAATCATAAGCTTTACAGAATTTGAAGTAATATAAACCATAATCTATGATCATCATCATAATGGTCCCTCATATTTGAGGAGGATGTATCAGCTTAGACATCTGTGTATGCGGAGATGGCTCAGTAGTCCAGGCTGGGATCTGCAGAGTCACAAGCATACAGGGCACTGGATATTTGCTGGTGTCGCAGGGATGGACTCAGCTCAGTGGCGACGTTCTACAGCAGCCTGGGTCTTGATGCGGTCTAGCAGGGAACTCTATCTCCTTTCCGGCAGCTCCTGCGGCCACTGAGACCAACAGACATGACGTCCCATCGTACCACTGCCAAATTAACTCTCTGGCCGAGAGAGTGGGATTGCCCCTCTGCTATGTCACTACCACTTTAAAAACATTCTCAAACAGGTTATGATCTAATACACATAATCTGGAAATGACTAAACAGCAAACAACATACACTGTGAAAAATTTATTGACATTTGGCTTTGTGGAACAATGGGAATTTCCTATTTATAAACAAGTGAGGGTCTGAAAAACTCTACCAGGAGCTAAACAGAGATGATAAATTTCTGAATGGCAAGAATGTTAGGTCTGTATAATGCCACAGTTTGTCTTGAGCTTAGAAGTTGTTATATTGGTTTAGATTCCCTCACAATAATGGAGATTAAAAAATGTTGGTGACATTTTTTGGCTTGTATATATATTTTGTCAGGATATGTTTGGGTCTCTGGCAAGCAGTGTGAGGAATGGGGTTAGCCAGAGTATTGAACTGACCACCAACCATCGTTCTGAGTCCAGACTGATTGTGGAGAATGCTGAGAAGATTTCCCAGCAGATCATGCCAACATTTGACAATGATCAGAGGTTCCATCTCATCATGGTCTCCGATGATGTTGGTAAGCAAATGAGAAAAAGGTATTGGACCGGGGAGAGAAAATTATGCATTTTTAACATATTGAAGGGTTTGTTTTGGAGGATCTCTGCCCTTAGCATTTGCACCTCAAACACCCTTCAAAGCTAATATTTTGACCATCTGCCACATAATTTCCACCTGTAATTCATGTCTTCAAATCTTTATTATTTTAAGTGGGATTTTGTTCAAATTTGGGCCCAGTATTTAAATTTTGCAGAATCCTTTCAGTAGTCAGATTTGTCACTTGAGATGGTGCCAGAAGTGTGCAAATGTAATGAAGTGCCAGCGGTTGATGTGTTAGAAATATCAGTGAACGTTGCTGAGAGGGTTAAGTACCAGAGGGCACAGTACCCATGAATTTTATCTAAACAAGTTGTTAGTTTGTTGCTGCAGCCAAGACAATGATTGTACAGAAATCATACACGATATGTTTACTGTTTGTTGTCCCCACAGATCAAGATAATGCAATCAGAAAGTTAATTAGCACAACCGAGGATCTCATGTCTGAAGTCAACTCACAGTTTGTGTCATTCACGAAGTTAGTACAACCTTTCTCAGTTTTACAGCATTTCTTCTCTCAGCTGTCCTGGACTGGCAAATTTGTTCCAACACTTTTGTGAAGGAAACTGTTGACTGATATGAAAGTTCCTGTACTCTCACACTTTCTGTTAGTTATTTGTGTAAATAAATCTCAAATAAGATAAGTTTTGTCCTCACAAGTAGCTTAACCCAGGCTGACATAAACTTAGTTTGAAAGAATGACCTTCGGCCATTTGTTGACTGGGAGATAATTTGCAAACTTTTGAGTAATGTGTGAGCTCAAGATTAAGTTCATCCTCACATGCCGAAGATACCAAAGTTGAATCATCTTGAAAGTTAAGCTGTACTTTTATATAGTACAATGGAGAACGATTAAACCCAAACTAGCTCTAAACCGAAAGAAAACAAGAATCCCCGATTTTTTTCCTCTTTATCTTTGTTAACAAACTAGCGCTAAACCGAAATAACCCTATGGTTAAACCGAAAAGAAAATTGATGGATTCAGTTGCCAGTCCACTGTGATTTGCCATATATTGAGTCAAGTCACTGTATCACTCCAGTACACTCCCCTCACCCCTAAAAAAATAAGAGCAAAGCATGCTTTGTTCTGCCTTGTAGTTAGGCCTACATGGAAGCGGCAGAATGATAGGGGGAGAGGGAGGGAGGCCCATAAACTCACGGGTACGAAGTCAGACGGCAGCAGTCGTTACGTTTGGCGCATCAAGAGTGACCTTTTATGTAGAATGTGTGACATCAGAGAGACAACACTAGTTATCGCGGGCAGCGCATTTCACGGCATTGTGTGCGGTACCGAGATTGGCGAGACGGCGGTTCTGTACTGTCTGTCCACACGCATGCCTCCCTGTTTTGAGAGTTAATCCATTCACTCGCATATCCATGCTTTGAGTGTGCCTAGGCCTGAGCAATCGCCTGTCCTCATTCTCCGTCGTGTTGAGTCCGTTTAGCCTGTACACTTTCATTATTTGTCCTCTATGATAGTGATTTGGGGCTGCCTCTCTTGAAACTGGCATTTTTCAAGCCTCCTATCGCTAAACAGAAACTCTGTCTAAACCGAAAACAATGCCGTGGTCCCGCCGATTTCGGTTTAACCGTTGTCTACTGTACAAAGTTTTTAGACTTGACAAATGTCTTAAGTGACCGAAAACCTTTTTTTCTGTTCCCTTCCATTTCTAATTTTTGTGAAATTTATTGTATTGTTTCATTTGTTTTATCGCGGGGGTTTGCGACATACAACGTTTTTCTCCTTTTATTTTTTTTTATTCACATTTGCAGGCTGTGACCTTACAGATTTTCTGACCTTCTCTAAATCTATTCAATTTTATATTCTATTTCAGTTCTGACTGCCAGACCGTGAATAAAATCTGTTGTGAAATATATAATCAACATTCCATCCCGGAAAGAACAGGGAAAAATGAAAAGGGAAGGGCCAATTTTGAAATTGGGGACAAAATTTGTATTGGAAAAAATGGTTTTGTGCCAAATTGTTATGAACTGGTAGAACATTATCAGATAGACTATCCTGAGTTTCTGGAAGTTTGGCAAAAAGCGAAACTGAGGGTGTGTCCAGGGAAGACAACTGTGGATGGGGAGCAGAACAAGGAGCAGGAGAATTTACAGTTGAATAGAACAGATGGCAATCGCAGCGTCCTTGATGCCACAAGTGTGTTGGGTTTGATGCTGGAAGACGACAAGAAGTATGACGAGACCCTAAAAGGTATGCAGGAAAGAGATCAGAAACTCAAGCAAGAAAGAGCTGAACATCTGCGCCAAGCTGCTCAAAAACAAGAAAGGTGGAAAGCAAAGAAAGCTGCGGAAGTGAGAATCTGTTTTGTTTGTTTTTAACATATCAGTGACGTTGGTCATGCAGAGATCACAAATGTGAATGCATGGGAAAACCCGGCATAAGTCGGCAACATGAAATTTTGAGTTCTATACATATAATATAAGACATTTCTGATAAATTGAAGTCAGTGACCCCCCTAAAACAAGATTTTGAGAAAACGGCATTTAATCCTATACGTGGCAATAGCTAATTGACCAAGTAATATTGGAGTGATTGCTGTTAGGAGACCGTAGTCTAATAACTAAGCAGTTATAGAGATCATAGTGAGTAGTGTTCACTGCTCGTCTACAGTTTACCCTATAACATGCTACTGTCCCCTAAACAACAACCAAGTTGGAAGTTTGTGGCGGACCCATATTTCCACTTAAAGCTGTTTTTCTCAAAATCAGCTCTGCCGACTTTTGCCAGGTTTTCTCATGCACACTCACAAATGAGTTTATCACATTCTAAGTACCCAGCCAGTGCTATATATTTGTACAGTACACCTCGGACTCGAACTAGTTCGGTCATTTTTGAAAGTTCGTTGGATGCAAGGTTCGTTGGAGCCAATTCTACACAAGCCAATCCCCCCCCTCTATCCACAACCTTCCCTCTGCCCTGCATTGCTTGTCTATAGGCCTACAACCACTCTTTACCCTTCCCACCCACTATTCAAGTTCCGACGGCTTTGTCTCTTTGATCCCGTATCATGTTCTCCCACGCATCGGCTGTTCGTCGGCTGCCACCCCTTCCCCCTCCCCTCTCTCTCTGTTCAAAATTTTCTCCCTGTATGTCCATACTTTGCCCTACCCCTATTACATGGCATAATATTGCCTACTGTACACTTATTTATTTCTTGTTAGCTGACAGCAGACCTTTTGAATTTCGAATTTCAACTAGATTTCTAGGTAGACAAGCAATTTATTGTGAGCTTGCCTACACTTCTGGTTCGTTTGAACCGAGGGTGGGTCTGAGATTAGTTCGTTCGGAAAAAGATATTAATAAAGTCAGTGAAGGAAAAAAAAACGGGGATTTTTCCCTGTTCGTTGAATGCAAGGTGTTCTTTGAGTTGGATTCGAGGTGTACTGTATATTTTTCTACAATACGGAAAAGTAAAATAAACCATTAGACTGATCTGTTGTCTGTGGATGGCTCTCAGTTTTTATTTTATATCTGAGAAATGTTGGCGTTACTGAATATTTTTGTATAATATATATGGCCCCTCCAGTGTGAAAAAAAAAACAATGATATTAGTTTCATAGAAGAGTCTGTTCAATTTGCTTTTCAGAAATACATGTATGTTTTATACAATTTCTGGCATCTTAAAAATATGATTTTCCATGAAGAAATACATATGGTCAAAATGCCCAACAATAAGGCTGATATGGTGCAGCATTTATAGGGTCAAAGATGTTACTGACTTAAGATCTATTTGTTAATGTCCACTCCCCATGTATTTGTTACATTGTGATCTGCAGAGTGTGATATACCCTACTTTTAACCAAATCACTGCAATAAGCAGCTGAGAGTGGATCATGCAAAAATGCCCATTTCAAATAACGAATTCTTTGTTAAAATAACCCATAATCTGGCATTTAACCATATTTTTTTAAAACTCCTATAAACTGGTATCACAGAAGTCTTTTTCATTGGCCACCGACTTTCAAAGAGGACAGTATGAGAACTCTCGTTCTCTAAAAGAAACCAACTGAGAAGGAACCAGTTAATTTGCATCTCCCCAAAATTTGAAAATACTCTGTATTTACTGGAAAGGTGATCAGGGACAAGTCAGAACCGCTGTTTCAGTTTTTACAATCTACATGCTGTCATTAAAAGTGTCTGTTATGGATTTAAGGTGTTACTTAACTCTTTCCCTACCATACAACACACACTGCATCGCAGGCTGCCCAATGCAGCCGACATTGTAAAGGTATTCCTTGACCACTGTACTGGAAATTAACATCCCGTGACGTTGAACCTTAAAAATGGAATTCTTGGTAAAGCTCCCTTTGTCCTAGCGTGTCCAGCGGTACCAAGTATTCAATAAGTGTTTGGACATCTGTTGTGTAGTAAGGCGATCTTTGTTTACAGTTGCACAGTACAGTATGGCGTGTAAACCCACGAGGTGCTCCCCCCAGAAGTGGAATGCTGGCCCATAGGGAAAGAGTTAATGAGGCATCTTTGACACACCAAATTTACAATCAAAAATAAAAAATAAAAGACACATTTAAAAAGATTTAAATTATACCGGAAGACTTGATGTAAATCTGATTATATTCTTGTCATATTCTGTCAAAAATGCCATTGTGAGAAACAAGGTTTCCCTTTGTAATGTTCCTGCCCTTTCTCGCACTGTCACGCTGCGCTTAATCCTATCTCAATTATAGTCAGGATGGATGCTCTGAATGACTAATTGCTACGATATGGACTAACTTTACTACTATGTTGGTAGGTTAATTTCAGGCACCCTTCCTGCATTCGCTCTCTCTTTCTCTCATTAACTTTTTTCTGACACCAGCCGTGACAGGCACGGCATGGCACCAACCAAATTCAACTTCTATAAATTACAACGAACGACATCTGTATTAAAATATATCTACAAGATGTTACTTAATTCAATGATAATGAAGAACTGAATTATACAATAGCATGGTAATTTATGCTGGAATAGAATCAAGGGAATCAATATACAATAATCAAGGTAAAGACTTCATGGTATTCAATCTCTCTAATGGTATAAACACACATATAAAGGAAACCTCTCCTTTTGGCGTGTATGGTGCTATCTGGGCACTGGTTCTTCATCTCTACCCTGGCTTGACTGCGCAGTTAGGTGAACTCTGTACCCCCAGTCTAGTGCAGCATTGATGAAGACTGGACCATAAACTCAACACCATACTATTACGATGAGAACTCCTACGTCAATGTATCACCTTTGTGGCCAAAGGCACAAGTAGGAAGCAGGATCAACAAGCATCGTCAAGAAGATGAGAAGGTGTTGTTCTTCCCCTCTGAAGAATAAACAATCACAACTTCTTAATCTACAGCTGGAAGGCATGATTTCCATATTTACCCCATGGAATATATTTATCATTACAGTGTATTACATTTAACTGCTGACACTGTTACGAGTCAGACAGCAGCTCTCATAAGCTCCCATATAGACAATAGGATGAACGAGCAATGTAGTTTTAATAATATTTACACGCTTCCCACGAAGAGTAATACACTCTCTAATAGACCTCATCCTATAAGGTTTTGCAACGTATGTAACGGCATTTCCGTGACTCTCTCAGAGTCAGAGGCAGTCGTTATACCTAAATAACCAACACTAGATTTAGTTTCATATGAACATTAAGTAAAATACACATACGTTATACTTATACAAGTTTACTTACCACTCAGCAACAGCTCAAATGCTGACAAAATGCCACATTTCTGATGAAGAACTTTTGTGGGTTCCCTGACTCTCCCCACTCATAAGTATAATACTACAGCTGCAGCTGTGGTCTCCTTTTCGGCACGAGGCTGGTGAGTGGTCGGAAGGAGCATTCGGGGATTTATACCCAGTGAGTTAGCGTCCAGAGACGCTGACTAAGTATACAGTATAGGTTAGCTATCCCAATAACTACCCTGTCGCCCGTTCCTCCTCCCCCCCCCCCCTATTTCTGCATTCTCCCCAAGCAATTTCCAGGTGATTCAATTGTCAAGTTAACAATGCCCGCCTTTCGTCACATTTACTACCTTCCCCCTCTGCGCTACAATAATTCTGGCACCCACACCATCAACTATCTCCCCACACTAGTTACAGTAACTATAACTTAAGTTACTAACACGTCACCCTGTCACACCCTTCTCATGCAGCAGAATTTCTGTTCACAGGAAAGACTTGCAGCTTTGTTTGGTGATGGCAAACTATGCAATGGAGAAGTTTTCTTCATCATGGATGTAAGTTTTTGGTGGTCAGTTTACCTGGGAGAATTTGTTTGTTCAAATATCAGTCTGATGTCGGGCTTGTCATCTCAAAGTAGAATACAATACTGGCTATCTTTGTCATTCTGGAAGTTAGGTATTATATAGTCACCATTCCCTAAAAGTGTAGTAATTCAAATACTTAGAAAAGCCAGAGTTTATATATTCAATTACATTCAAAGCCACATCAAATGATCTTGGTTCTGGACTCCTGAGCCAAAAAATAATCAAATAGCAAACTTTCAAAAATTCACCATAACTAGAGCAGTTGTACTAACATAAAATACTTTTTTACTTCTCCTGAAAAGTAGCCAAAACCGATTACTACAGTTGTAGGAAACGGTGAGATATGATATATTTTTCAACTGAAGATGTTAATCGAGCCCACTAAATTAGTAATATATCCCCTCCCTCCTCCAAAAAATCATCTTGTCCATGAATGTTGTAAATTACGAGAATAGTTCTATTGTTACTTGAAAGTTTTCTGATTTTCTGTATCCATCAGAAGATGTTAATTGAACCCACTAAATATATATACCCACCCATCATCTCGTCCAGGAATGTTGTAAATTGCGAGAACGGTTTAGCGATAGGATGCTTGAAAAATGCCAGCTTCAAGAGAGGCAGCCCAAATCACTACCCATAGAGGACAAAGAATGTAAGTGCACATCAGGCTAAACAGACTCAACACGTCCTCACATGCTGTGTTTTTACTTAGAATGATTGAATGGGTGATTGCTCAAGCCTAGGCACACTCGAAGCATGGATATGCGGGCGAAGGTGGACTATCTCTCAGAACAGGGAGGCATGCGTGTGGACGGACAGTGCAGAGCTGCCGTCCCGCCGACCTCCTTACCTTTACCATACACGATGCCATGAAATGCACTGTCCGCAATAATTAGCGTTGTCTCTCTGATGTCACACATTTTACATGAAAGGTCACTGGCGATGGGCCAAACATAACGTATCCTGCAGTCTGATTTCAGACACGTGAGGTTATAGGCCTCACTTCTCTCCCCCTATCCCTGTAGTGCTTCCGCTCCCATGTAGGCCTATTATACCCGAAAGAGCGAAGCATGCTCTGCTTTTATTTCTTGAGGGGAGGGGGGAGTGTAGTGGGGTGATACAGTGAAATGGCTCGATATAATCATGGCAAAATCACAGTGGTCTGGCCACCGAATCCAGCAGTTTTCTTTTTGGCTTAACAATAGGGTTATTTCGGTTTAGCGTTAGTTTGTTAACAAAGCTAAAGAGGGAAAAAATCGGGGATTAGCGCTAGTTTTGGTTTAGCCATTTTCGGTTTAACCGTTCTCCACTGTATTAAGTTCAAGGAAGACTATTTAATGTTTCTTTCATTGTCAGAGGTTTTGAGAGAGAAAAAGGTTCATATCATCTTTCTAATTCTTCATTGAGAGTTCAGTCTGATTGACTGGAGATTTTCTGTTCTCTGCCCAGGAATTTGATGTGTTTGAGAAGAACAAGAGAGGTGTGAAGAGGCCTGTGAGGTATCTGGTACTGTCTGACCGTGACCCAGTCAGGCCCCGGGTTGTCTGTGTCCCTTTCAGAGTCCTGAAGACAGACTGCAAGATCAAACACTCATGGGCACGAACTATACACACATACCAGGTAGGAATGTTGAAACACGTGAGAGCAAGGCATGCTATCACAATGTTGAAACTCAGACAGCAAATCTTTTCATGTCACATGTATATTTATTATTATTCATTTTCAGAACTTGTCCTACTTGTAAACATGTTTTTCTACCTGAAGAAAGACTTCATAAATCCGGAGAGCAAGCTTTTTTTTTCCATTTCTAATTCTTTTGGAGTTTATTGTATGGAATCTTGGTGCATGGGCCTTCACAACATATAACTTTTTTCTTTTTCTATTCTGGCCACATTTTAACATTGCTGCCAGCTCTGTTGTGACCTTACATATTTTTTTTTATCTTACGTTTTTTTTTACCTACATGTTTTTTTTTATAATAATAGGCTCTTTTCGTCTTGGCAGACGGTCTAAGCAGCTATATGTGTCCTACTTCTGCAGCTACGCTCGTGACTGATTCTGCCTATATTTGACAGGCACGCTCTGTCGCAGAATCTGCATATGAGGGAGGTGCCACAGGGCAATGAGTTATCTTTTCTTGTCTGGCGTTTTGCCTCAAGGGCTGCAACAATGTTTTTTTCATGGTGTTTTATGCCAGAGTCCACTGATGTTTTCCATGCTGATCTGTCTTCTGCTGTCGTCTCCCACGTTCTCAAATCGATGTTACACTTTATCATACTGCTCTTGCATGTATCTTTGTACCTCAGTTTTGGTCTTCCTCTGGGTCTGCTACCTGTAGCCATTACACCATATAAGAATTGCTTGGGGATTCTGTTGTCGTCCATCCTCTTCAAATGCCCCAGCCATCGCAGTCTCTTTTTGCACAAGATGGTCAACATGGTTGGGAGTGCTGCCCGTTTCAAGACCTCTGTGTTGGTAACTTTATCTTGCCAGCTGATGCCAAGGATCTTGCGGAGGCATCTCAAGTGAAATCCATTCAGTTTCTTCTCTTGTCTTGAATATAACGTCCAGGTCTCTGAGCCATAGAGGAGTGTGCTCAATATACATGTTTCATATATCCTGATCTTTGTTTTTCTATTTAACATTTTGTTATTCCAAGCTCTTTTGTTTAGTTTTCCAAAGGCTGTGGCTGCTTTTCCTATTCGGGCACCTATTTCGCTATCTAATGAAGTTGAAGAAGTCATTGTTGATCCCGGGTAGCAAAATTTCTGGACAGTCTCCAACTGGTTGTTGTTCAGCTTGATGTTGCATTGTGTTGTGCCATCTTGTGTCATAATAACAGTCTTCTGGACGCTGATAACAAGAGAGAAAGCTTTACATGCTTGTGATAAGTAGTCCATCATTGATCGTAGTGTGGACTCGCTATGGGCAACTAGTGCTGCGTCATCTGCAAACAGCAATTCTCTGATCAATGTTGACTTGGTTTTAGTTTTTGCTTTGAGGCGTGCAAGATTGAAGAGGGATCCATCAGTTCGCCAGTGGAGATAAACATCTCCAGGGGATTCCCTGAATGCAAACTGCAGAAGCATGGAGAAGTAAATACCAAAAAGTGTTGGTGCCAGGACACAGCCTTGTTTCACCCCGCTTTTGATGTTGAAGCGATCGGATGTAGAACCATCAAATTGGACTGTGGCTTGCATATCTTCAGGAAAGGACATGATGAGTTGGAGGAGTGTCGGGGGGCATCCGATCTTATGGAGCACCATATACAGTCCTGATCTGCTGACTGTGTCGAAAGCCTTTGTTAAATCGACAAATGCCATATGTAAAGGTAGACTTTGCTCGCGACACTTTTCCTGCAGTTGACATAAAGAGAATATCATGTCCATGGTTGATCGTCCTGATCTAAAACCGCACTGGCTTTCTGGAAGTACTCTTTCTGCTAGTTGTTGAAGACGCTTTAAAAGTATTTTGGCAATTGCTTTTCCTGTGATACTTAGCAGAGATATGCCTCTGTAATTATTACAGTCTCCCTTATCACCTTTGTTCTTATATAAGGTCACGATGTTAGCATCTTTCATATCTTGTGGAATCTCTTTATGCTTCCAGCACAGGATGAGGAGCTTGTATAGATGAGGAAGGAGGAAATCTTTGTTCTCTTTCAAGATTTCCGCTGGTATGTTATCACTACCCGGAGACTTTCCACTTGCAAGCTCATCTATAGCCTTGTTGAGTTCTTCCTGTGTAGGTTCTTTGTCTAGGTCTGTAAATTCTGGGAGCTGCTGGAGGGCCTCTTCTAGACTGTCATCCACTGTACGTTCTTGAGAGTAGAGATTTGAGTAATGTTCAATCCATCTGGCCATTTGTTCGTTTTTATCTGTGATTTGTTCACCTGATGACGATTTTAGTGGTGCTATCTTGTTAATCTGTGGGCCAAGAGCAATCCGAATTTTCTCATACATTCCTCTACTATCTCCGACGTCATGAGCTTTCTGTATGTCTGTGCAAAGATTCTCCCAGTATGTGTTTGCGCATTTCCGTGTCTCTTTTTGAAGTGTAGATTTTGCAGCTCGTAATTTGTTTAAGGTGCGATCTGATGGAGTTTTGTTGTGTGCCAAAAGTGCCATGCGCTTTTTCTCGATAAGTGGCAATAGTGTTGCTTCGTTTTCTTCAATCCAGTCTTTATTGTTTGATCTGTTTGTACCAAAGGCCTGAGAAGCAGAATCGTGCATAGCTTCCTTTAAACCGGCCCACATCTTCTCTGGTGTAGTATCATCTATGGAGAGGAGCTGTTCTTGCATCTTCCCTTGAAAAACTGCTTGCATGTCTTTGTTGCTGGCATTTCGTGTGTTAATTTTTGGTCTTTTCGTCTCTTTGGCTCTGTGAATGTTTCTGCCCACAATCTTTGTCTTGGCTAAAACGAGCAGGTGATCGGTGTTGCAGTCTGCACTGTGGTATGATCTTGTTTGTTTGATGTTGTTCAGATGGTTCTTTTTGATGATAATAAAATCAATTTGATGCCAATGTCCAGATCTGGGATGACGCCATGAGACTTTGTGGCAGTCCTTTCCATTGTAAAAAGTATTTGTGATGCATAGATTGTTGTCTGAGCAGAGTTCCAAAAGTCTCTGGCCGTTGTCGTTGATCTTGCCTAATCCAAAAATGGCCGAGACAAGTTTGCCATGCTTGTTGATCTGTGCCAACTCTGGCATTGAAGTCACCAAGGATAAAAATCTGGTCGTTTGTTGGTATCTTCGCAAGTACGTTTTGAAGGTCTTCATAAAACTTGTCTTTGTTTTCTGTTTCAGCTGCTAATGTTGGAGCATAGGCACTAATTAGATGGGCTGTGCCTGACTTAGTCTTCAGCTGCATGGTGATGATGCGTTCGGATATACCTTGAGGTGTATTAATTTTGGCGAGGAGCTTGTTGTTGACTGCGAAGCCCACACCATAAAGTCGAGGCTCTTCTTGTCCTAGACCTTGCCAGAAAAAAGTGAAGTTTGCCTCTCTCACTGAGCCACTATCAGCCAGTCGTGTTTCCTGCAAGCCCACGATGTCAACGTTTAGCCTCTTGAGTTCTTTGTTTATGATGGCAGTCTTTCTTAACTCTTTGGTGTTGTCAAGTCCGGTGCACATTGTCCTCACATTCCAGGTGCCCAACTTCATTGGGATTGATTTAAATTTGCGTTTCTTATTGCCTGGTGCTTGGCTTTACGTCTGCTTTTTGGCTTTTGTCCTATCTCCATACACCCATAAGAGCAGGCAGACCTGGCGGATCGACACCTTACTGACTGGGGGCTGCCCAGTTTAGGCGGGCGGTAGCCGATCAGTGCAGCTGAATAGCTGCTCCCACCGCCAAGAGAGACCCGTGGCGCCTTCTCTGTTCGCCAAATAGAGTCGACTTAGAACCCGTAACTGTCTCTCCCCGTGTTGTGTCCATGCTGGTCAGCAAGGATGGAGTGTCCTCTCCATTGTCTTCATGCTGCACTAGCTGTGGTTGAGCGATAGGCGATGTGCACTGTACTTGCTCGGATTGCAGTGATCTCCTTTAGGCATGCTGCTTGCCTGGGCTTCTAGAGAGAAAAGTGTCTAGCCCATCTTACACTTTCCCCCTCTCGACAGTGTTGATAAGCTCCAAAGGAAAGACAGGGTCCATACGTTTGGAAATCAACAAAGTTGCAGGGGCTGCCAGAGAATGGATTGGCTAAGAGCCTCCCCATCAACTGCCTTAGGGGCCCTCCCTCCGGATTTGTTTAGGGTTTACTCCCCTAGCCTTTGACCCTCCCGGGCCACTCACAAGGCAGTGTTTTTTTTATACTGTATAGATTTTACATATAGATGGGTGACTAGAATTCAAAGACATATTTTTTTCCTTTTTTTTTGTAATTATTACAAACTAGTTTATATGTTGAGGAAACAAAATAGACTATACAATAAATATTGGTTCGATAAATATTAGAGGAAATGTACATAAATTGGTACAGTGTACAACTAAAAGGATATTCAGCAAAAGCCAGTGGAGGTAAAAATTCATACAATCATTGAATAAACACGAAATGAGTATAATTAAAACGATGGACCATAAAAGAGAAAGAAAACTGGCACAATACACCTCTAAAAATGGTATGCTACATTAAATATACAATGTAAGTTCTTTTACTATGAGGAAACTAGACATTAATTGTGTAAGTTATATATTTATATGAACAGTTTATTTGTAGAAAGAGTTGCCCAGTTCCGTGGGTGCATCACAAAATGAATCTGAATAAAACCAGATTGGTAAAACATGTAGAGCCAGCCTGCTGCTCATATCAGCATTTTTTGACCAACTGCTGCCGGGCATTCTGCTTTGGATATTTTATGGCAGTCACCTTGATCTTGCATGGATTTAGCACTTGCAGCAGGGAACTATTTTGATTTTAGTGACCGGTGACATTTACTGATTTAGTTGTCACTGATTGGGTCTTGTACTGTAAGCAAAATTACCTTTGGTGAGGGTCAATGGTCAGAGCTTGATGATCACTCAATAATCACACCGCCGATGAGCCATGGATTAGTGACAAGACATTCGTCCAGCCCTGCTGTTCATTATAACTGGATCCATTCAAGCGGGATCTGCGCTGAAACTCTCATAGATGGAGAAATCTGTACGGCATGATAATGATTCATTCAAGCAGAATCGACTCTGATTCCATCACCCATGGAAGTCCGGCACGGAATGAAAAACAAGTGCTGCCCGCACGCTTTACAAGCAGCACGATCACTACGCGTTGAAGTAAGAGGAAATATAATTCCCTTAGAAAAGTAAAACTGGGGCGCTAATCTTTCGTCTAGCTCATATTGGCTCTTATCTAACTCTCTACCGGCTCCCTAATTTACATGTTTTCTTATTATTATCAATCCACGAAGATTTCTAGACGTGGTTGTTAATTTCCTATATGCAAATTTGTTAAACGTTAAAAATTGACACAGCAGACGACAATTCTTTAAGGCCACTCTAATAGATATTTTGGGTTTTCACAAAAGTTAACTTTTACTCTAAGGCAAGGGAAATTAATCTGGATATCTTACTCTAGGTTGTATTAATTAAGTTATTTCCCCTTGACCGTATTCGATTCTGACACCAAGCTAGTAAACTCTTTCAAAGAAAACCCTAAAAACTTCTATAGCTACGTCAAGAAGCAGCAAAGTGTTAAATCTAGTATCCCAGATCTAATGACCGAAGAGGGCACATGTACACAGACACGTAAAGAAGCAGCAGAGACATTAAATTTTTTTTTTAAATCAGTGTACATTTATGAACCCGATGGAGATTGTCCAGTATTGACTCCGCGAGTTGGAAATGACGTCTTTTTAAACGATATCCAGTTTACAGAAAATGATGTTACTCAACTTCTATTCCAGCTCAAACCCGAGAAGTCACCAGGGCCTGACAAGCTACATCCAAAGTTTTTTAAAGAATGCTGTGCCTTGGCCAAACCATTATATATGTTGTTTAGGAAATCCCTTGATATTGGAGTACTCCCTACAGAGTGGAAAATGGCAAATGTCAGCCCGATTTTTAAGAAAGGGAATAGATCCCAGCCGTCTAACTATAGACCAGTGGCACTTACCAGCATTATCTGTAAACTTCTAGAAACTGTCATCAGGAACAAGATTGTTGAACACCTGGATAAGCACGTCATGCTTTCACGTCATCAGCACGGTTTTCAGAAAGGCAGAAGTTGTTTAACAAATCTTTTGGAAACTCTAGAGAGCTGGACCCAGGACACTGATGAGGGGAAACAGGTGGACTGTTTTCCTGGACCTCCAAAAGGCCTTTGACACCGTGCCTTTTCAGCGCCTTCTTGTGAAAGTAAGAAGTTACGGAATAAGCCTAAAGATTTGCCAGTGGATTGAGGCCTTCCTTGTAGGCAGAAAAATGAGGGTGAGTGTGGAAGGAAATTTTTCGGGCTGGTCTCCAGTAAATAGCGGTGTACCACAGGGATCAGTTCTGGGACCGTTACTGTTTCTTCTGTACGTAAATGACATTCCAGAAAACGTTCACTGTGACGTTAAGATTTTTGCAGACGACACAAAGATGTGGAAAACTGTGATAAGTGTAGAAGATTGTAATGACCTCCAGAAAGACCTTGACTCTGTTGTAGACTGGTCGGATCAATGGCTATTAAAGCTTCATGTCGGAAAATGTAAAAGCATGCAAATGCAGAGGAACAAAGCAAAGAAGATTGATTTCACTTATACAATGAAAGATGATATGACAAGGAAAGACCTGGAAAACATTAGTGTAGAAAAGGACCTGGGTGTGGTTATTACGAGCGATTTGAAACCTACCACACAGTGTGTGCAAGCGGTAAAGAAGGCAAATTCAGTCCTAAAGATGGTTAAGCGATCGTTCCATTATCTTGACATAAAAACATTTAGTGTGATATACAAAACATATGTCAGACCTCATGTTGAGTATTGCTGCCAAGCCTGGAGCCCCTACTATGTCAAGGACATCCAGCTCATTGAGGGAATGCAACGTAGAGCTACTAAACTAGTTGAAGAAATCAGAGATCTTCCTTACAATGATAGACTGGGAAAATTGAAGCTACTGACCCTGGAACAGAGACGACTGAGAGAGGATTTGATTGAAGTTTTTAAACTCTTAAAAGGTTTTGAAAATGTAGAATGGACTCAGTTTTTCAACCGATCTACCTCAGACCACTTACGCGGTCACAGCCTTAAACTACAAAAACCTTGCTCATTATCCCAAATTCGACAGAAATTTTTCAGCCAGCGCATTGTTGGTGCTTGGAATGGACTTCCAGAATCAGTCGTATCATCAGAGAACATAAACACCTTTAAAAACAAGTTGGATAAGTGGTGGACAGTAGGAGATGGGTCGACTATTAGCTAACGCTACCCTAGACCCATTAATCCATAAGTATCCATAAGTAGGTGACAGGCCCACTAATAATGTAAACACACAACAAGGTAGCTATACTCCTCAAAGCATTAATAAGTGATAAAATACTAAGTCTAATTAGATAAGTAAGTATAGATCCAATGAGAGGAGTCTTCTATTCTACTAGAACTACAGTAGATTTAGACAATAAAAGATCTGGAGCTTGTGAAATGTTCCCCCTATTATTATTAATAAGTATTTTATTGGTGTCAACCATCTTATAAACAATTATAGAATAAAACAAAATAAGAAAAACATACCTAAACATATTTTCAATTATTATGAATGGCACTGATGCAATATAAACACGATGCCGAAGTTACGAAGCGCCGATTGAAACAGTGAGAGCGAGGGGATGAAGGTGGGGGGCGAGCGTTGAATGTAAAGATGCATTTTTGGGGAAAGCCCAGCGTCTTGCTGCATAGTTCAATTAACTGAATTTTTACCACATTCGGGAGAAAATGTTGTTAAAAAGATTAAACTGAAGTTTCAAAAACTTAAGACAAGTAGATTTTATGCACTCACAGATTCAAATTTACCTCATTTTTGAATCAAAATATCTCTGGAACTATCAAATCAACACAAACTTGGAGAATGCCATTTTAAAGAGCATTCATTCCTCTTTAAAAAGATGTTCAGAAGTGCCGACAAGTCGTTGTTAAAGAAACAAAAAGGGCGGTTTTTGAGACCATGTGAATGTGCGACAGTCACGGCCGGTCACAGTTGGCTGCCGCGCGCGAGCCTATCAAGCGTCACTGAACTGCCTAGTTTATAGTAAAATGAATTGTAGTTTGTAGGAAAAGTCATAAATTTTCAGGTGCAAAGAGCAATTTTTAGCAGAATTTACAAGATTTGAATTGCCAACAGGTCATAAAAGACCGGATAACCACTACACAGGTTAAGCACAATGTTATGGATAAATAACAAAAATCTAACAGTTATTGGGTTGTTTATCACCTACAGGGTTCACAGACGGACACAGTTGTGTATGTGCTGGGCACTTCATTTCATGAAAACTGGCAACACGTGTACACAGCGATAACGCGGGGGAAAAAATCGGTGTACATCATTGGTAGTTTGAAACAGCTTCAGTCGGCCGTCAAAAGACAAGGATACCCCAGAAAGTCAAGGCTTGAGCATCGAATGCAGGAGATGCTGAAGAATTATCAGAAGTCAACTGAAGTAAGTTGAGACAAATTGAATGATCAGTAATTTTGTTACTGTGGATGATTTGTGTGTTGGCTCATGAAATGAGTGGCAGAATGTTGGAACCTGAGTTTGAGAGTGAGATTTCCTATGCACAGATTTCATGTATGAAAAACATACATAGGGAGAGGGGCTGTTGGAAGCATACGTAAGCATGTGGCTAAAAAGGTTTTTTTTTTAGAATTAACTATTAAAGATTTCTATTATGTCACATGAGAGAATGTAGATCTCGCCATGAGCCAAGGTAGCTGTAAGTAAAATTGACGAAAATCACCAGTATGTGAGATGGACAATGAACTGTCAGACTGACCTCTCGAAATTCTGATGGTGTTTGTACTTGAGATTTTCAGTGTTGTCTTTTTTTCATCAGAGACCAGGCAGACTTCATTCAACTCCACAAACAGAAGATTGCACATTCGCAGAGTTAACCAATGCCAGGGGCCCTGTGAGCCGTCAAACACCAAAGAAACGTCATGTGGAGAATACGGTTAACACTCCCTTCACAAACGACTTCACTGAGTCGCTGAGTTTGAACATGCAATCAGAGAATTCAGATAATGAGGAGAATTCGGAGTTACCTTTGAAACGGAAACAGGTGCGAAAGAAATTAAGTGTATGATGTTTTTTCAACGATGTTAACCCCTTGATGTGCCTAGTTTTTTTTGGTGTTTGAAACATGACAGATGGTGCTGATCCCACTCACCGCATTGTTTTTGCAACAATTTTCAATTTATTTCAACAAATACTTAGTCAAGACAAGACTACATGTATATATAAATTCATTTTTTTTTTATTCATATACTATTATTTGACCATTTTGATGTGCTGTATTTGATCATTTTAAATCAGTGTTGTTTGTTTCGGTAGTTTTGGGAATGGTGCTATCCATAAAGTAGGTATGCTGGAAGGGGAGGGGGTAGGTTGTCTCTGTGTGTATGAAAAACATACATAGGGAGGGGGGCTGTTGGAAGCATACCTATGCTTTTCAGTTAAGGTCATGACATGAGGCATTTGTTTTCATTACATTTTTTTAATCAGGAAATTAAATTATTGGATTATAGAAAATCATGTTTCTAATGTAAAACCATCACATGCAAATGCCCCTTACGGTTTCAGAAAATCAAGGCTTTATCAACATTCACTATTCTATGCTGATTAATGCAAGGGGGAAGAGGAGTTCAGATCAAGCTTGAGGGAAGCATACCTGGTGGTTGCAGGTTAAAAACTGCCAAAATCCAGTGAACACACTGTATGGTTGGCCCCTAAATTAGTCTCTGTGGGGATGCTGGAGGGTTGCTAGTGAAACTTAAATTTGCAATGTTACTGGCACTGGCTCAGCCATGCTCAAATGGAAGACTGGCAAACTCTATTACAATGCAGAATCTGCTTTCTTACCTCTTTCCCTACTGGCCAGCATTTCTCGTCAGGACGGAGCACTTCATCGGTTTACACACCTTACTGTACTGTGCATGTGCAAAGATCACCTTTCTACACAACAGCTATCCAAACTATACACTTATCGCACATGTGATATCGATGGACACACTAGGACAAAGGAAGCTTTACCAAGAATTCTATTTTTAAGGTCAACGTCACAGGATGATAATTTCCAATACAGTGGTCAAGGAATACCTCTACAACGTCACAATGCAAGCTGTGTTGTACTGTAGGGAATGAGTTAAACTGTAAACTCCAAGGGGTGAGAACTATCAGTTCACTTTAAGAGAGGATCACTTTAACCATTTTCATGAAAGGATTATTTATATTAGACGTAATAGAATTCTTGTTTTCAATTCCCTACCATTTTGGAGCAGCTCAGTTGTTTGTTTGTTTGACTGTGTTTTGTTTTTAACTCATTTCCTATGTTAACCTTTTCCGTGCGCCGTTATTTTATCCCCGATCCGTACGTCCTGGGTACATTTGTAGACATAGTGCTGTATAAAGGAAAATACGCATTTTAGCTGATCTGTATGTCCTGTGTAGTTTTGTAGACATACATTCCTTACAGTCAGTAGATCCATCCTTGCTAATCATGATGGAGGCATTTAAGGTGGCTTTATCCTTTTGTGGGTATTACATATCTGTGTTCAACTGGTAATACTTACACGACAGATTAATTTTCTTTAATTGTCGGGTGACACACTGGCTTTTGATTATCCCATCTCCATCAGTGGCATAAGCAGCACCTCAATTATCATGATCATGCCATATTTCTCTTTCTTGCAGCCCAGCAACCACTGGGGCAATATTTGAAGACGATGAGAAAGGAAATGTAAGAAGGAAAAGACTGTTTGGATGGCTATATGGCATTTTGAGAGCCAGTCATCTTGATTAGGGTGGAAAATCCAGGATACATCTGGGCTGAAATCTGAGTCGTTGAGAGCAATGCGTTTTTATTTTGAAAATGGGGTGGGATGGGTGGGTGGGTTATTTCTTGGTTGTTATCAAGGTCATGTTCTGTTTTTCAAAGACAGTTACACAGTTCTAGATCTGAGGAGTGGTCGCAAAGTGACATTTCTTTCACTCTTATAAAGTCTGACGTCAGTCCGAGTACTTTGTTCTTGACCAAATTCACCTTTCTCTGTCGCCCAGTGTTACCTCCTTTCCCAAGATTAGGTATTCCACAAAATGGGTAGTTTGTTTCTGGATCACAGGCTCGACAGACTCATCATTTTTTTCAATGGTTTTGAAGATATATAGTGAAAAAAAAAAAGCTGCATATTTACCTGAATGGAAAAAAAAGTTGTCCATCAATAGTGAGACATGTCCCTGACACATAATGCACTGCCAAGTTCTTCACAAACACGCCCCAGACATCTCTGAAAGTGCACAATGTGCTTTGCATCCTGTGGCAGTCACGTTTTCATCAGATTTCAACATATTCTTCAATACGCAAAATCTTTGTTTTGAACAAAGTAACTCCGGGCAACTTTTTCCTTCAAAGACACTCCATTGTTGAGAGTAGTGTGACTAAATTTGATACATGCTGCTCATATACGTCAATTTTGTAATAAGGGCCCATATTTCATCCTCAGCAGTCTCCGCCCATTCCTCCCCCTCACTTGTTTCCCCTTTGTCTTCGTGTTATCTACTATACTCGATACCATTTGATTGTCCTAGACCAAAAGAAAATACATAGATGCAGCATTAGCAGCTGATCCCGTTTGGTATCCTATTCTTAGAGATTTTCAGCAGATTCTGACCTGAAAAGTGTCAGGAAGCCTATAGCAAAGGAGAACATTCCGCAGGTTATGTTTTCCAATAAACATGGCCGGGAGGGATGTTTACTGTTGACAATTAGTTCTGCATGTCCAGAGACTGAGCTACTTCAGCCAGGGCTTCTGAAAAAGCTTGTACCAGGTCCTGGTTCAGCCCATTTCGTAGGAAGCAGTTGCATCAGTTGTAGGTCAATCTACTTTCTTGATTGTCTTCACCCTTGGTCATCATCACTGTCACAAAAGGCCCTCTCCATCATGATCACCGGTTTTTTCTTCCACCTCAAGTGTCATTTCTTCCTCATATCTCATTTGTCATATTCGGTTACATCATTTGCATTGCTCTCTTTAATGCCTTCTTGATACCACAAAACTACCAAAATCTTATTCTGAAGGTACTGACACTGTTCAGTCAGAAAGCCACCTCAACAGAATCTACGAAAACTACACTCTGAAAATCTTTGACCACCAGGGATGAACAAGAAGACTCGGGAATGTACAAGTACTCATTATTATATACCCCACCACCTGTAATCGATACTTCAATAACACCTTACCCATCACAGTCAATGGCACATAAAGATTAGAACATTTGTAAAAGTATTTGATTACAGATGACAGAGATTCACTGACTGTCTAGTTTTGTACCCAGGGCATACAGGTAGGAGTAAATAGTATAAATCCTTATATGA
Source organism: Onchidella celtica (assembly GCA_963931925.1). Taxonomy (NCBI): domain Eukaryota; kingdom Metazoa; phylum Mollusca; class Gastropoda; order Systellommatophora; family Onchidiidae; genus Onchidella; species Onchidella celtica. The sequence goes on along the minus strand of OZ007570.1, from coordinate 13,610,745 downwards.
GAGGTATGTCTACATTTGTACCCAGGACGTACGGATCGGGGTTGAAAAAAGTAAACGTAAATAAACAAAAGAAAAATTCCCAGGACAAAATTCTAATGACACCCACAGATTGCTGGTATGTAATTTGAGGAATACAGAAAATTTAAGGGTTGGGGTGTAATTGTGCTAATTTTGGCTTAATTTTTTATACCCCTCTGTCTACATTTGTACCCAGGACGTACAGAAAAGGTTAACTTACATGGGTGTGGATGGGAACTCGCAACACTATCCAGTTTGAAATGTGGATGTAGTTCAAAGATGTGTTTTCTTTCACTCAGTATAAACACAAGACATAATACATTAGACATTAAACTAAAGGAAAATCAATGAATCAGGATGGGATACAATATTTCAAGAAGTTGGCTTAGATACAGTGTTGGAAAATTGGTGTCCATTCGAGCAGAATATTAGGCTTTCCGTAGCAAAGCAAGAATCCATGAGCCCAATATTCAACTTACTGTGGTGATAATAATTTTCTTACCTTTCATAATGAAATGTAATGATAAAATTCTCTTCAACTTATCCATTGTCAAATCGTTTTACTTATATTTCCTTTCCGTTTTATTCTGTGATATATATATGTACGTGTATGTGATTGAGACATATTATGTGGGTTCTGACTTGAGCCAATCAGAAGATACATATGTACATGTATATCATACATCCCTAGGCCACTGTTGAGTTGTTGCACTTTAACCAGCCCAGTGGCGCTGTGATTGGGTCTTGTATAATCCCACAACGAATTCAAGCCATTTTAATTCTACTTAAAATTGCTTCTCGGACATGAAATTTCATGACATTTCCAATATCCATTTCTACTATTGGCCAACCAAAAAAAAAAATCAGTGAATTTCAATTTCCAGTTACTGAGTGACCATCATGCTTTAACCCTTGGGTGTACAATAAAATGAGAACAGCCCAAAGACTGGAGCTTAACCAAAATTGTTCACCAGCGCTCAAGAAATGAATTTCTATAAGAAGATGAGATCATGTATTCATATATATACATATTTTAATTTTGTACAACAATGCAGAAAAAGTTTTTATGCTTTATTTTCATTTTATAATTCGTCTTTATTTTAGAATTCATTGTACATGTCTTATCCAATATATCTCTTGTTACATGTCCATACTACTTGTTTCTGATGCAGGCCATTGTAAAGTAAATACATACAAATTTTTCTTCTTTTTACAACCACATTTCAACCGTTGTATACTGTGAAAGGATGAACAATTTTTTATTTTTAATGTGCTTTCATTGTAACGCTAGTGCATGAGTAAGGTACAGCTACTCATAGTAGTTTGTGGGCACTTGTCTGGTTGCCATTAATTGAATTATTTCCCTTGTATGCAGTAGCGCGGGACCTGTTATTAGTGTTATTCACATCCCTGCAAAGGAAGCGCGCGTTTTGATTGGTCACTTAGAAATTGTGACCACCGGGTGTCCAGCTCTTGTATCATGTCTTAAAGTTTCTTAAACATGCGCATTCTTTCTGGTCAACTGTCAGAAAGACAAACTCGGGCTCATTTTTAAGGGTAAGAAATACCCTTCCCGCATAATATAGGGGCTAACGATAATGTTTGTTACTAACGGAGATACGATGTATTGATGGTCTAAAGTATCCCGGATAAGTTTGTCAGATGTTGCTAGTCCCGTCACCTTTAAAAAACTATATTACAACAACTACACAGTTTCTGGTAAAAGTAGTCGGCTAGGATTTTAGCAGCAAGTTCCTACTTTTTGTTGATACCAATTTTATTGTACTTCAATGCACGTATCCCAGTGAGATCATTAATAAGAGAGTCTTGGATTTAAAGTAAACTATGAGCTAGACACGTGTTATCACCGATAAGTCCAACCTGGGTCAAACTTATTAAATTATATACTCAATAGGACGATAGAGTAACTTCTGCAGTTTACTAGGATATTGGGTTGATTTCTGTACGTACAATGTTAGCCACGCTATGAATTTTATGTGTCGGTACCCTAACCAATTATTCAGGCCCAGGCTCTACGCCGGAGCATTCCATTTGTCCAAAACTGGACTAGCTCTTACATCCACGCTGGCTCATAAATACGATGCCAGTTCGGGTAGTTAACATCCTCCCATCAAAGACGTCGAATCCGTCTGACCAGCGCCAGTGGACTCAGAGGCTTGCCGTGCCCCACTCGGGCATGATGACGTAGTTACGCCAGTGAACTCTGCATGACCTGTGCTCAGAGACTTGCCGCCGCATCCCGCCCGGGTACTATGAATATGATGCAGTAAGAAAGTAGCAGAGAAACTTTGGGTGAGTTGGAAACCTTATAAGGAACAACTTTAATTTGCGTGATTGATTCCGGGCAAGTGTGCTGATGCCGATGACTATGGGTCCGGTCCATTTTGGGTTCAATCCCACACTGGAGCATTTATTTTTTTAAACCTAGGATTGCTCATTTTTAGGATTTTTTAAATTTTTTTTTAAGGATTTTGCAAAATTGATGTCCTGGGGAAATTGATCAATGTTACTCCAGATTACTGTATTCCTGTTCATTTTAATTATTCCTGTTCACAGAAACAAAAAGGGAAATCAAATTTTAAACATGTAAATGATGTCTTTTAGTCAGTGTGAACTGAACAGCTCATCTCTCTCCATGGTAACCTGGATCTATTTGTCATGTTTTGTTTTATTTATTTTTTTTGTTTCCATGGAAGTTTAATTCATTTTTATTTGCTCTGTCTGACTTTCTCTGTGATTTCACACCAGACAAAATTGGCTAATAATAATAATTCATCTAAAAAAATTGTAAAAAATATTTTTTAAAATCCTAGTCACAATTTTATATCCTGGAGCAAAGCAACAATGATCAGTGGGGGAAAACGCAGAAAAAAAGTGCCCAAAAAAAAAACAAAGTCAGATCTTGCAGAGCCTCGACCCCACCCCTCAACTCGGCAGGCGAGTTTACTTTTGGTAGGGTTTTGGAATAGAAAAAAAGAATGAGCGGTAGTGGAGGATGAACTCTTCTGGCTTTCCGATTTCCCCCTCAGCACGCTGTTTGTTTACTTTGGTCTGTTATCGGAATGAGAAGTAATGTGCATCGTTTATTTTGGTCATGTGATTGAGTAGTCATTGAGATGGACCCTCGGGTTGCCGTCGCTGGCCTCTCACTCATCGAGCGAAGGAATTGTTCAGTTCAGCTTTTTATGTATGTGAAGTTAATCCGATCTTTCTAGACTTTTATCACTCGCTAAAATTGAGAGGGCTTTGGTTCTTGCCTGCTTGTTTATGGTACTTGGCCGATTTTGTATCCCATAGTCAGCTCTCGCCATCAAAAATGTTTTTGGTAAAAGTTTCATCGATAGATCGACCGAACGCCATTTTAATGTTTACGCCGAGGAGGTTGTCAAGTGACGCGTAAGGAGCTCTTCCTGAATAAATATCACAGTTCACAACCAAAAAATCCATCTGCGAATAAGATTCTGACCTTATTCACAGATGTCTGCGAATAAGTGTGGCCTTTATAGAAGTACTATACAGAATATGTATTATGTTTCGTGAAGGGTTCTCCCTGTGTAGTGTCATGCACGCGTTGGCCTGCCTAGGCTCGCGGCTACGAGGGTGTGACCCTCCAGTATCGGATGGAAAGGGGAGCAACGTCAGCACAATAGCCACTGAGAGTGCTGGTGATAATTTGAGTAGGATGACCTGCACTGGTATGCAGTGTCTGTGTTAGTGGCTGTCAGTTGGTCACTGTTGACCGCCACGTTATGGAATGGCTACTCTAGATTTGTTATGCCCTGCTCAGTGTAGTGAAACGACTGTGCTCCTGCCCCTTCATTCATTATGTCCATTCATACATTAATTAGTATATTGCAAGCACTGTTAGGCTCCTTGTATAAAAACAATATAGTAATTTTTACTTGTAGTTCATTAACCTTAGTATTTATACCCTCCATGTATTGGCTTAGATCTTAGAATCATGTTTATGTTTTGATTTACTCAACCCTATGTATGCTCGCCATTGATTGCCTGATTGATGTTGTAATTATTCTAATTTCTATCCTAATCATATTTTTGTCTTTTTCTCTTATTCCAGCTCATGGCTGGTTGGGCTTTTAGCTTTTAGTTTTATTCTACGGTTCCTTTTCTAGTTTTTTTTTTTAATAAATAAAAGAGTGCCCGCAGAATCTGTGTTCCTTTTGTGTATCCTTAAGGGAAGACTAGGACCCACATAAACCCAAGTAGCCACTCGTTGGTCCTACATTTTCTGGTGTCAGAAGTGGGATTAGAACGTGTGGCCTACAATACTTTGGCAGAAGACTTAACACTAGCCCATGTTTATTCTTGTTGTTTTTTGTGTGTGTGAAATTAATAGAATACTACATGAATGTCATTTTGTCAGTTTCACAATGTGAGACAGCATGGGAAATGGTGAGAATTACTTCTGGATCATAGGAGTTTTATAAATGATGGTACAAAAAAATAAAGTGGTCAGTGTCAGGTTTTACCTGAAGGATTTGAAATGTGAAGTTCATGGAAGGCAGAAATGGGCAAATTATGGTCCACGGAATAGATCTGGCCTACCCCCGTAGTTGACTGAAAATTATTTTACTTGTCACTAGTCACTGAGCTGTAAAAAATATTTTTAACACATGCACAGCCCCCTCCCCACCTCAAATCAAACAGAGATTTTTTGTTTAAAAATTAACACCATGTAGATAATTATTTTGTCATTATAAAAGGACCCAATATGAAGTGGTACTAGTACATGTAGTATTATGGCCCTCTGTCTCCACACTAAACAAAATCTACTCCACATGTATGTGACGTTATCATGAAATACACCAGACAATAGAAAACAGAACCACCACAAGACTAACTGTTATGTAGAATCACAAAGTTTATTCAATAAAAGTGGACCTAACTGATGCATGAACTGACAAATCTCTTATAAAATTAATTGACCTAGATAGTGATCTTTCTTTTCTTCTTGGTAGTCCATCGGAATCCAATGATGACATTGTTTCTCTGCTCTCAGCGATGACGGCGCATGTGGCTCCGCAGGCCGAAGCTGGAAGCACACAGGTGTCCGCAGGTGTCGCATTGAAAGTTTGTATTTTGGACTGAGGTGGACGCTGCCCGGTGACGACTGTCCCTTGCCGCAGCGAGACGCTGTCGCCGATCCTTATCAAAAGTAGTGGTTGCCTTGGAGGTGAGAGACCTCCATCCTGATCTATTGGAGGCACACGCTCGCACACTTCAGCTGGACTCCTTCCATGGTGATGGCTGGTTGGGGCCGTGATGTGTTCGGGGCTGGCTGGACCAAGACCTCTGTTTTCCCAAGACTGATTGTGAGTCCGAACAGACTGGCCGCATCTGCGAAGCGGTTGACAATGACCTGCAGGTGGGTCTCCCTGTGTGCCATGAGGGTGCAGTCATCTGCAAAAAATACCTCTAGGATGAGTTTATCTAGGGTCTTTGTCCGAGCAGAGAGACGGCGGAGATCGAAGAGGGATCCGTCAAGGCGGCACTTTATGTAGGTCCCTAGATCCAGGTCTTTCACCGCATGGGCCAGAACTTGTGTGAAGAACAGGTTGAACAGAACGGGCGCGAGTACACAGCCTTGCTTCATTCCGTTGGAGATGGCAAAGGGGTTCGAGTGTTCTCCGTTCAAAAGGACCTGTCCAGTCATGGAAGAGGCGTATGAGTTAGGTGAATTTCCGTGGACAGCCGAGCTTGAGAAGTACAGACCAGAGAGCCTCTCTGTTGACCGTGTCAAAAGCCTTTGTCAGGTCTATAAACACTGTGTATAGGTCCATCTGCTGTTCAATGCACTTCGCTTGAATTTGTCGTACAGTGAACACCATGTCAATGGTGCTACGGCCAGGTCGGAATCCACATTGGGCTTCAGGCAGGTTGTCTTCAGAGATGGTTTCGATGAGCCTGTTGAGGAGTATTCTGGCAAGGATCTTCCCAGCGATGGACAACAGGGAAATAGCTCTGTAGTTGCCACAGTCTGCCTTTGCTCCTTTGTTTTTATATAGTGCCACTATGGTAGCATCTCTGAGATCTGCAGGCATGTCTTCTTCCTTCCATATAGTACAGAGGACATCATGGAACGCCTGAAAAGCGGTGTGTCCAGGAGCTTTGAAGAGCTCTGCGGGGAGTCCATCTTTTCCTGATGCTTTGCCACAGTTCATATGCTTTATTGCAGCCCTGACCTTGTCTTCCGTTGGTGGAAGGTCAAGTTCCTCTTGTGGAGTCTGCTCTAGTACAGATTGGTCGACAGCGTATGGTCGGTTAAGTAGCTGGCTGAAGTGCTCCTCCCACCTTGCACTGATTCCCTCCTTGTCCTTGATGATGGTAGAACCATCAGCCAAAAGCAGGGGGGGGGCTGTTCCTGACGCTGAGGAATCGTAAATGGCCTTTATTGCACTGAACAGCATCTTGGAGTTGTTGGTGTCAGCATAAAGCTGCTCTTCATCAGCCTTCCTTTCCCACCACTGATTCTGCATGTTGCGGAGTTCTCTCTGTACTCTGGCTTTGCAGTCTTTGTATCTGTCATGTCTTGAGGAACAGTTAGGATGGTTTTGCCAGTCAATGAAGGCCTTCCTCTTTTCGTACAGCATTGCCTGCACTGCTTCGTCATTTTCGTCAAACCAATTCTGGTGGACCCTCTTCTTTGGGCCTAGCACTGACGTGGCAGTCTCAGTGACCACTTCCTTGAATTGGCTCCACTTTTCTTCTGTCGTGCCTGTCAATGGTCCTCTGCCATCGATCCTATCATCAAAGCTGGTTTGAAATTCATGGCGGAATCTGATAGAGAGGAGGCGTGCAGTGTTAAGGCGAGTCTGACAATCTTTGGGCGTTTGCGGTGTTGTGGGACTACGTGGAGGTTGAGCAATCTGCGCCTCGCATTGCCCTTGTAACAAGAACATCTTTGCTGTCATATTGGCGGGTGATGATGTAATCTATGAGATGCCACTGTTTAGATCGGGGGTGCATCCATGTTGTCTTGTACGTATCAGCCTGTCTGAACGTTGTGTTGGTCAGCAGCAAGTCATACTCAGCACATTTACTCAGCAGAAGCAAGCCATTGGGGTTCATTTTCCCAGTCCCATGCTTTCCTATTACACCTTTCCACTGAATGCTGTCCCTGCCAACTCTGGCGTTGAAATCGCCCAGCACTAATAGCTTGTCACTGGCGGGTGTGGTAGGCAGCAGGGCGTCTAAGTCAGTATAAAACTGCTCTTTCACTTCTTCTGCGCTAGTCAGTGTTGGGGCGTAGGCGCTAATGATGGTGAGGAAGCGCTTGTTGCTGATGCCAGTGGGAAGGCTGGGAATCTGCCTGAGAAGGCTGGTCCTGATGGTAAATCCAACACCCTGAATTCTGTCCTCATTCTGAGCTTTTCCCTTCCAGAAGAAGGTGTATCCGGTACCTGGTTCAGACATTGATCCTTCCTCGGCGAGCCGAGTTTCACTGATTGCGGCAATGTCAGTGTTATAGCTTGCTAGTTCTTTTGCTACAAGAGCCGTCCTTCTCTGAGGTCTTGCGACATCGTCCCGATCCAAAAGGGTACGTACATTCCACGTCCTTACAATGAGCTACTTTTTCTGTTTTGGTCGACCGTAGGTGGGTAAATCTTGCCAGCCGCGGTCAGCTGGCCAGATTGGGTAGTACAGGCATTTCTTTGGGGCACCTTTTCTAGCCCTCTCCCCTTGTTGGGGTGAGCAGTGCGCTCCTAAAAAGGCTGCTCAGTCGCCTGGGATGCTGCCGGGGTTCTCCGCTGCCCTGGGTTCGAAGAACAACGACCACTTGTCCCGAGGCCGCCTACATGCAGGCTTGTGACTAATGATTCCCAGTGGTTACCTCCACCTGTCACCTTCGCCACTCCCCCATCGCCGCAGGACTTTTGATGTGTGTGTCAGGGAGCTGAGTAGCAAAGACACCTGTGCGTGATGCTGTTTTAAGTGGGAGAACCGTTGCACGGGGGCAAACCCACTCTCTCTCCGCAGAAGAAACCTTGACCCAGTGGCACGGAGAACCGTTGCGCCTGGAGACCTCCCCTGCCGCAGTGATGATGTCTTTTGTGCTCTGTCACGCCCTAAGCATTCCACGATGCTTTGATGCAGCGCCTTCCCAGCCGTTGAACCCTCTATGGGTTTCCTCCGCCTGGTCTACCGTAGCAGTCTTTTCTGTTATTCGGGTGAGCAGCTCCCTAGATGGATTGCCTGCCAAGGCTATCGAGCTTCATCTGCACGGATTTTGAGATAAGAGATTTCCTGCTCCTACTCCTAGGCAGATTTACAACCAGGGTTGAAGGCTCAGCCCGCCTGGCTCAGGCCCCCTATACCGCCGAGCACTCGGTCGCATCCATGGCAGCCTCTGTGGAAACGAGGGGTACCTCGGGAAGGTACTGCTATGGACATATTTGCGAAAGAGAGGCCACATGCATAGAACCCAGCTGGCTAGCCAGACCAGGCTACGCGGCGATTACTACGCCTGGAAAGGAGAGGTGGTCGTGTTGCACATCACTTTCCATTGTGAGCGGGACATTCTTGATAGTGATAATACAAGAAATACAACAGCTCAAGTAACAACAGAGTTTAAAAACAAAAAAATGAGAATTGAAACGCCACAAAATTAACACAACTTGAGAGCATAATAACAAAATCGAAAAACTTAGAAAATCTCCTCACGTTATCTAGATCTTTTCCAAATTCTTTGATCCTGCTATCTTTTATTGCAATATTTGCTTTCCTCCAGCCGAACGTCAAATTTCTTGTATTTGAGACCAAATATCAAAAGGGTAACCTTATAACATATACCGGTAGCCTAAAATTTAATAATCAAACTATATTTTGTTAAACTATGTTCATTGGGGCTACATGTAGCCTACATATAACCAAACCCCACCCCTGAAACATTATTTGGGCTATCCGTTTCTCGCTACGGTAATATTGAGTCGCAAAAGTAATATTGATCATGTAGCCCAACCCCAAGCCTACCCCTAACTCTACCTAACCCTAACCCCAACCCTAAGCCTACGGTAATATTGAATCGCTGAGGTAATATTGATCATGTAGCCCCAATAAACGGGTGACCTTATATAGGCTACATATAGCCCCAATAAACTCCCATATCAAAAAGCGCAGAAGTAACGTATGGACAAAGCAAGATTTTTGCTCACTGCTAATGCTATGGAGAAATCTCTCTGGTCTGATCAGAGAACCAGTCTGAACTGTCTATCCCTCATAAGTAAGTTGTATCACTTTGAACAGCAAGGAGGTTGCAACAGCCGTGCTTACACATGCAGAATCCACACACACACACTAACCACATGATAACCATCTAAAAACACACACACACACACAACAAATAACGAAAGGAATAAAAAAAAAAACGAAATCTCATGCAGCCTACTGTAGTAGTAAATGTTTACACTAAATTGACCATCAACGTCTGTACAAGTAACAAAATGAGTTTCATTCGTGCCAATGCAACACTAGGCTGTGAAATCTACACAATGAATGAATGAATGAATCCACCAACTTGTACACTGTACACAAAAACTTCATTTCCCACAGTTGCCTATTGCACTGCAGTATCAAAACAGAACAGACAAGATTTATTAGAAACAAAAATGGAATCTCCTGTTGTTTTTTTTTTAATTTATTTTTCTGGAAAAGGATAAAAAACACTTTATAACGAGACAGAAATGGGGCTGGGAAGAAATAAAGACCAATTGCTCACTGTTCCACTCATCAAAGTAACTTCTTGTACTTGTTATAAACAGCAAAACCCAAAGAAAAAAAACAAATAATGTACATTCAAAACAATGAAAAAAAAAAACATCATTAATCTCTCTGTTCAAGCAGTAAATGGCTCGTCTAGCATTCTGTCAAATGTTCAATACACAATGTATGTATTCATCATCAATCAATTTACATAACTAGAAAATCATCAATAAATTTACATAACTAGAAATAATGAGAAAGATAGATTTTGCATTATGATCCGATACATGTAGTAATTTTACATGGTCTATATACAAGTTTTTAAATTAACCCCATGATTTCAAGATCTCCACTTCAGGTATGGCATCATAGATCAGTCGTATGACAAGACATGACAAGATCAATGGAATAAATGAAGAGAGAGAAAAAATCAACAACACTGAGAAGAAAAGATGATGATGACAATTAGCTAACGATGAACAACACTGATGACAAGAGACATCATAAACCATGGCAGTAAAAGTCACTAATTATTGGTATTCATCTCGGCAGCCATAGATCAAACATCCTACTACAATACACAATCCATACAGAATTCAAGTACACAAACTTTCTCTTCAACCACAGCAAAATCATGTGCTATTAAAAAATAAAAAAAAGGCCATACGTGATGAAGTTCTCTCGCACTTCACACATCACTGAATGTCCTATCATATCCCAGAATGGTGAAAGGACAATAATTATTTTCAATGGTGTTTACTTTGTCTTCTCCAGACAAGAGCAAAATCAAAAGACGATTTGATATAGATAGATTTAGATCTTCAAGGGAAACCATAACTTAACATGACTGAAAGAAATGTTCAGTGTTTGAAAGAAAGAAAAAACTGCAATAGAGATTCCCATTTATGTCTTGCATAATTTAAAAGTATTTCAAATTACATTCCGAGACTGTCTATATAATTTTCTTTCTAAGCACTGAAAGAACAGACAAACAAAAAGAGTAGGTGATGCAAAAATACTTGTATAACAAACTTCATCTTTCATGCAACATTTGGCAATTCGCACACATGCTCTGGACGTTCTGGTTCCAGGCATAGTGTCTTCCAGAAACTCCACAGGTCACGGTGGACAAGAGATGAGGTATTTGTTTCAATGTTCCGCGTCAGCAGACATATGAAAGGACACACATGATACATGTATGTACATCACAGACAATATGGCCTTAGAAAAAAGGTCGGTGGGAGGAAAAAGACATAGGCCTACCTGTATCGTACACACACACAGACACTGAAGTTTGAAATGATTGAGTTCAGCAGAGCAAAATCTGCATATATAATATCTGTATACACACTGAAAATATTAACCCAGTGTGATGCATCCAAGCTTTATAAATGTGTTCAAACTGTTGGCTGTTCTGGGCCAGGCATGGATCATAACGTTGTTCAACCGAGTTAAGAACAACATCAAGCAGTTCGTTTATGTATACGTTTGTTTGAGATACATCGTACCCACATGTTGTACATAGAATGTTAGGATTTTTGTGAGTTGTCCATAATATACCGGTACTCTCTCTGTTTTCATTGGTGCATGTGAATAGCTTGACCCCACACCCCAAATCCAAGAAAAAAGAGCCAGCCAAAAAGAAAACCACGTTCAGAACCCAGGTTATAAATTTTCAAAGCATTTGGAACAAGAAAGAAGAACTGAGCTCATTTTTGAACGAAACTAAACCTGACGTAATCATCGGAACAGAAACATGGCTAAACGAAAATATAAAAACCAGTGAAATTTCAATTAATGATGATTATGAAATCTACAGAAATGATAGGAAGAAGAGAAGGGGAGGTGGGGTCTTGATAGCAGTGAAGAAGAACTTAGTTAGTGAAAAAATACCTAGTGAGGAAGCAGGAGAAACTGTTCTCTGTAAGATTAGAGTGCAGGGTAAACCTCCTCTTGTTGTGGGTGCAGTCTATCGACCTCCTGGTAGTGACTTGGAAACTAGTAAGAACATTTGTAATGAACTTCTCAGTGCCTACCAAAAGAACAAAAAGGCTACCATCTGGATAGGAGGAGATTTCAATTTACCTGATATAAACTGGGAAGAAGGAAATGTGAAGAGTTGCCAAAACTTAAGAGAAATAAATGACCTATTTTTAGACAGTGCTGCGGATATAGGCCTAGAGCAAGCAGTAAAAGAGACCACTCGAGGAGATGCACTGTTAGACCTATTCTTTACTAATTTCCCTAACCTTACAAGAGAGATCAAAATTCTTCCTGGACTAGGGGACCATGACATAGTCCAGATTGATTCAGAACTGAAACCCTTTAAGAAAAGACCTATTAGGCGACAGATTTACCTATGGAATCAGACAGACGAAAATAATTTGAAAAGGGAGGCAGCAACTTTTGGCACTTTTTTCATGAAATACCACTCTTCAAAAACTGACGCAAACAAACTCTGGGACTGTATCAAGTTAAATTTGAACATGATCATGGAAAATGTCCCAACAAAAATGTCATCCACAAAAATTCACCAACCCTGGATAAATACTCTAACGAAAAGATTAGTTCGGAAAAAATATAAATGGTTCAAAAAAAATGAAACAGTGCAACTCCGAACGAGTGAAAAACAAATATCTAGAAATTAAAAGATTGACACAGAAAGAATGCCGGAAAGCTCATAATAATTATATCCATGAGATGATAAGTGATTCATCTGATAACAGTAAAAAACTTTGGAGATATGTGAAAAGTAAAAATAAAGAAAACTTAGGAGTAGCCGCACTGAACGATGAGAGAGGGCACCCACAGCAAGATGCCCAAAAAAGAGCCAATATCTTAAATACTCAATTTTGTAAGGTCTTTTCCGACCCAGGGGGAGTCTTCTCGGGAGAGCTGAGTGATGCCAAACTGCCGGATATGGATGAAATATTTGTCACAGAAAATGGAGTACTGAAACTTTTGGAAAACCTTAACGAAAATAAAGCTACAGGGCCTGATGGAATTCCCGCCAAATTACTGAAACTCTGTGCCAAGGAAATTGCCCCTGTTTACACTTTGTTATTTAGAGCTTCAATTGAACAAGAAAAAATACCGGAAGACTGGAAAAAAGCAAATGTAGTACCCATTTTTAAGAAAGGAAATAGAGCTAGTCCTGAAAATCATAGACCAGTCTCCCTGACATCAATATCTTGTAAATTTTAGAGCATATCTTGCATACCAGCATCATGAAGCATCTCGAGAAACACTCAGTTTTAACACATGTCATGTACAGCATGGTTTTAGAAAACACAGGTCGTGTGAGTCCCAGCTGGTCACAACTTGCAATGATTTTGTTAATAACTTGAATAACAACAGGCAGACTGATACCATCTTATTAGATTTCAGTAAAGCCTTCGATAAAGTGCACCATGCTAGTCTCTTGTCTAAACTAAACCATTATGGAGTTAGAAACAGTACTTTGAAGTGGATTAAGTCTTTCTTAGAAAATAGAACACAGATAGTCGTCGTTGATGGAAAGTCATCCAATCCTGCAGCTGTTCTCTCGGGAGTACCCCAGGGTACTGTAATGGGCCCCTTACTATTCCTAGTTTATATTAACGATATGCCAAGTAAGATCTCTCCAGGCACTAAATTACGACTGTTTGCTGATGATAGCCTCCTCTATAGAACAATAAACTCAAAAGAAGATACGGAAATTTTACAGAAAGATCTAGACAGTCTACAAAAATGGGAGAGGGACTGGCGTATGGAATTCCACCCCAGTAAATGCCAAGTCCTGAGAATTTCAAATAAAAAACACAACATCACCTCAGACTACTTTATACACGACGAAAAATTGAGCGAAACACATGAGGCTAAATACTTGGGAGTTACATTGGACAGAAAACTTACATGGAACCAACACATTAATAACACATGTAACAAAGCAAACGGTATACTAGCATTTCTAAAAAGGAACATCTCTAACTGCGATAGGAAAGTAAAAGAAAAATGCTATAACACCTTTGTGAGGCCCTACCTAGAGTATGGCTGCAGTGTCTGGGACCCCCACTGTCGAATAAACATAGACCAACTGGAAAGGGTCCAGAGGAGAGCTGCCCGCTTTGTGACAAATGACTATACTAGAAGTAGTAGTGTAAATAAAATGATGAGAGACCTCGAGTGGACACCATTAGAAGAGAGGAGAGCAAAAAACAAAGTAAAAATATTTTATAAAGGCAGGGAAGGAAATATCCATATCCCACTGAACCACCTCACCATTAATACCAGAGGCAACAGAAGGAATAATATAAAATATAACATCCCAAGCTCACGGGTTAACAGCCATCTTTATTCTTTTTACCCTAATGTCATCAGGATGTGGAACAACCTCCCGGCAGAAGTCCAAACACTATCGTCTGCAACGACTTTCGACAATGAATTTAAGAACATTATTATCCGTTGCAGCTACCATTGTAACTAAAGTGCGGGTTGTATGTCTGTGCACAATCTGGAAACCAAGAGATATTTATACCAGAGTTATATATACAAAAGACTTTATACAACTAATATATTTTTAAATGGTCTTAACATCTATGTAAGATTTTACCCTGTTTTTAGCCTCAGAGGAGCGACGTTGAGTCGCATATAGGCCTACTATAGTGCAGTTGGGGAATCGTCTTATAGTTATAGACGAACCAACTATAAAAGAAGAAGAAGAAGAAGACTCTTTAAGCTCGTATGTACAGAGTAATGTGATATAAAATCCAATTCTGTGTCAGAAATCGAGCACTGGTGTGTTTATTTGACGTACAGAATTTTCTCTGCAACAACTTTACTTTATTCTTATATTCCTCTTTGGTGTTGCTCTCTGAGTGAAAGAATGAATGTAGATTTTGTTGTGAAAAGGACCAAAATTGATTCAAAGTGGGATTAATTTGTCAAGCTTTGGGTTAATGATCATTTAGGGGCCTAATGTTGGATTGAATGTTGAAATAGAGTCAAATACAGCTTATCGCTACAAGTAAAGATTACATGTATATAGGTAAGCGTGAAAGGAAGCAGTAAGTTGTAATTTGTGAATTGCTTACCGTACAATAGGTAATACACATTTTTCCTACAAGTCGGAAATTTGGAGCTGAGTTGTCAGGTCTTAAATGGTACACAGCATGAAAAATGTTTTATCCGAGATGCAGGATACCGAAACGGATCAATTTGTCATAAACGGTCTGTCGATTTGCGTACGGATGTCAACAGTACAACAAATCACAACAAACCCCTTCTATTTTCACAGAAAAGAGAAGTACTCACCATAAATTTATCTGCGCACAATTTGTGGACATATAGAGGGAGAAGGAACGGTTTGTCTCGGTCTTCTGTGTCACGGGTTTTATTCTCTTAAAAATTATATTTGACGACCACACGGGAAACAACCACCATAGGTACAAAAAGTCATTTTCACCATTATCCCCCTGTATGCAAGTTTGGTTCATCAGCGTCATCACTGCAAAACCAAAGATTGAAAAAAGGTGTGAAATACTAGAAATCAAATTTTCATTTGTAAGAGGGGAAGTTATGGTACTTTCAGACTTTAAAAATTGATTTTGTCAGTTTCACATTTTCAAGACTGGTTGTTTTTTCCTTGTGTTCTTCAGTGGTAGGCTCGGGTAAAACAGTTTATCATCATTAAAGTGGATTACTACTTTCATTCTCAGCAATTTCATAAATTCCTTCTGTGGATATTTCAATACTTAAGATCTAAATGTTAAGACATTTATAGAAAATGCTGTGTGTATGCATACCTCTACACTATCAAATCCAAATGCCATATTTCAATTTCTCGTCATTCCGTAAGATGACGCAGTTGTTATAGTTTTATTATTTTTATGACAATTACCATGGACAATGTTATTGTTCATTATCTTAATATCAATATCCATGTGAAGCAGGTTAAAACACAATTTGTGACATTATAAGTACAACATTATTTTGTACTGTGAACATTTAAAATGTTGCCTTAAGTTTTTAGTGTGCACCATGCTGCACATTCCACTAAAAATATTGTGTGAAAGTTTGAATGGGATCTGGGTTGCTGTGTTTCAAATGAGCAGTGTGAAGGCTTAATGTGTCTATATTTTTATGTGCAAAGGATTGCATGTCTTTAATTTGTACATGTATTAAACTGATAGAAACCTAATCCAGGCTTCTTTTTTTTTCTTTTCTCTTTTTTGTGCAAATCATCTACTTTACTCTTTGTCAAATAAGTTTTTTACCAATTATAAAATTCATATCATTCACGATCACTTCAAATCTGCAGAAAAAAAGTAACAACTGGCTCTGAACAACTCATTAAACAAGGCCTGAGAACCTATTGAGTTAAAAAGAACACAATTTTCAAACAGGGTCCCTTGTTGATGTGAAACAAAATTTAAAAGTAAGACAAATTCCCTTACGAACTGCACAAATGACAAAACAAAGCTAACGAAGTCACTTGGTGAACCGAACAAAGGAGTAAGAAACAATACACAGCACACACAATCACTTTGTGAATATAAAAAAAAAATCCACCATGATCAAAAAAATTATCTGAACAAGTTTAATGTAAAAATAGTTTTTATTAAAAACTACTCAAATAAAAACACAACAAATCAATTCAGCAGTTGTGACATGACTTGGGTGGCTGCATCAGTTGGCTCTGAACACACAGGTAATCCCTACTCTCCCCACTGCCAACACAAATGAAAACAACCAGTCAAACTGTGACTGACGTATTATATCAATGTATGGTTGCATGGGTAATGGATGACATAAATGACAATGCTGAAAAAAACACAGAATTTTACACCAAGTTTGATTACGAAGGACAAAATCAAACACTTTCAGGTCACCATTTACACAACAACATTATGGACAATATGGACGGAATGTCATCAAGTGCATTACAGCATTACATAGCCTCCATCTCTATCAGTTTTTAATTAGTGATTCTAATGAAAAAGGCCCTCAGTAGCTCAGACAGCACATTTTTGTCATATATTTAAACAAAACATATCAAATCAGTGCAAAATTTTTCATCAACAGAATAACCAAACATTAGAATAGTATATGTACATCTACTTTCTTAAGCGTAATTTGTTGATTTTGAGTCAGTGCAACATAACCTTCATAGATCTTTTTCTACTGACTGTTGTCGAAAGATATGAAAATTAGCTCCATGGTCTTACTGGACATAAATCATTTTGCAGTTCAGTTTCCTTCTACTGTTTTTTGAATACTTGGAAATTCTCATTTTTCAAAGAGGGGTAAATACTTCCTTTGGCAAAAGCTGTGCATGCGACCTTGTCTCTGAAACACTAAACTATTTCATATCTAGGGTGATAGGTGACCTCCCTCTGTATCAGTAATAATCTCAATGGCTTAAAAAGTCTGCTGACCAAATCCACAAAATAATGCATGTATTCACAACATTCTTGACATCAGTGAAGTAAGTTTTTTTCAGCCTATGACAAAAATTTCTGAGAAATGCTGAATCTACAGGATAAACATGTACTGCAATTCTCAGATATTCTCAGAAACGATGCCTTTATATTTGATGACATAAATGTCTGTTAGGACTGTCCAACCCAACTCCCAGACAGCTGCCATACAAATAACCATTGATCAAGTGCATATTATTACATCTCGGTTAACTTAGTGTACGTACACAAACCGTTGCATTCCCCATATACTGCTTTGCACCTAGTTTTACAAATTCAAAAGCATGTGACACATGATGCATGGTTTTGCTTACTCACCCACAACATTATTACATACCTCATTGTGCTTTACACTCTACCATCATGCTTCCATACACACACACCTTAGCACCCACCTTAAGCACATATTTATATCATAATCATACTTACATATAGGCCCACCTGTTAAACCTAACTTAAAAATATTCCTCCGAACGGCTGGCACATGAAGTTTTAGTTATGACTTTATTATATATAATGTAAAAGATCACAGAAAGTCCTTGATTTTTTTTTTTTTCATCTACCTAAAAGATTTCACATTATTTTCCATGCACACAATTCAGCTACTGGAAGTTAAAAATTTTGAAAATCTTAAAACAGCTGAAACCCAATCGGTACAAATCTTCATCTGGAGATTATTTAATTAAAATGTTGAACCAAACCTCATGAAACAATCACAGCATGTACGACAATTCTTGAGCACCATTATCTGGGTCCCCATTTAATATTGTTCAGACCCTGGAACTGACGTTTCAGTTGGTTGCTATCCGCCCAGGCTGCGTCCATGTAGGAATCATCCTGGTCCTTTTCTAATTTCTGACAAGGAAGAAAAAAAACCCAGAAAAATTACCTTTTTATGTAAACTGAACAACTGTATCAAACATAATTATGTCACATTGTGGGAAAAAAAAAGTGTATAATATTGTTCATAACATGATATCGAAAACAAGCAAGGTCTTATGAATCCATTTTCAAATTTTCATGCGATAAGTGTGCGCTTTTAAAATATGAATATTTACAAATTATTTAAATGCAATCCAAATATGCAGATCAAAATCTTTTTCCTGTTTAAATTTGACCCTTGCTGAACATATTCCATGTGATGTTATGAGAGGCAACATATGCTGTTACAGCTCCAAAGATGAAAAGTCTGAAATAAGCTAGAAAAATAATCCAAGATCAACCAGTCCAAGAAAGCAATTATTCCCCAAGCGAAATATGTAACAAAATGATGACTGCTGCACAGATGGCTGAGGACGAGATAAAACAAGTGCCAAAAATGAGGCTTTGAATGTGCAATAATATATGTTAAGAACTAAAGTGTGAACAGTTTGATGCTTCAACAGTTTGTCAGAAACAGCCTATCCCTAGCTGCTTGCTCAGAAAAGGCAAACTGATTAAAGGATGTGACCAATGACCAATTTATCCTTCATGTAGGGACAGGAACTGCTGACAGAAAAATTTCTTCAACTTCTCATAAATGTCACCGCCAACAGCTACTACTATTTCCTGTTGCACCCACTGGTGCTTAAGGCAGCAACAAAGGATCTCCAGCCCTGTCTGTCCTGGGCCATCTTTGCGAGAGTTCCCCATGAGTGATTGAAGGATTTCATCTCTGCCTCGATTGTTCTCCGCCAGGTTGCCTTGGGTCTGCCTCGCTTGCGCCGTCCCTCCGGTGTCCACTGAAGTGCTGTTTTGGTTATAGAATTTGCTTCCTTTCGCAGCACGTGTCCAAGCCATCTCCATCGTCTCTTCGTGATGATGTTGGCTATTTCTTCTTGCTTGCATCGCCTTAGTAGTTCCTGATTAGAAATCTTGTTTGGCCAAAAGATGCGGAGAATCCAACGAAGACATGTGGTGCGGAAGGAAGACAACTTGGCGAGGTCACCTTCTGTCATTCGCCAACACTCTGATCCATACAGGAGTGTGGATAGGACACAGCTTTGGTACAGTCTGATCTTGGTGTTGATGCCGTATTGTGTCGATTTCCAGATGTTGCTCATACTTTGAAAGACAGCCCTTGCATTTCCCAGCCTACTTTGGATGTCCTCCTTTGTGCCACCCTCTGGTCTGATAATGCTACCAAGGTATTTAAATTTGTCCGTCGTGGTGAGGTTCTTGTCATCTACTTGCACTGGTGCTGGAGTGTCTACATTTAGGGTCATAATCTCTGTCTTCTTCTGGCTAATCCGAGGGCCTACTTTGCATCCAAAATTATGTAGTCTCTGCGTCTTATCTTGCATGTGTTGGTGACTATGTGACAATAGCGCAAGGTCATCTGCAAAGTCCAAATCCTCTGGGTTGTCGAAGAGTGTCCATCTGATGCCTCTTGGTGCATCCTCTGTAGTTTTCCGCATAATCCAGTCGATTACGAGGTTAAACAAAATTGTTGACATCACACATCCTTGCCGTACACCAGTTTTCACTTCAAAGGATGCATCACTGTTTCCGACACTGCAACTGAAGTTCTTGTAAAAGCTTTTGATGAGTTCAACAAGCTTGCTGGGAATCCCATAGTGCCGAAGAATGCGCCATATACTCTCTCTGTGGATGCTGTCGAAGGCCTTTTCGAAGTCAACGAAGTTCACATAGAGCTGCCTTTGCCATTCTGAACACTGTTCTATGATGTTTCGGAGTGTGAAGATCTGGTCAATGCATCCTTTCCCCTTTCGGAATCCGGCCTGTTCCTTTCTCAGTGTCTTGTCCACAGCATCTGACATACGTTGCACAATGATCTTGGCAAGGATTTTGCTGGGTATAGAAAGGAGAGTGATACCACGCCAGTTGTTGCAATCGCTGAGTGCTCCTTTCTTGGGTATTTTCACTATTCTGCCTTCATTCCAGCTCTTTGGTACTGCTTCTGCTTCCCAGATAGCTGTGAACAGTACCGCCAACAGCAACACACACATAACGTGTGAGCCTCTCCAGGGAAATGGTCCACATTGCCAGTTTTTTCAAAATTGAGTTAAGGGTATACTATTAATGTACAAACTATCCTGAGAAGAACGCACTTTAATTCATGTAAACATGTCCAAAATTGACCAAGTTATGGCTATTTCAAGGTGGCAAAGTAGAAAAAGTCACTTTTGAGAAAAACGCATAAAGTCTATATAAATTTAAAAAGACCATTAGATTTGATCAGAAAAAAAAGTGCAAAAAAAAAAATTATTTATAGGCGAAACTCATCAAAAATCCTTTCACCCAAGTATAAAGAAATAATTGAGGAATCTATTTGTACCGAACTCTGACATAGTACCGGGAACTCCCTATCCGCTTATTCTTGGCTCTATCTTGAAAGTTTCGAGCCCAACACATGAACCATTTCCCTAGGGCACCTCCAATATTATTATACAGGTCCAATGGTTTTCACCTCATGAGAAAATAAAACATTAAAACTCAGGAAATAAGGAAATTTACTGGCATTGCTCATCCCCAGTCACAAAGTATCATGTTTATCCTTCGTTCTTTTTTTTCTAATTTTTTTTTTTTTTAATCTTGAAACTGGTCACTCTCTCACACTTGCAAGCTAGGCACTTGTGCACATGTAACTAATTAGATGATATTCAACATGCTACAAATGCAAGCAAACCTTAAATTCTTCTTGTTTCTTGTAGTAATAAGCCATCATGTGTTTCTGATCATCCTGGCTCACCACTGGTTCCCTTGCTGGGGCACCTTGACCTCGCTGAAACATAACCAAAATAATGACAAACTGTTAAATCAAGCTCTGAAACATCCCACCAAACTGATACACTTCACATAAATATTGCAGTTCTGTGACAATTCATTAAACGTTCTTACCTAAGGAATGAAATTGTCAGGTGTTTTTTTTTAAGTTTTCTGTCTTTTTTCTTTTTTTAAATTAGTTTTGTTTGTCCAACTGACCTTTTGTAACTTGGCCACAATCTTTGTTTTTTCATTCTTGCCAACAAAATCACCAAGTTTCTTACTGGGTAGTAACTCTTTGCCTGCCCACCACATGGATGCCTGATCCATGTCAATCACTTCCAGCGAAGCCTGCACAGAAACAAACAAAACATAAAAACAATGATTCTTCACAATAATGATTATATCCATAAAACTTCTAAATGGAACACACTAAATTTAATTATTTCTCAGTTAGTCTTAAATTCCAAAACCTTCGACAAAAAGATAGAAAATCCATATTTACGGCACATGTAAATGGAATAAAACTGTAACTTGCCTTAGAATGTGGATTTGATTAGTAGTATTTCCTGATGTGCTATGCAGTTGTGAGTTCTCCAGGTGGATTGTTCTGACAGCACATGTGTCAGTAATGTCCTTATTTGCTGGTAATGTTGTGTGAGCAATGTGCATGTGTGTGGTATGCATTAGAGACCTGCATCCCTTTGATATTGTATAGATAAAGTGTAGTACTGTTCCTGATGCTGTGACAACAAAATCACTGACAGCAAGATAATAAAGTAATATCTTATCTTATTCTGACTTTAAGATTAGTTCAAGCTGTTTAACCCTGTGAGCCCCTGTGAGCCCTGGCTGCCTGATTCTCATACTCCTCGGCACCTGAGCTCCTGGGCTTCAAGGATTTTAAAACATACAGATCAGGGGAAAAAAAATCACACAGAAGAAACCACTCATTAAAATTTTAATTCAAGAAAGAAAATACCCCAACCTCACAAACTGTTTATCATTGATATGGCTGATTGAGTTCAACAAGTCATACCAGTAAACCCTTGTCACCAGTGGGGAAGCATGAGCAGGGCCATGGGGGTGGTTGCCACGGCCGCAAAATCTTTAGGGGTGCAAAACTTAAAGTAAATAAAGTATTAATTAGTGACCCTAGTCCTCCCTTTTACATAGAAAATCTCACAATTTTTGAACATTCTAAATAATTTTCGAAAATGACAGGGAAAATAAACATTGTTCTGAGCTAACAGTCCATGGGTCAGAGGGCCAAGTACTTGCCATGCCCCCGGGCACTGGCAACCCACGCTACACCACACTCAGACACTGCTTGTCACACAGAGTTCATGTTCCTTAGTCCTAATCTTCTTTTAAACCACAACTCAGTTACCACTTCCACTCTGTCGACCTACCTGCTTGCCTGACAGATCCTCCTTATTTTCAAATTCTTCCCTGATGGGTTCATGGGGCGGAAGACCCATAGGGTACACAATTGTGACCGCCCCACGAAGAATGTCCACTGCTTCTTGAACAGTTTTTTGTGTGACTTGTTCATCTGTTGCTACCTTTTTCTGAAACGATTAACATAAAAAATTTCAAAAATGAAAAACACAGTAGAAATATTTTCATGGATATCAATTAACAGGATTTTGAAACAAAAATTTCTGAATATTGTCATTTGTACAAATACCACATTCATGCATTTCCTAAATCAATCGTCAGTGTAGATTTTCTGAAAAACTGTTTGTCCATAAAGTGACAAAATGAAGACACTATTAATAAACTGTTAATATATTAATCATAAAATTTAGTTAAATTATATTCATGGTCTTATTAATATATCAATATAATGTATTCATGAAGTACCTTTCAGCATTATTCAATCACAATAAATATAGATCTACATACAAAGTTCCAACTTCTGACCTTAGATATCATCTCCTTGGCTTCTTTAATGGTCTTTGTCAGCACCTCGGCCATCTTTGGTGTTGGAGCTGGAAGATATGAATGTATGCGTACAGTTAACTATATATTTCACACACAAACGACACTGAAGGCAGACAAGATATGCTCAGTGAGTGTATGTGGGATGTGAGTCACAACCTTTAATTGACTCAGACAAGAAATTTGCCTTGGCCTAGCAAAAACAAAAAAAGTACAGAGTCAACAACATTTGGTATCAACAGTACATAGATCGATCATTGAACTTAATCCAGTTCTCTCTCGCTCTCTCTCTCTCTCTAGATTACTTCAGGAGGAAGTCCACAATGCCCCTACTGAAATGTGGACAAATGAGTACTGATTCATTCACTCAAATGAGATGCCTATATCTCGATGACATGTCATGAGCTTATGCTTAGCATATGCACTATTTTCCTTGTATCACATATAGCTAACATGTGGCAGCTTACTCTTGTTCTGCAGTCATGCAACTCGTATTTGTACTACACCAGATAACTCTTTACAACTTTCTCCCTTTGTAAAGCAGAAAAACAAAAAAACAACTAAAGAAATACAGGAAATCATCACAGACTGAACCAGATAAATATCCAACCGCGTAATGTGAACTTCTATGACCATGAATTTTTAAGTCCTGAAACTTACAGCTCTGGTGCACAATGTGGAAAGAATACTAACATGACCATTCCAATGTTTCTACATGTATTATAAATCAAGTTTCTTGGTTCTCTCATCTCTCCATTTAAAAATCTGGCAAAAAGCCCTATCACATTGCAGTAATGAATCTCGCCCTGTCCTCATAAGAGTAATACCACAGCCTGGCAAAAATCTGCAGCAAAAAACTGGTAAAATTTTGACTTCCTAGAAACTCCTCACATTCTCATAAAATTTTCATGGTTTTATCTATCCTTTTTGTTTTTCTTAAACCAAAGTCCTCCATGAGCTAGGATAACAAATTTGCCACTGACCCCGATATGTAATAACACAGTAAGCCATAGAAGACAGAACTTCCCTTGTCAACATCTCTCTTGCAGCCCTAGTGTTAGACATTCTGGTTTGCATACAACACATATCACATAACATAAGAAGACTCAAGAAGTGGGGGGAATAATTATAGTATAGTGAATTTTCCATTCACCTAAGCAAATCGGACACCATGCGATTGTGGAATCAGAAACACTATTACAACTAGCAAGCACAAACACCTAAAGACTTACCCTGCCCATTTCGACAGCCAATTTTGTCCTTGTGGAATTTCACACCTCCACTGGGCTGGCATTTTTCTCCCCATTCATCCTTCAATTTCAGTTCCTCAACTTGTTCATCTGTCAGACCTTGCATATTTGGGGGCAGTGACACACCATGTTTTGCCAGTTCTTCCATTTCTGTAATTGTGGACAGGATAATGTTATCCAATTAAATGTAAGTTACACATTGCTAAATGCAGCACAGAACAAAGTACATGTACTACAATAATATGCAATGGCCTTTCCAGCTTAAATTAAAATAACACGTTACAAGAGAAGTATTACACTTTTTTCACAAACTTCTCCAATCCTTTGTAGCAAATCATTCCACACATGAGAGTATCACTCAAATCCATCCTCTCAAGATGTGGCTATAATTTGATCAATCATATACAGCTGAAAAGTTCTCATATAAAAGGAAAGTCAATCAGGGTGCAGCAATTGTGTCACTCATATAGAATTCAGACTCCAAGTTAGATGTTTCTTGGCAATAATATCTAAACTGGTAAGCAGCAAGTGCCGGTGATCATGGCTAATACTACATGCTCTACATAAGCATCCGCCGCACACCAATATCTGATCTAAAACTAGGAAGGCTGTTGTTATAAGTATGTACACACCCCAAGCATTTTGCGCTAAGGGCGTGTACACATACTTACTTAACCCTAACCCCGTCCTTATCCTCAATCCTAAATCTTATTGAATCCCTAACCCTGCCCCCTACCCTTTCAACAGAAAAAAAAAAGCCAGGAGGAAAACATAAAGAAAATCTGAAAGAATAATTGATCAAGATTAATAACGGCTGTGTAAGGAGCAGTTCAGGAGGAGACCTCTGGCTCTGGAGTCACAAAAGGCTTTAAAATATGTACCCCTAGAGCAAAAAATTTGGGGTACATACATACTTGTAACAACACTCAACTAGGAAATACTGTGCCATTTTTGCAATCACAACATTCTTTTATTCCCCCCAACACTGATGACTCAAAGACTAATTTCAGGCATTCCTGAAGACGTGCTTGAAAAAAAAAAAAAGAGCAAAAAAACAAAAAAATGCACAGAAACCGTAAGAGACATCTGTGGGGGGAAAAAATTTAATGTACACATCATCATACCATATAACTTGGCCTTGACAGGTCTACATGAGGTTTATTGCGTTACTTAATAGCATGTCTTAAAGAGTACTCAATGAATGCTCTTTCACCGACAACTGGTCACATACACAATAAATAGCTTAGTCGTAAAATAATTAGTGAACAAACACTCAAGCATATTTTGTAGAATTTAAGGTTCAGCAATTAAAAAGCCTTTCATGATTACACTGGAGGCCTTACTTTGTTTATCATAGGATCAAAACATAGTATATAAGTCACCCGTACATGAGGGAATCTGCGGAGCCAGATATGTCTGAATATCTCCTTTCCCCTAGTTACTCTGTGTATTTAACTAGACATACCATAATCCAGGACAGAACTCTCTATAGGAAAAAATTGTTATCAATTCCAAAAATCTTTAAAAATGCACCATAAACACATGCAACAAGATGAAAAAATCCAGACAGCATCCGAGACCAGTTTAGAGCAAGCAGGGGAGATATCTCTTTGACTCCCTGCATTTTACCAGTCACGATGATTAGTTGAACGAGCCTACATGTGACAGTGCAATATTGTGCCTTTAGACGTAAAGCCATACTTTTTTAGCTGTGCAATATTGGGCCTATAGTAGTTGAATGTGGTAGTACTGAAACTTTATGGTTGACCAACACCCAAACCTACCTCCACATATTCTATCCACCTTTAGACGACCATTGAAAATGGTGGCACAATCCTTCAAGATGACTGACATCTCCGTGTCAATAGTGGCCTCATACAAGAATTGGCTCTCATCGCCCTTTTTCACATGAATTTTCACCATGGCTGCGGCTTTCCCTCTGCCAGAGAAGAGAAGGTTGGGAAAGATGTGTGATTGCATAAATTCATAGAAATACTTCACAAATAAAACCAAATCTTACCACATGTATAATTGAGCTAAAGAGTAAATCTGTAAGCACCTAAAACTTCGTGACTACAGCACCAAAAATGATGAAACTTGGTGTACTGCATCAATTTTTGACAAAGAGTTACGTGGACACAATTCATTTTGAACAAAAATGAGTCTTTACTATTATTTATATTAACATTTTCTGAGCCACAAAAACAGAGATGCATTTTCATTCCTTGACCTCTCTTTACACCTTGGTAGTCGAAATTCAACATAATCACATCTGTACATTTCTACGTGGAATGATGTTTTAACAGTAAGTTCTATTAGTCATTGCATCGAATTCAAATGCAGTTTTAATGTAACCTAGATTTAGATTTATGGTTGGGCTTGGTACATGAAAAATTTGCAAGCTTTATCTTGCGCGGGTTGGCTAGTAAAACCAACATTATCGGTTGATACTGCCAATAATGTTGGCAGATACTGCCTGGGTGCCAACAGTATCAGCAGGTGCAGCCTGGGCCGGCAACATATTCGGCGGATACTGCCCGGGTTTATCTGCCAACTTTATCGGCGCATAGAGCCTCTGCCGGCAACATTATCAGCAGATACTGCCCAGGTTTATCCTCCAACATTATCACCAGATACAGCTTGGGTTTATCCGCCAACACTATCGACAGATCTTGGGCCGCCAACAGTATCAGCAGATGAAGCTTGGGTTTATAAGCAGGTATTGGTGTTGACTAATTACAAAAAAACAAACAAACTGGATTTATTCCCTCTTATTGTTGTTGGATAAAAAATAATAATTACCAAACAGATTGATTGCTGATAAAAAGACATACGAAAAGGAGAAAAAAAACTACCCTTCTGAGAATCGAACCACTGTCCCCTGATTGACAGGTGAAGATACAAAACAAAAACTGGATTTATTCCCTATTATTGTTCTTGGATTAAAAAAAAAAAAGATTGTTTCTAGTAAAAAGACTCTTGTAAGAAACGAAAAAACGAAACTGCCCTGCTGAGAATCGAACCAAGATCCCCTGACTGACAGACCAAGATGCTAACCACTACGCTACTGAGAACCTTGTGCAATTGTGAAGGAATTCTTACTAAATAAGCATGATTAAACCAAGAAACCCATATCTACGGATAAGACTGAACTTTCATATGCATCCATTTAATCAATAAAATTCCATTTTTATTCCAAAATGCCTCTCCAATTTCAATCATGCCATCGTTTTCAACACGTGCACAATACAAACATTGATCGGGACAAACGGAACAGGCAAGGAAGATGGTGAAAGGTTTGAATCAGGGAAGATCACTCCCGAATACAGAATTTATTTTGGTGGATAAAAAACAATCCTAGGGGAAATTTTATGCCACAGCATCGGCAGATAAACATTTCGTTTTCAAAAATGATGATCTGTGAATGTCTGGATCTAGTAGGCTGTATATATGTTATTGTGCCACTGGGGCACTGGTGAAACCTCGTTTCAGCACCGCTGTAAGGGTTAATATATTGGGAACTCCTTTACGAGAAGACTCGAGCATTTCAAAAACGAAGTAGAGAAAGAGTTCCGTACGTCCCGTACGCACATCTATATCAGATCTACTAGATCTAGAGCTAGATAATAATAATAATAATAATAATAAAGTAGATTTATATAGCGCCTTTAGCCATGCCTCAAGGCGCTTTACAATAACATGATGGAATATATGCACACACACACACGTACACATAAATGGCCAGCTGGCAGACACACACACACACACACACACTATAGATATTTCTCAAATAAATATGTTTTTAACCCCGTCTTGAAAATGGCAGCACTGCCAGCGAATCTCAAAGAGATAGGCAAGGAGTTCCAAATAGTGGGACCAATGTAACTAAACGACCTTTCTCCAAACCTCTTTAGGTTACATCGTGGGACTTTCAAAAGCCTAGAGTCCTGTCATGATCTCAGGGCTCTGGCGGGCATATAGGAAAACAAAACTGCACTTAAATAATTTGGGGTGGAAGATTCAAAGAAATTGAAGCACATTAGTGCAATCTTGTACTCGATACGTGCTTTAACAGGCAACCAATGAAGTGTTTTGAGTAACTCTGTGCTACTGTGATATCTTGATTTTCCAAGAACAAGACGAGCTGCACAGTTCTGTGCTCTCTGAAGTTTTGAAATCTTTTCTTCCTGAAGACCCGCCAGCAGTGAATTACAATAGTCAAGACGTGACAAAACCAAGGATGTTACCAGGGTCTTAATGGCATCTGTGGTTAAAAAAGGCTTCATTCGTGAAATTTTCCTAATCTCAAAAAATATCGATCTAACCAAGCTGTTTAGATGACGCTCCATACTCAATGTACTATCAAGAAGTACGCCCAGGTTTTTTGCTGGGCTTGAAAATTCAACGAAAGTGTCCTCAAACTGTATGCCTGTGATGTTTGCATCTACCAAATTCAGTTTACTGCTAGTGGAGCAAAGAATAACCTCGGTTTTATCATTATTCAATTTCAGTTTGTTATTTTCCATCCACAACTTCACAGCTCTACAACAATTTTCAATTTTTGCTACCAAAATTGGCAAGTCACCAGGATAGGAAGATTTGTACAGCTGTGTGTCATCAGCGTACATATGGTAATCAATATTGTAAGATCTTATTGTTTGGCTCAATGGAAATGTATACAACGTGTACAAAATAGGGCCAAGGACTGAACCTTGAGGAACACCAAATCTCAATGGGAACTGGGTGGACAGGTTACCTTGTACGGTGACATACTGTGATCTTTCTCTCAAATACGATGTGAGCCATAATAATGCATTGCCACTGATTCCAAAATTAAAGGATAACCGTTGGAGAAGGACAACATGGTCGATAGTATCGAAAGCAGAGGACAGATCCAGTAAGGTGAGAATGGTGACTTGATAGTAAGATGTCATTTACTATTCTCAACAGGGCAGTTTCGGTACTATGATTTTCCCGGTAGGCCGATTGGAAAGGCTCAATCAAATCATTCAAGTTAAGATGTTCTTTAAGTTGAGCTAGAACAACTTTTTCGAGGATTTTGGACAGGAAAGGTAGGTTGGACACAGGGCGATAATTTTTTAGTTCATTTGGGTCCAGACTCTTTTTCTTCAATAAAGGTATTACCAAAGCCTTCTTGAAACATGTGGGAACTTGCCCTGACTGTAAAGACTGATTGATGATAGATGTTACAGAATCAAGAAGTGTATCGAGACATTGGACTAAAAGAGTGGTGGGGATTGGATCCAAAAGACATGATTTTGGTGGTGATGACAAAATGAGTTTTTTAATTTCTTCCTTAGTGACTGGTTTAAATTCACCAAGTGTGCTACCAGTATATGCGCAATGTGATGTAAGAACATTTAAATCAGACTCATCAGCATTTCTATCATGATCTAGTTCACTACGAATTTTATACACTTTGTCAGAGAAAAATTGACCAAATTTATCAGGTAACTCTGAGGTGGGAATGTTGTTAGGTAGTGCAGGTGTTTTGGACATTCCTTTCATTTCATTAGCAATGGTAAAAATGATCTTAGAGTTTTTACAATTTACAATTTTTTCACTGTAAAAAGATTTTCTTTCAGAGTTAATGAGTACTTTCACATTATGGATGTGTTGTTGGTAAATCTGTTTGTGGACAGTTAGTTTTGTTCTTCTCCACTCTCTTTCTGCTCTACGCCGTTGTTGTTTCGCCTCCTTAATGCGAAGTGTGTACCATGGGGCAGCTGGACGATGGCTGATGGTCAGTATCCTCGGAGGGGCGTGCTCATCCAGAGCCTTACCGAGCTACTAGATCTAGATCTAGCTAGTGTCGTAATCTAGCAGTGATCTCACTCAGAACATAAGATTTTCAGTTCCTGAAACTAGTTAGATCTAGATCTAGATTCTAGATCTAATTCTACTTCTTTGGAAAGATTTTACTTACTTTACCTGATAGTGATACGATATTTTACACTGAAAGCTTCGGGGGGAGCTTTCAATTGTTAAACCTGTGTGTGCAGTAAAGTTCCAGAATGTATGGTAGATCTATCAGGACATGCTACTTCCTGAAGAGATTGTTATGGGATCTTGCAGTGAATACTATGGCCACCGAAAAATAAACAAGGACATTGACTTCAGAAATAAAAACACAATATCCCAACATGGAAATTTTATTACAGATATAAGTTGCGATATAACGACAAAAAAAATAATGCAAGTTACCACAAAATATTGTTTTTACAAGCTATGATTTTTTTTTTTACTTCGATACTGCTCGGGACCGCAAAATCTAGCCTACTTCCGGAAATGAAACTGAAACTGAAAGTAAAAATCATACCACAATAGCAGAATCCGTTCCACGTAACACTCTAGGCCGTGGCAAGATTTGAAAACTTGTTGCTCATGTGTCTCAGAAGAACTTAGGGGAGGTCTTCCGCCCGTCCGCGCCATAATTTTTACCGCTTTTAAGTAAAGCCCACGGTTACACATTGTCACTGTTATCAATTTAAACTCACAACACATGGAATGGTCAGATGGACCTGGGGGCGTGAGGGTCTAGTCAGTTTGTGTCAATGGGCGGTAGTCAGATTGACTAATCAGGCGAAAAGGGGCTGGGGTAGTTGTGTTTTCTTGACTGGCGCGGACGGGCGGAAGACCTTCCGAACTTAGAGTAGAGGGACAGTTGCCTGGAGCAGTGATCCCCCCAAAAGAAGAAGAAAGATATTTAACCCTCCCTGAATAACAATATTTTATATAGGGCCTAATAACATGGGAGTTCGAAGACTTCTGAATAGTCTTTGATCTAGATCTAGATCAAGATCTAGAAACTAGATCTAGATGTCCAGGCAGCAATGAATGCATTGGACGTTTGTCTCAGGATTCTCTTTAGAATTTGTGAATGATATCAGTGTAAGTACTGTAAGTGTTGATTCTTGGTTACTTTCTGGATCTACCAAGAAATCAAATTCTCATGTCAATACGTCTAAGGCTAATGTACATGTTCATTCATTCATATACCTATTCACCAATCTGTGCATATTCCTGTGGGGGGAGGAAAATAGGGAATGTCTTCCCCCCGTTCGCGCCACTTACCAAAAAGTTAACAAACATAATTAATATGATGAAGACCTCCCCTAACTCGCGCTTTTGTTCTTTCTTTCTTCTTTCTTTGTCCCATACAAAATTAATACTAAGCCCAACATTTTGATATGCCCGCTCAAAAGTCGCCTCTTTAGTGTGTTTTCTTGACTGGCACGGACGGGAGGAGGACTTTCCCAAAATAGGTTGATTTATGGGCTTGAAGAAGGTCCCAAGACCAAGATACAGTAGTCTCTGTATTATAAAGACCCGGACAATGGGAGACAGAAAAAGTGGGTTCTTAGGCGGACGCTGATTTTAGACAACACGAGGCCCAGTGATATCCTGTGTAATAATAACCACAATCAGCCCTAAGTACATGTGCCGTGCAAACCAAGCCCGTGGTCATTTACGTATAAAATTCTGCCCCTCGAGTCGGACAACAATAGATGTTAGGTGATGACTATGCTAATTTAGTCTAGAAGTGGCCTCCTTACACACGAAAGATGTAACTGGGCTCCATCCTTTGTACGGTTCACCTCCCCCCCACCTTCCCTCCACCCGTTCTCTTTCACTGTACTGTGTGGCTTTCTTCTATCCCGTCAACTTGAAAGAGAATTTTGCGTTTAATAATATGGACATTTTACGTAAAAGTGTGCTTGTCTCTCGGTCAAATGCCGGGTTCTTAGGAGGATTTTTCATTTCAAAGCAGGTTCTTACATATATAAATTACAGTGAAAAAATTTGATTTCACGGCAACAGCGGGTTCTAAGGCGGATCGGGTTCTAAGGCGGCGAGTTCTTAGATGGAGACTACAGTACTGCATCTTTTCTGAGTTTGTCATAATCATCATGGAACGTCCAGTTTGCAGCTTTTCAAGAGGGAATTCATTTCTGTGACACTTTGAATTAGAAGCATTTTCATGAAATTTTTGTTCATTCATTTACTTTCAGATTATGTAAAAGATGCCTCGGTCCAGCCAACCTGGCTCCAGCAACTTCAGGGTACTGAAAGGTGTTTTTCAGATCCCATACAAAAGGAAGAGTGACAAGAGCACCCAGGAGGATGACAGTGATGATAGTGATGCAGAAGAAGACAGTGATCCTTGGCAGGATTTTCATCACATGGGCTCTGAGGAGGGCTGGGTAAAATCTCGTGTACTGAAGATGAAAAGAGGCAAGGAAGAAAAGAATTATCGTCACAATCATAACGTAATTGCTTAAGTCATGTTTTGGTGTTTTTTGAAAATCAAAGAAAGCTGTTCACTTCGAGCGTAGTATTTCATGTGGAAGCTGAACAGTGAACACAACTCAGCATTTTCTCTATTTGGCTTTGTCATTAATCTACGTTCCCCTAACAACAGTCTAAATGGAGGTTTAGGTGGTTGTAGGTTTTTGTTTAAAAACCCTTAAGTCAATGAAACAAAACAATGTAACTGTTGAACTGTGCAACGTGACTGTCTATTTAAGGTGAGCATCTCATCTCAAAACACCGAAAAAATGACTCGGGCAATTATGTTATGAGCGTGAGGATATAGTAAAGCAAATATATGAGAATAAAGGGAAACTTTCATCCTGCCCATATTGTGCTAGAAAGAGTTATCATCCATTTTGATGTGTAAATTTTTAGCAAATTGGTAGTTAGGAAAGCTGTTTGTGTGGCTGTAGCCCACGTGTCACTGTAGTCAGGCAATCCCTTCTTTTCTTATGCGGTGGCCATTCCACTCCCTCTTTTCTGAATAATCATTAGAAATTAGTGGATCCCCGGGGGGTGCCACAGAACACCAGTCGCAATGCTGCACTTTCTCATATAATATACGGAGCTGAAAATGAAGATCCATCTGAGAGAGTTAGAACTGCTATCCGCAATCTTTGATGGTCAGAATTCCAAATTCCACCCCCGAAGTCATTTAGATCTGGACTTTCTTTGTTGGTTTGCATCAACAATGCAAGTTTGATAAATCTATGCCACACCTCATCTTGTGACTGGTACCACACCAGTTTTCTGAACTAAAACTGAATAGCTCAAGCCTGTTAGAGTTACAGTTAGTAAATTCACAGAGATTTCACAGCTCTTCAGTTTCAATGTGAAATGTCAGGAAACTCAGAATTCTCTGGAAATTTCCTCGTTTCCAGACTTTTCTTGTTTTTTCAATTTTATTTCCTTTGAAGTGGATCTTGGGCTCTGCTATCAAGGATGTGAATGTTGGTTATGATTATATTTTTTTCTCTTTTCCTCTGTATCTCTTGGTCTTTTCTTATAAAAATTGTAATTCTAATCAAATCTGTAATCATCTAAAAGGGAAAGAAAGTACATGTATTATGTTTTTAGTAAACACAATTTTGTCTTGTCTAATATTATCGGCATATGTGTGTTGCAGTTGGCAGTGAGAGGCCACACGTAAAAGATGAGGAAATATTTTTGTCAGTTGTCTTCATCCTATGGAAATTATTCACTAATCTTACTGACTTTGTTCAATGATTTTCTCTTAATTTAAGTCTACTTGTTCTGTTGTGTAGAATTTTACCTGCTGATTTTTAAAAATTTTTTTTTACAGTGGAAATTAGAGATGATGCAGGTGAAACAAATGTGTGCAATGGAAAATTTCCCTTAACTCACGTCTTCTGGCTGGTGACAGTTAAAGTCAACAAGACATACTTGAAATCTGCTCCCTCTTATGCTATCAGGCTTGACGAGGAAAATGTAAGGAGACAAAACCTGGTGACCATTTTCCTGTCTGCGTGTTTTGCGGTGTCAGATAAGATTTCTGATGATGATGCTTCTGGGACTAAAGCATGTTTTGAGACATTCTGCAGGTGAGTGAGTACCAGAAGCAACTTCGTGTAACACAGAACTTTTAGACAATGCGTTTCTCATCGAACAGCAAGATACCGCAGATTTATGTTTCTTGCAGTCAGTACAGTGAAGTGTATAGCTCAGCAGGCAGGAAATAACGACAGTAAAGTGAATGAAGCAGAGTTAGATGTTTGCAATTCACTACTGATCTGAGCACCAGAACATCCCAGGAAATACAAGTTGAGTAGTGTAATTCTTGGGCTACAACTATCGTAACTCAACATTTTAAAAAAATTAAGGTTTTATGTATGCTTGTTTGTGGCTCTTTGCAGTACACAGATTGTTTTGTAAGTTGGGTGTTAACATGTTAAATTCTGAAAACCATAGTTTAGTAACATTTTTTGAAAATATTTTTTTAACTACTGAGTCTGATGAAAAAAGTAATTCAGTTTTTTTGCGTCTCCTAAAAAAGCTGTAGAAATCAAATTACAATAGTTTACCACCTGCGGCTCTTATATTGTTTTCCCCAAAATTATATCTTCTTGCCGAAACGTCATGTCTAATTATACTCTTATTGTTAAATATGAAGTAATTAACATACTCACCTTCCCAGGTCTCGAAAATAAACGGTTTGATTCAGTATGTAATGATCAGTGAATATACCGTCTTCTGTACAAAG
Source organism: Onchidella celtica (assembly GCA_963931925.1). NCBI lineage: Eukaryota > Metazoa > Mollusca > Gastropoda > Systellommatophora > Onchidiidae > Onchidella > Onchidella celtica. Next base: position 13,576,075 of record OZ007570.1, on the reverse strand, counting down.
CACATGAACCCAGGACTGTTCTTGTTAGAGTGAGGACCTTGAAAGAGCTGGAGTTTTTCAGTCAAATATGTGAATGAAGAAAACTTTTTGCTCAGTGTCTCAGTTTTTAGGGTTGTTTTGACTTATGCATGATCTAGAGCAAAGCTCTTCACATGGGAGTTGTATTTTCTAACATATTATAACAGAACGACAGGAGTGGACAATACACTGAGTTTCACTGTGCTAGAGGAGACTCTGAGACAATACATGAAGAGTGAACGTTCTAAAGGATGTTGTTTGGCCAGAGGTCCCCATCTAGGCCAGTTCACATGTAAAAATCATTCAGATGTCATTGACCAGCATGTGTTTCAGTCAGGTATGTCTTTGTTGTGGTCGAGTGAGAGAAGAATTACTGACTCCACCTGTAGAGATCCTGATGTTTCTAGTTTTTAGTATGACAATTGTATCTTTGTTCATTTTCCTTCATATAGACGTATAAAATGTTATGATTTCACAGCATAGACCAAAGAAATAGACTGTTTTCTACTCAAAATTTAATTTGATAGTTTGATGTTATAGAATAGAAAAGTGATGCTGTGCTTTTTAATTGGGAGCACTACATCTATACATGTATTTTAATTGAGGTAAAAGGACATTTTTGCAGATCACCCGCACATTTCACACTGATGCTGATACCATTGACACCCATAAGTTAGCCTGTCATCATTTTTAGATTATGTGAGACTTTTACTGCACAACAAGTCTTAAATTACATTATAAAAAAGCAAAGGAATCTATCATTGGCACATTCTGCTGGTTTTGTTAATGAAAGTTAGATTTTCAGAATTTACCTGATCTAACCAACAGCTGTTGTGTATCGACAACTGCTACCTGCACTTCATTGATATTCCAAACTGTTGTGTCGGTCTCACGTCTTCTCACGTCTTGGAGACCGCACACACAGTGACACTGGCATATTTATGTGGTCAGTACCCTCCTAACAGTTAACCTTGTCTTTGTCTCCTCTCCACCTGTCGTAGGGTCGTTGTACATCGTGAGAAAGCAAGTTCGTTGTCCGTCTTTGTTCTTGTTTGACTATATATGTAGGATGCCTGGGAGTCCCGTCAGTCGGTGTAGTAGACGTGTACCTGTGCAATGCCTATCTGTACAGTGTTCATTTATATGTGAAATTATTCTGTGTATAACGTATACCTATACAGTGACAGTAACTTTCATATCCGTATATGGACTTATGTGTGTCGATTAAATGTCAACTCTGTATACCATACAGAAGGACTTACGTTATTCTGTAATATTCTAAAAACCCCACACACGACACCACATATTGGCGACGAGGATGGTCACATATTGGCGACGAGGATGAGCACATAATGGCGACGAGGATGAGCACATATTGGTCTTAACGATGAGGATACTACATATTGGCGACGAGGATTATTCAGTTTTCTAACTGGACTGTTTCACAGTGACGGACCTGTCATTCATCACTTGTGTAATCTCCAGTGACTAACTGTAAGTTCCTGCATTATGGCGGACAAGGCCGTCCCTGTTCCAAAGGAATTTCTTCCTTATCCAGGTGAACCGACGTTACCATTCAAGACCTGGATTAAGTTATTGGACAATTTTTTGTTTATGCGCAATGTCAGTCGGTCACCAGATCAACAAATGTCCGATGAAGAGAAAAACAGACTTCTCTTCAACTTGCTTGGTCTGGAGGGTATACGAATATTCAGCGCTCAACCCATGGCCGAGAAAATTGCTTCCGCCTCTCATGCAGAATTCCGCCAAGCAGTTATGGATTTATTCCGCAAGCCGGTGAATCCTTTCCGTGCTTTCTACGACCTCGAACAACGGCGTCAAGGTCCAACGGAAACAACGCAGGAATTTCTGACAGCTCTCCGCTCTCTGATGGCAGACTGTGATTTCGCCGGGCGCGAGAACTACCACCTCGCCATCAGACTGGCTTGTGGGTGTCACAACAAAGACACGCAACAGAAACTACTGGCCCTACCTTCCATAGACCTGGACGAGGTAGTTTGGCTAATGCAAGCCGAAGAATCAGCTAAACAGAGCATGGACGCTATAGGGGGAGCCCAAACTGCTGTCCACCGCATCCGCCTACAGCGACCACCACAGCACCCGTCACCTCGGGCAACCAAACCAACTCCACACCAGCCTGCGGTCGCACCCTGCACCAACTGTGGCCGGAAGGGTCACAAAGCGAAGGACGCAAGATGCCCAGCTCTTGGACAGAAGTGCAGAGACTGTTCCAAGATGGGGCACTTCGCCAGCGTATGCCGGTCCCGACTCACCGGAACACATGCAACACACGAGAAAAGGACTAATGCTGTTCGCAAGAATGCGCAGGTTAACTGCGGACAGTCATCTAACCCCTTTTTCTGCACCCTACTATTCAAGGCCGGTAAGTTGTACGTGCCCGTCACAGCCGAAGTTGACTCCGGCGCACAGATCTCCGGGGTCACTGAACAGCAGTACCGGAGACACTTTTCCTACTTACCACTGCTACCACCTTTATCGTTGCGCAATTTTGACAATAGTGTTGCGAATGGCCGTTCCTTGGGTCGTTTTGCCACCACGGTAAAACACATGGATCGCCAAGTCTGCGCAGAGCTGCATGTTCTGCCGCCCCAATGCAACGCCGTCATTGGACAAGATCTCATTCATAACTTGGGACTCTTTATCGACGGTGCTAGCAAGAGAGTACGAGCTATCACTACTTTTTCTACACAACAGGTCTTACAGGAATTCCCGCAACTCCCGACAGCAGAGACGAAAAACGTTGACTCCACACGTCAACCACTTTCATGCAGTCTCACTACGGATCACATGTCACTTGACACCCTTCGCTCAGGTACAGCACGTGACAGCATCCTGTCGCAGGTGTACAGCTACGTCGTAAACGGCTGGCCTGCAAAACGCCACGTCTCGGTATACATCATACCATTCTTCGCTCTACGCAACAAGCTCATTGCAGAAGACGGATACGTCATGCTCGACAACCGCATCGTTGTTCCAGAGAAGCTGCGACAACTTCTCCTGAAACGAGTGCATCAGGGTCATCCCAGCATCGCCTGTATGAAAAGCATCCTTCGTAAGACATACTGGTGGCCCGGACAAGATACAGACGTCGACAAGTTCGTCAAACACCGCACGAGATGTCATCGAAGCGTCAAAACTCGCGCAATGCGACTCCCATATGAACTTCCCGCGACCCTACAGTGTACACTCAACTCAACGGTGCACACCTAACCACCTGCTCCATCACGACCGTCGAACCTCACCCGAGGTCCTTACCGCGTTGGCGACATGGTGCTCGCTCGTCGCCCCAACGCACTCAAAGGTCAGTCACCATGGAGCAAACCTTTGAGAGTCGTCCAAGTCCTTGGCAACTGGACATACCAGCTCTCTGACGGACAAAAGTGGAATGCCAGGAAACTCCGCAGATACTTCCCGGCAGATGTCCACTGGACTTTCACGGACAGTCCAACTAATACAAGTGGACCCAGACGATCCACCAGATCTACTCGAGGCGTCCCTCCACAGCGATACCCTCATTGAGACATTTTTGTATTTAGTTGTTCTGTTTCGTCATGTTTTTCTGAGTGTGAGTGCTTCCCTTTTCGGGAAGGGAGAGGATGTTGTGTTGGTCTCACGTCTTCTCACGTCTTGGAGACCGCACACACAGTGACACTGGCATATTTATGTGGTCAGTACCCTCCTAACAGTTAACCTTGTCTTTGTCTCCTCTCCACCTGTCGTAGGGTCGTTGTACATCGTGAGAAAGCAAGTTCGTTGTCCGTCTTTGTTCTTGTTTGACTATATATGTAGGATGCCTGGGAGTCCCGTCAGTCGGTGTAGTAGACGTGTACTTGTGCAATGCCTATCTGTACAGTGTTCATTTATATGTGAAATTATTCTGTGTATAACGTATAACTATACAGTGACAGTAACTGTCATATCCGTATATAGACTTATGTGTGTCGATTAAATGTCAACTCTGTATACCATACAGAAGGACTTACGTTATTCTGTAATATTCTAAAAATATTCTAAAAACCCCACACACGACACCACACAAACCGTACAATACGGTCAAGTACGGAGTTTGCCAAATTTGAGGAATATGTGAAGCATTAATCATGAAGTATTGTTGTATTTGCAGGGAGAATGCTCCAGCTGTCAACATGTACCATGAATTAGCTCCCTTAACCCCAACGCCCTTTTTCCGTGGTCAGTTGAAAGAGAAGCAAACGAAAGTGACGCTGCACAATACATCATCGCATGATGACAGTGATGTGAGGTTGATATCATGCATTCACGATTATTTCTCAGTATTCTTTGTAGTTATTTCAAGGTTTGGATGAAATAAATTCAGGACCGAGGTCTTTGTTTGTGGGATCCATGATTTCAACTTCATGTGTTTGACTTTGGCGTGCTCGACTGTATATGACAACATATATTAGCTTGTGAATTACAACCATCTCATTTCCTTACATACTTCTCAGAACTTGGCCTGACAGTCCTTGCTGCTGCCAGCCATCCAGACCTGGTGAAAACTCTGTCAGTACTTTTGCCAACTTCATTTATGCAGTTTATTCACAAGTTGTGTATGTATGGAAAATCTGCTGGAGGTGACAATGAAAATGATCAGGAAGACAATGAAAATGCGGCCACAGGAGAAGAGGACAGAATGTCGAATGTTGACATGAAAATATCGCTCCACTTCGCCAACAAAATGGCAAGAGAAAGTCCATGGGAGTTTGCATTTAAGGATGTGAGTATGGCCAATGGCGATGGGGAAAATTTTATTTTGCCAGACCGACAGGAAGATTCTTGGGGACCTCATGCTGTGATCACCAACTTATTGAGCATTGTTTTAATAAACTCCCCCATGTCTTCATCTCGAGTTGAAATATGATCGCCAGATTTTTGGCCAGTGTTTGTACAGATATTGTTACAGGTTGGTCTGGGGAACTTTTAATAGAAGAGAGACAAAAGAAAGAAAGCTGAGTCATAGTTTTCACTGCGGACAGTCAGAAAATAATGTATGAGGGCATGCCAGTCTATACAGTCCTGGCATCTATCTAGGTCTAGGAAACATGTTCAGTATTGAGCATGATATGGAGCAAATGGTATTCATTGAACAAACAAATGTGAAGGATCCCTGAAAATATCACATTTGTAAATGGAGGTGTTTTTCAAAATTTGTCCAGCTGGCATCAGAATATGGAAAACATATATTTTGTTACATTCTGTTGTAAAACATTTTGTTTAATGAAAATTTGCAGTTTAGTTTTATGAATGAATGAAATATGATGTCATAGAGGAAGTGCTTTGGGATAAGATGAAGGACTGAACTAAATGAAAAGTCCCACTGATTCAAACTATTTCAATTGATAGGAAGTCAGAAATCTTTATTTCTACGTCATTAATGGTGAACTTTCAAGTGCTGATTCCTGGCGTGTCTTGAGAAAAGATTTTACTACAAAGAGGTGAGAATGAACGTCATGATTGGAAGAAGATTTCTGAGAAAAAAAATTTTCTGTTCCAGATTATCTTTGACAAATTTGGAATTTATGGAACAGAAGCGACATTGTCAGCGTATGATTCTGCAGATTACTTTGCAAGAACTCCCCAGACACAGGCAGATGCCATTTACATCTATGAGGTTTTGAAAAAAAGCTCCAGTGTTGACGGACATATGTATGTGGAGTTCTGGAAATTACAGAGATCCTATTTCTTAAAAAAGCTCAGTTACAGAATTGATGGAGTAAGCAGCATTTTTCCCCAAAACTTTTGTATTTTGAATACATGTTTCCTGTCTTTTGCTGTCTGTTATATTATGCATATTCTATTTTGGAGACAAGGTATTTTATCTTCTGCTATCTGTTATATTATACATATAATATTCTATTTTGGGGACAGCGTATTTTATCACCCAACTCAGGCAATAACCATAACAAAATTGTAATCACAGATAAAGTGCTGTTTATTTATCTAACATAAGAAATATAAGTGTTCCTCATAGTATATCTGGAAAAGTCAAATCATAAAATCTGTATGCATGAAACGGCAGGAAACGAAATCACAAATCAGCACTAAAACAAGTATGAATGATAGATGACAGATCGTTAACTTGTTTTTCCGCAGGAAGCAAGATGGAAGAATGCATTAGATTATCTGGAAGACAATCATGTCATCAAGAGAGAGAGATTTAAGCAAGACGTGAACATCTTCTTAAGCTACAATTGGAACGCAGAGGTGGATGTGACCCATGCGGTCAGCCAGGTCCTGGAACGACACAAAGAAGAAGCGTTGTGTTGGAATGTGGAGATTGAGGAGTAAGGTTTATTATGAAGTCGGCATATACATTGCAAGTTGTTGGTTGCTCAAATTCAGCCTCATTATATCGCGAGAATGAAACAGTCATTGCATTTACAGCCAGGTTCAGTTTGCATTGACATTCTTTCTTGTTCTATAAAGAACTTTATTGTATTAAAGATGATAAATTGACACAAATTGTGAGAAGAATATTTCTGCAGAACAAACTTTTCTAGATGAAATTTGTCATAGAACCTCATAAATATTTATATCAGCCATCCAAAAATTGTATTTTACTAGTTGCTAACAAGCAGTACTGTTGTTGTATATTTCTAATCGCTAACCAGCAGTACTATTATTGTATTTTTCTTGTTGCTAACCAGCTATGTTATTCCATGAAATATTTTAAAAGCAGGGAAAAAAATACAAACATAGTTATGAATTTAATATTTATAAAGTTGACATGTCTTCAGATGAAGATGAAATTTACTTGTGATATTTTGATTAACAGTTTTGTATGAATGTAAAAATCTTGTTTATCCAAACTGGCATATTGTACCAAGAATTTGTGAAATATTGTTTTATGCCACTGGCGTAATGTTTTTTTTTTTTAATTTGTTATGTATGATGACAGATTATAGAAGCTTGGTCAGCAGTTTTTTATGACACGTCTTACAACCAATTGGAGACTGTTTTATGGTTATGAAGACACTGGGACCCACAAAAGATAGATGCAGTTTAAATTTTTGTCTTCACAGAGCTGGAGAATTATTTAAATCCTCTGCAACTTTTAAGATGTCTTGAAAAGTTATTGCTCAAACAAGTGTGTTTTCTAGGATATCCTCTCAATGTATCTGTAGTTGGTGCATAAAACTTATTGTGTTAAAGTTGTATCATTTTTTTCTTTATTTTACCATGTACAAAAAATGTCTTCCATGCATGTTGTTAGAATGAGCAATGTCTGTATTTATTCCAGTCCAGATTTTGCAAGTCTACGCGAGGACCCAGATCAACTTCGAGCCTTGCATCTCATCCGTGGCTCACCCATCACAGTTCTGTCTGGGAAGGGAGGATGTGGCAAGACGACTGTAGTGACCAAACTCCTCAAGCATTTGTGTGGCCAGTGAGATTTCTAGTATTTGTTTTGAGCTGCGCCTGTTTGTCACTTTCCATCATGTATATGGAAAGAAGTTGTAGATAACAAGTGTACTTACTCATTGCTACAAATGCTATTATTCCAAAGTCTCACACTCACAGGTCTCAGACATTGGATATTTTGCAAGGATAGAAGTTTACAAATTTATGTTCATTTTCTGATTTTTATTTTCTGGTACATAGTGCCAAAAGATGAATTTGACCATATTTGGAGTATATGGTCTTTTCCCCTAACAAGACAAAGATTCTGTCTTGCTCCAGACATTGTGATCTGGTTCACCACAGCAAGTCACGTAACAATTATGCATCAGGGTGGTTTTTGTTCAGGATTTTCCTACTTTTTACTGAGAGTTACTTACTTACATCCTTGGCTGTTTCTTGAAATGGCTTTGATTCTGAAACTGCCAGTGTGAGTGTAGCGTATCAGTGCTGTTGACAAAATTGCTAGGATTACGCTGATGTGGTATGCAAATTCTCAGATCTGAGTTTTTGCCATACACATTTAGTGTCACCCTTCTTTCACTTTCAGTCCAGTTTGCTTTTCCAAAGGTCACCCCATCTTTCTATTCAGCTGAACAATCTGTCGGTGCATACACTTTTTCACTCTCTCAGTTATTCATCTGCATTAATTTTGTCACTTTATCTGTCATCCTGTCCATTCTTTGATTCAGATATCCATGTTTTGTTTATCTTCTCTGTTCAGTAGAATGCAAGTATAGTGCAATATCCAGCAGTTTTTTGTTCCACCTATCCACATCTTCACTCTGTCAACTGGTCATCCAAATGCAGAACATTGTATGCATTCATTTTAATTTATTCATCGACCATCTAAAATTCTCATTTTCTTATTGATGTGAGCAGATAAGACTAGCTGGAAAAAAAAAAAAGACATCTGTAGAAATGTCTGGATTTATCGGCCAGATTTTTTTAGGGAGTTGACATAGCCATTACTAATTCTCGTCTTAATTTCTATTATTTCTACATGTCTCCAATTTTTTTGTCTCATGTGTCTAAGGACTGTGATATTTGACCTTCAAATTTGTGTTAAAACAAACCCTGCTGGCTGACGATACTCCATCCTCTGACATGCTTTGTCGCACACGTGGAAAATAATTTGATATTTCCATTTTTCCGAAGAGAGAAGCAACGAATTAAAGCAATGGAGGAGTCTGATGAGGAAGTCCTGGCTTTGACGTGCAGTTTGGAGAAGACAGTCAGTCCTGAGACAGGTGAGTACACTTTTCCTGGTTCATTCATCACTCATGGTCTCATGCATGACTTGTATTTGACATGGGGTACATTTTGCCAGCCAGCCTCCCAGGACAGAAGACTCTATCTGAGGTAGCATCCGGGATTTAGGTCATCAGAGCTGATTTCACTATGACAACAGTTAAGATAAGATAGGATATAATTTTATTATCCTATTGCGAGGAAATTTGTTGTCACAGCAACAGTAACAGTACAACAGTAAATACAATATCTAAGAGGTACAGGTCTTTAATGCATACCACACAGACACATATTACTCACACAACATTATCAGCAAAAATGAACATTACTCTCACACACACACACACACACACTATCAGAACAATCCATTAGGAAAACTAACAACAGCATACTACATCAGGAAACACTACTGCTTCAAATTATGGACGGCAAAAAAGATTATCTATAGCACTCTGTTTGTTTGTAAATACAGTATTTGTCCACTTCTTTGGGATCCGACTATCTGATGGAACAAGGGGTGGGAACAATCATTTAGAATTGATTTTAGTTTCTGTTTGCGCAAATGCATAAATAACTCATCAAAGTTCACGTATTCATTGTTAGTTAGATAGCAAGCTGTCTTGATAATAGAGTTGTTCATTTTGTTCTTGTTGTGCTCCTTTGCATTTCCTCCCCAGACTGTACAAAATTTTGAGCTGTGGAATTGTTAATTCTTGTGTGTCATCACTTCTGTTTAATTTTTACTGGTCATTGTGAGAAATGTTTTCCTATTTACTGTTGACTATGGGGGAGCTGCCACTGTGCACAGTGGTGACAAATGTCAGCAGACCCTGATGGATGAAATTTTGTCTCTCTGTTTCAGAAAATAAGACAAATCTACCCAGTCCACAGACGAGTAATATCAATGAGGCAATAGGTCTTGATATGCAGGCCCAGAATACAGCGGATGTTTCACAAAAGATCAGGACACACGCACAAGGTCCGCTGTCACCATGGTCCAGCAGAGGAGCGGAGAATGTTCAGGAAAATAGCCCAAAGTCAGATCGGCAAACCTCAGCAGTGGATGTCTCCACAACCAAAGGCCAAAGAGTGCTGTCAGCATCTGGTACAAAGGAGTCTAAGGTGGTCAGATCCCAACAACAGGTGGTGGCAGAGCTGGTCAAGCTGCTGGATCAGTCGACAGACAGCGATGACCCACAGTTGGTAGAATTCAAGCAAACAATGTTGCTGACAGCACCAACTGGTGAGCAGTTTGAATTTGTACTATGACTTCCTGTGACCAGAATAATCAGATATGAAGAAATACTGCTATGCAAAAGCAGAGCAACAAATGTGCTCATTTCATAGTTTTGAGAAAAACACAAAAATTTGTGCAGCATAGCCAATCTACATATATAAATATAATGATAAGTTTGCCATACTAGAAACTACTAGTTTGGTAGCAGATATGTCTATCTGCCTTTGACAAATTCGTAGAGACAATATGTCGCTCTGCCTTTGCACGGCAGAACAGTGTTTCATGCTTGATATATTCAGTTTGCCTTTATAGGGCAAGGGTGTAGGTCCTTCATGATATCTCTTTAATGGTCATTTAGTGGTCAGGTCAGACATTTTGTTCGTTGCAAATTGTAGATTGCAGATTGCAAACTTAAACATATATCCTTTGCAGATTTCATGGATGGTCCACATGGAATTGTCACACTTTTTTGTCATCAGGTCTGAATAATCCCTTGATAAACCCAAATTGTGTTGAACTTCAGTAATCTGTTATTACCATTAGACAAAGGCTAAAAAATTATTTGACTTTCGAATTCACACCTTAAAGAAAATCTACTCATCTGTAAAGTTTGAGAATGTGATAGTGTCACCATTTTCTGGGGTCAGAAATACAAACTTTGTGTATTTTAGAATTGCGCATTAGCTCTGCAAAATTACTTTTTCTTCCATGATTTTGAAATCAACTTGCATATTGAGTGAAGCAGACATAAGTTTGGATATTAATTATTCATTTTGTGTACCAACAGGAAAAGCAGCTCGACTCTTGGGTTGTAAATCCAAACTTCCATCTGCCACCTTGCACAGTGTGATCATGAGTTGGAAGATGTACTGTCGCAAGAAAGCTGAATTAGAGGAGTCCCCGTGGAAATATGCCAAAGTTCAGGTGAGGTTATGTCCACTTTTTATCTTGAACAGTTTCAATTTCATAGAAATTTAGCTGCCAGTAGTCAACATTCATGTGGTGTATTTGTCTATTTTCTGGTCATTGTTCTCTCTCTAGATCTTCATTTTATAATAATAACAATGATAATACACTGCATTTTTGTAGGCCAAAAAGTCAGCACCATGACGACATTTCATTTTGGAAGTTGATGTGAGGAAAAGGTTAAAATTTCCAATGACAGTTAAGTGATTTTGAGCTCCCAAAAGCCAACACTAATCATCGGTGACACTGAGAATCACTATTATGTAGATACTTTACTATGTTTGCCACATCTCCAGTATCTAGTATAAGTTAAAATATCAGTGACAAAATTTGTAATATTCATGTGAACCCACTAAACGTGTGAAGTTGTAAAATTAGAGGCCATTCGGATCTCATTTTTTATTTTCTTCAGGCTCTGAAGTAGTTCCAGCCCAAAAGTAATGAAATTTTTGTATTTGAGGTTTTTGTTTTCAGAGCATCTCTGTCCTCCTCAGCATTTGCAATTCTATTATTCTTGTTCTTGTTGTTTAGTTGATGTTGTATTTGTATTTTGTATACATTTGATCCCATTTGGGATGGGGGTGGAGGGAGAGGAGTTTGTTAGGCCTGCTCTTCTCGACTTCCAACTGCTAAGGTATCTTTTGCATGTGCAATTTGCACAAGGGCTATCCAAGTTTTTCGTCAATATCTAAGAAGGCTAGGTGCTCGATTCTACTGACCATAGGATCAGGGACAGACAATTCCCCCAAATTTCCAACATGCCTGCACTGACGAGAAATTGAACTGTGTACTTTCGGCATGAGAGGCGAGCAAACTAGAATCATGTATAATAAAACTTTGTGTCAATCTATGTCATTTTAGGTGCTTGTGGTGGATGAGTGCAGTCTCGTGTCAGTACGTCTGTTTGCCACTGTGATGAATCTTCTGACTAAACACTCGGATCTGCGAAAGATCATCTTGCTTGGTGACGTGAGGCAGCTGCCATCAATTGAAGCTGGAAATTTCTTAACAGTAAGCTTATACTTCATGTAGAAATTTGTCTGGAGATTTGCTCTGGCTGAACGGAATGTCTGTTCCTGCGGGGCAGAGATGCCACTTTTCCAAAAATTTCTGGAAATTATGCAATCTGCTGACTTTTTCCGCAAATCTCGGTGAAGCCATTGAAGCATAAAACCTTGTTTTAGATTAGAAGTTAGAATAGGACTGAAGATTGCAAAGAATGAAGATTGCAAAGAAGGAAGATTGCGAAAGAGGAGAAACATTGAGATTAATTATTTCCAGAATAAACACCCGTCTTCTACTTCTATTAACCTTTGCTCATGTGTGCTGGGTCTACTTCCCACTGCGGCATTGTGTTTTCAGTTCAGTAATGTCTTGCAATCTGGCACGCTGTGAAAAGTTCAGGAAGTTTTTGAAGACCTGAGTGGCATCTCTGTCAGGGAGTTGTGTTGGGACATCGAATCTCCCGGCCTCAGATAACTGTCATTTTTCTTGAAAGCAGTGTAACGGCCTAAGGCTAAATATTCATTACAAATGAGGATTTTCAATATATAATCTAGATATTTCTTATCTCTTGCCCACGCCCAAACAGGAAGTTGCTGAACTCTAGACTCTGGTCAGTTTTACAATATCCAAAGTCTAAATCATAGAGAATTCAGACGTTTTTCAGTTTTAGGTTATATATATAGTCTCAGAACTATTTAATCATAAGCTTTGCAGAATTTGAAGTAATATAAACCATTATCTATGATCATCATCATAATGGTCCCTCATTTTCGTGGAGGATGTATCTGCTTAGTCATCTGTGTATGTGGAGATGGCTTCATAGTCCAGGCTGGGACCTGTAGAGTTGCGAGCACACAGGGCGCTGGATGTCTGCTGTTGTTACAGGGACGGGCTCGGCTCAGTGACGATGTTCTCTAGCAGCCTGGGTCTTGATGCGGTCTAGCGATGCACTCCATCTCCTTTCCGGCAGCTCCTGCAGCCACTGAGGCTAACAGTCATGACATCCCATCGTACCACTGCCAAACAACCTCTCTGGCCGAGAGAGTGGGACTGCCCCTCTGCTGTGGCTCTACCACTTTAAAAACATTCTCACACAGGTTATAATCTATGATAGATAGTCTGGAAATGACTAAACAACATACAATCTGAGAAACTGATTGACATTTGGCTTTGTGGAACAATGGGAATTTCCTATTGTAACAGTTGATGCAAATTTCAGCACGTTATGATGGGGAGAGTCAGATGAACTGATCGTCTGCCCCTTAAAAACGAAACTGTCTCGAACTGTTGTAGAAATAAATAACAGGATCCGATGAACACTTAATACTAACCTTTAATAACTGTAAACAAGAGCTGATATCCACAAGTTACTTACACCTATCAGGGAAGGCACTTACACTTCTACTACAACTGGATTTACACACCTACGATTTGCACCTTACGATTTTCACCCACGATTTGCACACCTCCTGCTCGCCTGGCCCTCCTTATGTACATTCTGTCCAGGAACGTTCAGGAAGCGGCTTTACCGCCCCATAAGCACGAGACAGACCTAGATCGTTCGGGACACATACAGGCCACCCAATCGTACACAGACACGTCACAGCATTACATCACTCAAGGTCGACCTAGCGTAATCTCGGACACCGCAGAATCTTCCAGACGCTCTAGATTTTCTACAGTGAGACAAACAAACCACACAGCGACATCAAAGGGAAATACCGGCCTTGCTGGCGAGAGGGGGGGGGGGGGGGAGTCGCCGAGTGAGACGCGTCATGCAGGGGGAAGAAAAATATCGATCGTTCAACTAGTGGGACGCTCCACAACTCCCCAATTTAAGTTGAACATTCTTCAACTATCTACATCATAAAGCGTCTACACTATCATACAATACTTATCATTTCCAATCTTACAATAGACATTGCTAATAATGTACTAGGTGCCTTCCCAATATCCTAAGTACAATACAATAACCATAGTATCCTTATAACACTAATACAATCTCATTACAATATCATTGCAGTACCATTACAAAACCTGGTCAACAGTAGACCTACTATTATAAACAATACAATACCACCACTGTGGTGAAACGATGGTCAATGATACTATTAAAAATCATACCATGGTGAAACGATGGCCATCGAGTACAAAATGCTTCGTGCACGAACCATAGCACATAAACGTTATGCATAACAATGATTGTCCTAAAAACCAAATGCATAAACTCATAGATACAATGGCAAAAATGCCAACACATATCGACCACTGATCAGGGTCTAACTTCATCATATCAGATCAAACAAATTATAACAAAGCAATACCGACACTGCCCAAGCTTAGGCCACTCGTAAATTACATCAATGCAACGTACAAAATATCTGCTTGCTCGCAGTTCCCATTTGGGTTACAGTCTTCAAAAATTACATTGTCCCATTGGTAACAAATAATGAAAACATCAAAATATGACTAATACATAGTGGCTCTCTGCCGGCCAATAATTCAATACTCATTCAGATATACCGCTACAGTACAATACATTCAACCCAAAAACTTATCTAACAGGCAAAACTCTGGGTTACAATACATCTCACTGAGCTTGTACCATTCAAAACACTCTACTCAGGAAGTCGGCGCCGACATTTTCCTTCCCTTGACATACCTAATCCTGAATCTATATGACTGTAAAAATAGACTCCATCGTAATAGCTTTGGGCTGTCAAATCTGGCAGAATTCAAATACTCTAATGACCTATGGTCAGTCTGGAGCACAAACTCCTTACCATACAAATACAAAGTAAACTTCTTTACGGCCCAAACAATGGCTAGGCATTCTCGCTCTGAGACTGAATATTTCGTCTCACGAGGCAATAGCTTACGACTGGCATATGCCACAGGATACAACTTTCCCTCATATTCTTGCATAAGAGCAGCACCCAACCCGCGATCTGATGCATCAGTTGCTAAGACAAATTCTTTTGAAAAATCTGGCAAACATAACACGGGTTTGGAAACAATGGCATTCTTCAGAGAAGTCTACGCTTTCTCCTGCACTTCTTCCCACTGAACTACATTGGGCTGACCCTTTCTAAGCAAATCAGACAGTGGTGCTGCAATCGCTGCAAAGTTAGGTACAAATTCTTGGTAATATCCCACCAGTCCTAAAAATGCTTTCACTTCCTTTTTAGTGGTGGGTCTGGGTGCATCCCGCACCTTACACACATTTTCTTCTAACAAGCCAATCATACCCTTTCCCACTGAGTGTCCAACAAAGTCCACTTCAGACGTTCCAATCAGGCACTTGGATGGTCTTGCAGTTAATCCAGCTTGGTCCATCCTCTGCAGCAATTCCTTGAGAGCCTTCACATGCTCGTCGAATGTCTCTGTGTGGATCAGCAGGTCGTCCACATACGCTGTCACATTGTTCAGTCCCTGGACCAATGGCTTCACGATCCTGTTCAGTGTAGCTCCTGAGTTCATCATCCCGAAGGGCATCCGGGTGAATTCGTAATGTTCGCCCATGGTGACGAACGCTGTCTTGGGAATGTCTTGTTCCCGGACTCGCACTTGCCAGTATCCCTTGCTCAAGTCGATCCGAGAGAATATTCTTCCTCTCGACAGACCCTGGAACACTTCCGATGGGGCTGCTGTCGGATGAGGGTCGAACACTGTGATCTTGTTCAGCCTCCTGTAGTCGATGCAGACTCGGTTGGATCCATCCTTCTTCTTGACGACAACAACCGGTGAAGCATAAGCTGATGAGCTCCTGCGTATGATGCCCAGCTTTTCCATGGTACTGAGCTCCTCCTTCAAGGAGTCGCGCATAGCATAGGGCACCGGATATGGTCGTTGCCGAACAGGTACCTCTGATGTCAGGTCGATGCGATGTTCGCCTAACTGGCAGCATCCGGGGAGATTGGTGAAGATGCGTTGATACTCCTTCACCACGTCGCCGAGTTGTTGACGTTGTTCCGGCGACAGCTGCGTTCCATATTGGACATCTTCGGAGCCTTCCTTCTGGTCCCAGCTCCCTAGGTCGGCAAGGTCCTCCGTCATTCCACCGTTGTCGCCTTCCAGGTCGCAGTCCTCGATGACTGTCATGCCAGCTGACTCCACAGGTTGACTCTCGTCCATCACGTCGTCCTCTGCCAGCACAGTCCCAGCACCATCCCCGTCGTCGTCCATCATAGCGTCGACATCTCCAGGTGTGGTGTCGCTCCTGCCGTCGTTCATCTCACACACCTCGGTCACGACAGATGCCGGTCCCATTGCCGCCGCCGCTGCTTGCGTCGTCGCTGGTGTCATCATCATCATTGCCTTTCTCACCCTGGATCAGGGTATAGGCCACCAACAAACACTTTCCATCCCTCTCTATCATGGGCCAGTCTCTTTACATTATTCCAAGTCTTTCCGCTTCGTTGCACATCATTTTCTCTGGCTCTTCTCCACGTTCCGCGCGGCCTTCCTCTTGATCTCTTGCCCTGGGGATTCCAATCCAATACCTTCTTCGTGATGCTGTTTCCTGGCCTCCTGAGAGTGTGGCCGATCCATCTCCATCGCCTCCTACCAATTTCCTCTCTGACTGGGCTCTGTCTTGTTCTTTTCCATACAATTTCATTGCTGACCTTGTCTGTCCATCTGATCTTAAGTAGCTTCCTCAAACATCTGTTGATGAAAACTTGGATTCTCTTTATGCAGGCCTGGGACGCATTCCAAGTCTCACATCCATACAACAGGACTGACTTCACGTTCGAGTTGAATATCCTCAGCTTTGTTTTTAGAGATATATCCTTGGTTCTCCAAATCTTGCTTAAGGACGTGAAAGCTGCCTGTGCCTTTCCAATTCGTGCTTTGACTTCTGCCTGTTCCTCCCTTATTGTCAATGATACTACCAAGATAGCAGAAGGACTCTACATCTTCCAGTGGTTGATCTCCTACTCTGACTTGTGCGCTTGGGGGTGCAACAATTTTTAGGACCTTCGACTTCGCAGGATGTATCCTCAATCCAATAGATTCTGAAATTTTCTTTAGAGCTGTAGTCTTTGCTTGCATCTGGTCGTGTGTGTGCGACAATAGTGCCAAGTCATCTGCAAAATCTAGATCGTCCAGCTGTGTCCATGGGGTCCATTGTATGCCATTTCTTCCTCCACTGGTGGTTTCTTTCATAAGCCAATCAATCACCAGGACAAACAGAAATGGGGACAGCAAACAACCCTGCCTAACACCAGTCTTGATATCAAAGCTGTCAGTAAGCTCGCCATCGTGTACGACTCTGCAACTTGTCCCCTCGTACATGCTCTTGATAAGGTTCACCATCTTCTCTGGGATTCCATAATGTCTCAATATTCTCCACAGTGTTTCTCTATCGATGCTATCAAAGGCCTTCTCGTAGTCAAGGAAGTTCACTATCAGTTGGGAGTTCCACTCTAGCGACTGCTCTACTATGATTCTCAGCGTGGCGATCTGGTCGGTGGTTGATCGATTACTCCTGAAACCAGCTTGCTCCTCACGAAGTTTTGGGTCTGTTGCATTCTGTATTCGCTTGAGAATAATCCGGTTGAAAACCTTTCCTGGGATGGAGAGAAGTGTAATTCCTCTGTAGTTACTACAATTGCTGAGGTCCCCCTTTTTTGGAAGCTTCACGAGGTGTCCTTCCTTCCAGTCCTTTGGAAACTTGCCTCCGATCCAAATCCTCGAGAATAGTGAGTGCAGACCCTCTGCAGCCCCAGCAGCATCTGCCTTCAGCGCCTCTGGTGGGATCTGATCTGGTCCAGCTGCCTTGCCTCGATTTAACTGCTTTATGGCATCATTAATCTCTGCTTTAGTCGGAGGGTCGCAACTGATCGGTAAATCATTTCTTGCGGGTAGAATGTCGGGTGGGTTGCTTGGTGGAGGTCTGTTCAAGAGGCTGTTAAAATGTTCTATCCATCTTTTTGCCTGAGCTTCCTTTCCAAAAATCGCCTTCCTGTTGTAATCCTTGACAGGAACTTCAGGTTTTCCATATTTTCCAGCAAGAGTCTTTGTAGTCTGGTAGAGGATCCTCATGTGTCCTCCTGTTGCTGCCTTCTCTGCTTTCTCTGCTAACATTCCTATGAACTCCTCTTTGTCTTTTTTAATTGATTTTTTGACCTCTTTAGCTGATGCTCGGTACTCTTCCTGGTTACCAACTCTTGAGCTTCTTGTACGACTTGCATTTACCTGTTCTTTTAGGTCTCTTCTTATCCTTATCAAGTCCAGTGATTTTTGGCTGATCCATTCCTTGTGTTCCACTTTCTTTTCCCCAAGAACATCCTGGCATGTCGATGTAAATACTCCTTTTACCTTAGCCCAGTGAGTCTCCAAATCTACTGTCTCTTCGAGGTCAACAAGGGGTTTGAATCTATTCCTCAGTGTCAGCTGGAACTCTTCCTTCTTGTCTCCATCCAGAAGGCTCACTTGAAACTTTCTCCTCTTTGTTCCTGCTCTGGTACCTTGTTTCTTGAGGCGGAGTTTGAGTCTTGCCAGCAGCATGTGATGGTCAGATCCAACATCAGCTCCTCTCTGTACTATGACATCCTCCAGTGAGCGTCTGAATCGTCGGGTGATGCAAAAGTGGTCAATCTGGTTTTCAGTTACTCCATCCGGTGAAATCCAAGTGACCTTATGGATCCTCTTGTGTGGGAATACTGAACCTCCAATCACATAGCTGTTAAATGCGCAGAAACTTGCAAACCGCTCTCCATTCTCATTCATTTGTCCCAAACCATTGCACCCCATAATGTCCTCATACCCTGTATTGTCCTGTCCTATCTTGGCATTGGCGTCTCCCATTATAATGTTCACATCTTTTCTTGGCAATGTGTCAACTATTTCTTGAAGCTGGTTGTAGAAATCGTCCTTGTCCTCATCGGTTGCTTCATTTGTTGGGGCGTATATCTGCACAATGTTCATGTTGATGTTCTTGTTCTTTGTAGTAAATGATGCCAATATGATTCTCCTTCCGTAGGGTTCCCATCCCCTCAGTGACCTCTGGGCGTGCTTGCTCAAGATGATCGCTACTCCTTCTGTATGCTTTTTGTCCTCCCTTCCAGAATACAAAATCTTTTCCCCAGAATTAAGTTGTTTCAGTCCGGACTGTATCCAGCGGGTCTCGCTAACTCCAAGTATGTGCAGTCTGTATCGCCTCATCTCCATTGTAACCTGGGCACTCTTTCCTGCTTCATACATGGAGCGGACATTCCACGACGCAATCCGGAGTGACTTGTTTGATGAAGGAGCAGTCAGGCCAGTGGAGTCCTTTCGGCTTTGTCCATTGTCCTTCATTGAATCTACAGGTGTAGATGCTCCCCCTTCTCCCAAGATAAAAGACTGATTTAAAGTATTTGCTTGTGTTTCTGTAACTGGTTTATTTTTACAGGGTGGGTAGTTGGCCCACTGCCAACTGGCTCTTCTCGGGAGACCAGGAGTCGCTGGTGTAGTCCTGGGGATATACCTCTTGAGAAGGTTAGCGTGCAATGTCTTCTCTTTCACACCCATCTTGACTTTGTAGTCGTTGACACCGACAACCGAGACTATCTTGTATGGTCCCTTCCACTGGACTAAGAGCTTGTTGGCGTTTGTCGGCAACAGTACTAAAACTTAGTCGCCAGGGCGGAACTTCCTCTCTCGCGCCTTCCGATCGTAGTAAGTTTTCTGTCTACCTTGTGCCTTTGAGAGCTTTTCCGTAGCCAACTTCCACGTGTCCTCCAGCCGCTCGCGTAGTTCCATGACGTACTGGTAACTGGTCTTTGTCTCCGGCTCCTCTACGTCCTTGGTCCATAATTTTCGCAAGATGTGCATCGGTCCCCTCACCGTTCTTCCATACAGCAACTCGAATGGGGCGAACTTTGTCGATTCTTGGGGAACTTCACGATACGCGAAGAGCAGCGGGTTAATGTATCGGTGCCACTGCTTAGGTTGCTCCGCGCACAGTCGCCTCAAGGTCTTCTTCAGTGTGCCGTTAAATCGCTCCACCAGCCCGTTGCACATAGGGTGGTAGACTGTGGTGGTCGACTGTCGAATCCCCAGTAGTCTGTTCGTTTCTTTCATGACGTCTGACATGAATTGAGTCCCTTGATCAGATAAGATCTCCTCGGGCACACCCAAACGGCTGTAGATATTTACTAAGGCCTCTGCTACTGTCTCCGCGTCAATCTTCTTCAAGGGGGTCGCTTCAGGGTAACGAGTAGCGTAGTCTACGTATACCAGGATATACCGATGTCCGCCTTCACTTGGGGGATTAATAGGTCCTACCAGGTCCACAGCCACTCTCCTAAATGGGACGTCTACCACTGGCATACTCTACAAGTGCACCTTAGGAGTCGCTCCCTTGTTCACTGTTCTCTGGCAGATGTGGCATGAGCGGCAGTATCTCGCGACGTCACCTTCAATACCAGGCCAGTAAAAGTTGCTCATCACCCTGTCCTTCGTTTTCTTCACGCCGAGATGTCCTCCGACGATAGAATCATGGGCAACGCTCAGTACATACTCCCTCAGTTTCTCGGGTAGTACCACTTGTCTTGTAATCGTAGCCTGTCTTATGTCCCTATAAATCCGGTACAGTACACCTCCGTGTCTCTCGAAGTGTACGGACTTGTTGCCTCTGTTGGTCGGAATTTTCTTCTGCCCCAACTTCTTGAGGTCTTCGTCTTCTTCCTGGAGTCGGATGAGTTCCTTCCTATCCACTCCCGCGTGCCGTTCTGCCCTCGGCACCCTCAGCGACGTAGACTGGTCCTTCCTCTTCTCCTGGGCCCTCGTGGTCACCGCTCCTACCATCACCTCGGTATCAGGGTCGTACGGGTCCTTCGCTCCGTCCACGTTCCCGACTACTAGGTCGCAGATGGTCTCCGGGAGACACAATGCCGTCACTCTGCCCGTCAGGTTAGGCGTTCTCACGTCGATGATGGCTTCCTCCGCCGCTAGCAAGGAGTTATCGATCCTCGCGATGAGTTTCTTCCCACCGGTGAGCTGTCCGTCGTCCACCAGTGATCGCCGCACCACTACACCTTCACAGCCGGTATCTCTTAGGACGTCTACTGCTCGATTTCCAATCAAGCCCTTCATCACTGGTAACTTCAGCTTCTCCACGGTCCTTCCGTCACTGCATCCTCCGCACGTAACAGGCACCGCTAACTGGAGCTTCCCGTCCTTCATTACCGCTTGAACGTTGATGCTGGTGTCAGCCGTCGTCGCATCCTGTCTCGACGACTCGTCCGCCGCTATCACTACGGCCGCCGCCGCCTTGTTCGGCTTGCCTCGCCCCGTATCCTTCTGGGCTGGACACATTCTCCGAACGTGGCCTGGCTTTCCACAAAGGTAACATTTCAACTCACCTTTGTCGTTTATCTTGGTACGACACTCCGTCGCCTTATGTCCCGGCCTCTGGCACCTATGGCAGACCTGTGGGCTTCTGTCTCCGTTGGGACTCCGTCGCACTGGCCGGCTTTGCAGTCTGGCGCTCCCTCTGAGTGTCCGGTTCCTCGCTACCAGGAACGCCTCCGCTGAGTCTGCGACGTCCTGTAGCGTCTTTGGCTTCCTCTCCCTCACATGGGTCGCAAGGTCTGGTGGGCAAACATCCATGAACTGCTCTCTAACGAACAGGTCCCTCACTCCTTCGTAGGTCTTCTCCGTCTTTGATAGCTTTATCCACCTCTCTAGGTAAGTCTTGATCCTAGTAAGAAACATCCCGACATCTTCTCCATCTTCAGGCTTACCTTGTCTGAACATGAGTCTGTAACCGTCCTCTGACAGGTTATACCTCTTCTGCAAAGCTTCCTTGACTTTGTCGTAGTCCTTGGCCTCATCAATCGGCAATCGACAGAAGCACTCCAGAGCTCTCCCAGTCAGCAGGGCAGACAGTGATGTCGTCCAGGTGGATCTAGGCCAGTCCGCCGACTCGGCAAACCTCTCAAAACGAAGTAGCCAGCTATCAAGGTCGTCCTTCCCATCCTGAAATGCAGGTAGCTTGGGTCTCTTGGAACTGGCGTGGTCGCTGGTCCCCTGCGTCGACTCGCCTCCACGCTGATGGCGGATCCTCTCCATCTCCAGCTCGTGGTTCATCTTTTCTCTTTGCAGCTGAGCCTGTCGTTCCGCCTCCTTCTCCCGAGCCTCTCTTTCCATCTTCAGTTGCTCCATGCGCTCTTGCCTCTCTCTTTCCTCCTTCAGTTGCTCCATGCGCTCTTGCCTCTCTCTTTCCTCCTTTAGGCCTTCACGGATGTAGTCCTGTCTTTCCTTTCCAGTGAGCTCCAAGGCGTCTGCTTCCTGGCCAAGCCTTCCAATAGCCTCTGACATGTTGTGGATATCCTCGATGATCTTACGATTTAATGTACTTTAGAAAGACTCCGATGATCTGAGTTGAATCTGTTCTGATCTGATCGGATCCCGGACGAGCCCCCAATATGTAACAGTTGATGCAAATTTCAGCACTTTATGATGGGGAGAGTCAGATGAACTGATCGTCTGCCCCTTAAAAACGAAACTGTCTCGAACTGTTGTAGAAATAAATAACAGGATCCGATGAACACTTAATACTAACCTTTAATAACTGTAAACAAGAGCTGATATCCACAAGTTACTTACACCTATCAGGGAAGGCACTTACACTTCTACTACAACTGGATTTACACACCTACGATTTGCACCTTACGATTTTCACCCACGATTTGCACACCTCCTGCTCGCCTGGCCCTCCTTATGTACATTCTGTCCAGGAACGTTCAGGAAGCGGCTTTACCGCCCCATAAGCACGAGACAGACCTAGATCGTTCGGGACACATACAGGCCACCCAATCGTACACAGACACGTCACAGCATTACATCACTCAAGGTCGACCTAGCGTAATCTCGGACACCGCAGAATCTTCCAGACGCTCTAGATTTTCTA
Source organism: Onchidella celtica (assembly GCA_963931925.1). Taxonomy (NCBI): domain Eukaryota; kingdom Metazoa; phylum Mollusca; class Gastropoda; order Systellommatophora; family Onchidiidae; genus Onchidella; species Onchidella celtica. The sequence continues at coordinate 13,553,240 of OZ007570.1, read as the reverse complement.
CAGTGAGACAAACAAACCACACAGCGACATCAAAGGGAAATACCGGCCTTGCTGGCGAGAGGGGGGGGGGGGAGTCGCCGAGTGAGACGCGTCATGCAGGGGGAAGAAAAATATCGATCGTTCAACTAGTGGGACGCTACACCTATTTATAAACAAGTAAGGTTCTGGAAAACTCTACCAGGGATCTAAAAAGGGGTGATAAATTTCTGAATGGCAAAAATGTTAGGACTGTATATATAATGCCACAGTTTGACTTGAGCTTAGAAGTTGTTATATTGGTTTAGATTCCCTCACAATAATGGAGATTAAAAATTGTTGGTGACATTTTTTGGCCTGTATATATTTTGTCAGGATATGTTTGGGTCTCTGGCAAGTGATGTGAGGAACGGGGTCAACCGGAGTATTGAACTGACTACCAACCATCGTTCTGAGTCCAGACTGATTGTGGAGAATGCTGGGAAGATTTCTCAGCGGATCATGCCAACATTTGATGATGATCAGAGGTTCCGTCTTATTATGGTCTCCGATGATGTTGGTAAGCAAATGAGAAAAAGGTATTGGACCAGGGAGAGAAAATCATGCATTTTTAACATATCGAAGGGTTTGTTTTGGGGGGATCTCTGCCCTTAGCATTCGCGCCTCAAATACCTTCATTGCTAATATTTTGACCATCTGTCACATAATTTTTCCTAGAATTCCAAATTTTCGTAACAATTTGACACAAAACCATTTTTACCGATACAAATTTTGCCCCCCAGTTTGAAAATCAGCCCTTTCCCTTTTACTTTTGCCTCTTGTTTCCATGATGGAATGTTGATTGTTGATTGAATTCTTCCTAGAATGTCCTCAAGTCTCTTTATAAATAGGATTTTGTTCAAATTTTGGCCCAGTCTTTAAATTTTACAAAATCCTTTCAGTAGTCAAATTTGTCACTTGAGATGGTGCCAGAAGTGTGCAAATGTAACAGGTACCAGTGGCTGATGTGTTAGAAATGTCAGTGAACGTTGCTGAGAGGGTTAAGTACCAGGGGGCACATTCTAGGCACAGTGTCAATGAATTTTATCCAAACAAATCGGCTTGTTGCTGCAGCCGTGACAATGATCGTACAGAAATCATACATGATGTGTTTACTGTTCGTTGTCCCCACAGATCGAGATGTTGCAATCAGAAAGTTAATTAGCACAACCGAGGATCTCATGTCTGAAGTCAACTCGCAGTTTGTGTCCTTCAGGAAGTTAGTACGACTTTTCTCAGTTTTACAGCATTTCTTCTCTCAGCTGACCTGGACTGGCAAAATTTGTTCCAACACTTTTGTAAATGAAACTGTTGACTGATATGAAAGTTACTGTACTCTCACACTTTCTGTTAGTTATTTGTGTAAATAAATCTCATACCGGTACAAGATAAGTTTTGTCCTCACAAGTAGCTTATCCTAGGCTGACATAAACTTAGTTTGAAAGAATGACCTCCAGCCATTTGTTGACTGACAGATAATTCGGAAACTTTTGACGAATGTGTGAGCTCAAGTTCATGCTCATATGCCGGAGATGCCAAAGTTGAATCATCTTGAAAGTTACACCGTACTTTTATATAGCACAAAGTTTTTAGCCTGTCAAATGTCTTAAGTGACTGAAAGCCTTTTTTTCTTTTCCCTTCCATTTCTAATTTTTGTGAAATTTATTGTCGTTTCATATTTTTGTTTTGTTTATCACTGGGCTTTGCGACATACAGCATTTTTCTCCTTTTTTCTTTAATCCATATTTTAACTTTCCCAGGCTGTGACCTTACAGATTTTCTGAGCTTTTCTAAATCTATTCTATTTTATATTCTATTTCAGCGCTCACTGCCTGGCCGTGAATGAAATCTGTTGTCAAGTGTACAATCGACATTCCATCATGGAAAGAAGAGGCAAAAGTAAAAAGGAAAGGGCCAATTTTCAAATTGGGGATAAAATTTGCATTGGTAAAAATGGTTTTGTGTCAAATTGTTATGAACGCTTGGTAGAACGTTATCAGATAGACTATCCTGAATTTCAGAAAGTTTGGCAAAAGGCAAAACAGAGGGTGTGTCCAGGGAAGACAACTGTGGGTGGGGAGCAGAACAAGGGGGAGGAGAATTTACAGTTGTACAGAACAGATGGCAATCGCAGCGTCCTTGATTCCACAAGCGTAATGGGTTTGATGCTGGAAGACAACAAGAAGTTTGACGAGACACTAAAAGGTATGCAGGAAAGAGATCAGAAACTCAAGCAAGAAAGAGCTGAACGTCTGCGCCGAGCTGCTCAGAAACAAGAAGAGTGGAAAGCAAAGAAAGCTGCGGAAGTGAGAATCTTTTTCTTTGTTTTTAATGTATCAGTGAAGTTGGTCATGCAGAGATCACAAATGAGTCTATCACATTCTGAGTACCCAGCCAGTGCTAAATATTTGTAGATTTTTCTACAATACCGACAGGGAAAATAAGCCATCAAACTGATCTGTTGTCTATGGATGGCTCTCAGTTTTTATTATTTATATCTGAAACGTTGGCTTTACTGAATATTTTTGTGCACATGGCCTTTGCTAGTGTAAAAAACAAAAAACAACCACTAATATTAGTTTCATAAAACTGTCTGTCCAATTTCCTTTTCAGAAATATCTTTTACAGCATTTCTGGCATACAATCTACATGCTGTCATTAAAAAATTAAAAGAGTCTATTATGGATTTACCTAATAAGATGCTCCAAATTTGCAATCAAAAAGAAGAAAATGAAAGACACATTTAAAAAGATTAAAATCATACTGAAAGTCTTGATGTAAATTTGGTTTTTTCTTGTCATATTCTGTCCAAAATGCCACTGTAAGAAACAAGGTTTACCTTCTCATGCAGCAGAATTTCTGTCCACAGGAAAGACTTGCAGCTTTGTTTGGTGATGGCAGACTTTGCAATGGAGAAGTTTTCTTCATCATGGATGTAAGTTTTTGGTGGTCAGTTTACCTCACAGACTAATAAATTAACCAGACTGGATATACGAGCTTCGGGCTGTGTCGTTTTTTACGGAATTTCCCAAGCGGCGGTCGTATAACCAACATGGCCGCCGCTCGGGAAATTCCGATTCTAGTTCTATCTGCAGTAGAAATTTCTTTTTATTTGTCAAGATTGGTGGTACATGTATTAATTTTTTGGTGCGGAACCAAACTTCCGCGTTCAGCAGGCGCGTCAAAATGGTGTCATTCAACATTGTAGCTATGGTGAAGCGTTGGTCGTAAACGTAAACCTAATGTGGCGGATGGTTCATGACCTTTCGCTGTTTTGTGACGTCACACAATGGGATCATCCAGTCTGGGTATTTTATTAGTCAGTGATTTACCTGGCAGAATTTATTTGTTTAAACATCATTGTGATGTTCGGTTTATCATCTGATCTCAAAGTAGAATACAATACTGGCTATCTTTGTCATTCTGAAAGTTAGGTATTATATCATCATCAATTCCCTTAGAGTGTAGTAACTCAAACATTTAGAAAAACCAGTGTTTATAAATGTATATTCAATTACATTCAAAGCCGCATTGAATGATCTTGGTTCTAGACTCTTGAGCCAAAAACTAATCAAATAGCAAAAACTTTTTAAAATTCATCGTAGCTAGATCAGTTGTGCTCAAATAAAAGTTTTTTGCTTCTCTCGAAAAGTAGCCAAAACTGATTACTACAGTTGTAGGGAACAGTGATGATGTGATATATTTTCCATCAGAAAATGTTAATTGTTATACCACCTCCAAAAAATCATCTCGTCAGGCATATTGTAAATTACGAGAATATTTGTATTGTAAGTTTTGTCATTTTCTGTATCCATCAGAAGATGTTAATTGAGCCCACTAATTATAGGGCCCCCCTTCATCTCATCCAGGAATGTTGTAAATTACGAGAACTTTTCTTTTGTAAGTTTTCTCATTTTTTGTATCTGTCAGAAGATTTTTTAAGTTCAAGAAAGATTATTTAATGTTTCTTTCATTGTCAGAAATTTTCAGAGAGAAAAAGGTTTGTATCATCTTTTCTTCATTGAGAATTCAGTGAAAGTCTGATTGGCTGGTGATTTTCTGTTCTCTGCCCAGGAATTTGATGTGTTTGAGAAGAACAAGAGAGGTGTGGAGAGGCCTGTGAGGCATCTGGTACTGTCTGACCGTGACCCAGTCGGGCCCCGGGTTGTCTGTGTCCCTTTCAGAGTTCTGAAAACAGACTGCAAGATCAAACACTCTTGGGCACGAACTATACACACATACCAGGTAGGAATGTTGAGACGTGAGAGCAAGGCGTGCTGTCACCATGTTGAAACAGTCAGCAAATCTTTTCATACTATTATTATTCATTTTCATAACTTGTCCTACTCGTAAGTTTTAAATGTTTTTCTACCTGAAGAAAGACTTACTAGAATTCAGAAAGCAAGTTTTTTTTTCCTTGTTCCATTTCTAATTCTTTTGGAGTTTATTGTATGGAATCTTCCCAACATATAACTTTTTTCCATTCTGGCCACATTTAACATTGCTGCAAGCCCTGCTGTGACCTTACAGATTTTTTGTGGTTTTTAAAAATATTTTACATACAGATGAGTGACTAGAATTCAAAATAGACATACCTTTTCTTCTTTTTTTTTTTAGTAATTATTACAAACCAATTTCTTTATTGAGGAAACAAATAGACTGTACAATAAATGCTAATTATTATATATATAACATATATATGTATATATGTATGCTGTTTTGCTATGAGGAAACTAGATATTAATTGTATAAGTTTATTTATATAAACAGTTCATTTGTAGAAAGAGGTGTTCAGTTCTGTGGGTGCACCACAACCTGAATTTGAATTAAACCAGAAGAGTGAAACATGTAGAGCCAGCCTGCTGCTCAAATCAGTATTTTTTTTACCAGTTGCCGCCTGGCATTCTGGTTTGAAGATTTTGTGGCAGTCAACTTCATCTTATATGGATTTAGCACTTGCAGCAGGGAACCATTTGATTTTAGTTTTTCAGTGATCAAGTTGTTTATGATCCAATCACCGGTGACATTTAGTTGTCGCTGATTGGGTCTTATACAGTCTAATTACCATTGATATGTGGGGAACAATGGTCAGAGCTTGATGCTCACTCAATGTCTGACCAGTGGAATTCATTATTTTTTATAGGGTAGGTCTATAGTGAAATGAATTGTAGGAAAAGTCATGAAATTTCCGGTCCAAAGAGGAATTTTTAGCAGAACTTGCAAGGTTTGAATTTGCCAACGGGTCATAACAGACCCGATCACCACTGCACAGGTTAAGCACAATGGTAATTGGTATGGATAAATAACAAAAGATCTAACCGTTATTGGGTTGTTTATCACTGACAGGGTTCAGAGTCGGACACAGTTGTGTATGTGCTGGGCCCTGCAATTCCACAAACCTGGCAACATGTGTACACAGCGATAACACGGGGGAAAAAGTCGGTGTACATCATTGGTTGTTGGGAACAGCTTCAGATAGCCGTCAAAAGACGAGGATACCCCAGAAATTCAAGACTTGAGCATCGAATGCAGGAGATGCTGAAGAATTATCAGGAGTCAGCTGATGTAAGTTGAGACAAATTGAATGATCAGTAATTTTGTTACTGTGGATGATTTGTGTGTTGGCCAGTGAAATGAGTGGCAGAACGTTGGAACCTGAGTTTGAGAGTGAGATTTCCTATGCACAGATAAACATGTGGCTAAAAGTTTTTGTTTTTTAGAATTAATTATTAATGATTTCTATTATGTCACATTGTGAGAATGTAGATCTTGCCATGAGCCACGGTAACTGTAAGTAAAAATGACCAAAATCGTCAGTATGTGAGATGGATGATGAAATGTCAGACTGGACCTCTCAAAATTTTGATGGGGTTTGTACTTGAGAGATTTTCAGTGTTGTCTTCTTTTCATCAGAGTCCAGACAAACTTCATTCAACTCCACAAACAGAAGATTTCATGTTCGACAGCAATGATAGCTGGCTGAATCAACTTGATTTGACCGAGGCAGCCGAAGGTAAAAGCAAAAAAATCTGTTCCTGATCAGACAATAAAGTTCAATAAGCTGGTGATGAGAAAATTGTGGCAAAAAATATAGTAATTAGTACTGGGTGAGAGGGGTTTTTTTTTGTTCTTTTCGGCGAGGCAAAGTGACCAAGGCTCTAGACTTCATTTTCTTAACTGGTGTAAAATGCGGATCACGGTCCGGATATCCAGATATTTTGAAGTACATGTATATGATTCAAAAATCCAGATCACTCAAAAGCAAGTCCTGGCCACTACTAAGTAATGTGTGCAAGCCAACTTTCATGATTGAACTTCACATCCATTTGAAGCTGGTTTTATTCTGTCAGAAACCCACAGAATAGCTATGGGGACAAAGTAGAGTTTGTTATGAAACTGAGATGTTGTAGCGTCCTAGTCATACGGGCTAACAATGTTGTCCGCAGCCCTCGGCGACCCCTCGTGTGCTAATTTTACTTTTTTGTGATGTCTGGCTGTGTGACATAATTGTTTATTGTAGTTCAGTCGAGAATGTACCAAATCCATCATGTCGGAGTAATTACGCTAGGTTGGTCTTGGAGTGACGCAATTCTGTGACGTTTCTAAGTGCGATTAGGTGGCCTTTATGCATCCCGTAGTTTCTGGATTTCCCATTCGTGAACGTTCTATCTAGATGGGTATATAAAGGATGGCAAGTGAGTGGGTGGGTGCGCAAGAGTCAGTTATTCCGCATGTGGGCAAGATCCCGTCATTTTGTGTGTGCAAAACCCAATCTAGGTTTTTGTAACCGCGTGCCTTCCTCATAAGTATGCTGTGAGATATCCAAGGTTCATCTACAATTATTAAAAGTTATATGTTAATCGTTCATCGGATCCTGTTTTCATTTATTTCTACGACAGTTCGAGACAGTTTCGTTTTTTAAAGAGTAGCAGCTCAGATCACCTAACTCTCCCTATCATAACGTGCTGAAATTTACATCAACTGTTACAGATGTGACAAAACAAAACAATCACATTTTTTAAAAGTTCTAGCACAGTTGGGTTTTTTGTTGTTGTTGTTTATCATACAGCTTGAATGAAGTCAAATGTACAATGAATTGAATAACCAACAAGCAATCCTAGATTACCGTTTGTGTTGTAGTCCCGCAAAGTTCTTGAAGTTGTGGAAGTTGTTTGTGTGAAAAAACAACAACATTTACAGGTATTTAAGTTGTATTTAAAAAGAAACAGATGTAGATCTTGTATAATTAAATATAATATCTCTTTTAACTTTATTCTTTGTCTGTCTATGACAGAAATGTCAAAGGAATCCGGAGCCGCCGTTTCTAAAGAGAACATTGATGAAGACATGGAGGCACTTTTAGGGATGAAAGATGATGTTAATGACTATCTTGATGATGATGAAGATGAAGAGACCCAGAGACCTGAGGATGATGTGATAGGTGACATCAGTGACGTGAGTGAGATCACTTGGGGAATAGAGAACCCAGATTTTTCTGGAGGAGTCACTGATGATGTCAGTGTGGTCCTAACTGACAGCGAGGACTCAGTTGATCAGGTTACTGCAAGCATTTCTCAGGCCAACTCATCTGGAAAGCCAAACTTCACAGCCATTAAATCTTCAGAGTTGAGAAATTGTCCGGTTGAAAACCAGTCCTCATCCACCACCACTTTACCTGATGAAGATGGTGGCGATGAAACAATTGATGACTCGAGCAGTGAAGCTGAGGAAAGCATTTTTGCCCGTGTTACCAAGTCAAAAAATTCATTCAGGACTGTGCTTACAAAAGACACTGTGGTGCAGGTTGGTGCATTTATTTCCAAGCCTTCCCTGCTACAATGTAATGATCAGGTATCCATGCCTGTAGCAAGTGTGGATGTACAAGTGGCTGATCCCAGCTGCTTGAGCATAACAGATGAACCTGCTCCTGTAAGTGTAAGTGATAGCACGGATATATCTCATGTCAGTTCAACTAACTGGTTATCCATGCCAGCAACACCTCCCAGGGGGTCACACAGACAAATACCACATGGGGAAACAGTCACGCCTCCCCAGCGGAGATTAAAATCTGAACCTTGTACTCCATCATCCAATATGTCCCCGGTGGACTGTGCAGAGTTAACCAATGCCACGGGCCCTCTGAGCCATCAAACACCAAAGAAACGTCATGTGGAGGATTTGGTGGACACTCCCCTCAGAGACCACTTCACTGAGTCGCTGAGTTTGAACATGCAATCAGAGAATTCAGATAATGAGGAGAATTTGGAGTTACCTTTGAAGCGGAAACAGGTGCGGAAGAAATTAAATGTATGATGTTTATTCATCGATGTTAAGCCCTTGATGTGCCTAGTTTCTTTGATGTTTGGAACTTGACAGATGGTGCTGACCCCACCTGCGGCAATGTTTTTGTTACAATTTTCAATTTATTTCAATAAATAATTGGTCATGACAAAAACTATATATATAAATTAATTTTTTTTTTATTCATATGCTATTATTTGACCATTTTAATATGATGTGCTGTATTTGACCATTTTAAATCAGTATTGTTTGTTTCAGTAGTTTTGGAAATGGTGCTATCCATAAAGTAGGTAGGCTGGAAGGGGAGGGGGTGGGTTGTCTCCCAATGTATGAAAAACATCCATTGCGGGGTGGGACTGTTGGAAGCATACCTACGTACTTTTCAGTTAAGGTCATGACTTCGGCATTTGGTTTACATCACAGTTTTTAAATGAGGAAATTAAATTATTAGATTATAGAAAATCATGTTTCTAATGTAAAACTGTCACATGCAAATGCCCCCTCTTACAGTTTCAGAAAATCAAGGCATTATGGACATTCATTATCCTAATAACTGTACACTGATTAATACAAGGGGGAAGAGCAGTTGAGATCAAGCATAGGGGAAGCATACCTCATTACCTGGCGGTCGCGGGTTAAAAACTGCCAAAATCCAGTAAACACACTTTATAGTTGGCCCCTAAATTAGTCTATGTGGGGGTGCTTGAGGGTTGCTAGTGAAATTTAAACTTACAATGTCACTGACACTGCATGGCTCAGTTGTGTTCAAATGGAAGGCTGACAAACCCTGTTACACTGTGGAATCTGCTTTCTTAAACTAAACTATAAATTCCAAGGGACCAGAACTATCAGTCAGTTCATCTGTTCACTTTAGAGAGGATCACTTTAACCATTTTCATCGAAAACATGTTTGTCATTATGAAAGGACTAATAGAATTCTTGTCTTCCATTCACTACCATGTAGGAGCCGTTTAGTTGTGTGTTTGTTTGACTGTGTTTCGTTTTAAGTCATTCCCTACATTAACTTTCATGGGTGTGGACAAGAACTCACAACACTATCCACTTTGAAGTATAGATCGAGTTCAAAGATGTGTTTTCTTTCACTCAGTATAAACACAAGACCTAATACATTAGACATTGAAGTCAAGGAAAATCAGTGCATCAGGATGGGATTCAGTATTTCAAGAAGTTGGCTCAGATACAATGTTTGAAAATTGGTGCCCATGGCCCGTTCAAGCAGAACATTCATTTTTCCATCGTGAAGTGAAAACCCATGCACCAAATATTTGGCTTACCGTCACGAATGAGGTGAGGTGGTGATAATAGTAATAGTTAATTTTCTTACCTTTCATAATGAAATGTAATGATAAAATTCTCTTCAACTTATTCATGGAATCGTCTTACTTATACATGTACATTTATTTCCTTTCTACTTTATTTTACATTTCTACACATGTACATGTATGTGATGGAGACGTATATTATGTGGGTTCTGACTTGAGCCAGCCAGGAGCTACTTGATATCTCATACATCCCTAGACCAATGTTGAGTTGCTACTGGCGGGGCTGTGATTGGGTCTTGTATAATCCCACAGCAAATTCAAACTGCTTTAATTCTGCTTAAAATTGTTTCTCGCACATGAAATTTCATGACATTTCCAAACATCCATTTAACTACATGTACTGACTTACAAAAAAGTCAGTGAATTTCAATTTTCAGTAACTGAGTGACCATCAAACTTTAACCATTGTGTGTACAATAAAATGAAATTTAGGAAAAGTCATGAAGCTTCATATCGGAGAAGCAAATTTAAAAGAATTACAGCAATTTCAAGACTGGACCTGGCACAGCCCAAATACTGGGGCTTAACCAAAATTGTTCACCACCGCTCAAGAAATGAACTTCTGTGAGAAGATAAGATATATATATAATAATATATTCTAATTTTGTACATCATATTAAATTTAAAGGCAATGCAGTAAAACCTTTTGTTTTATTTTCATTTTACAATTATCTTTCTTTTAGAATTCATTGTAACATGTATTATCTAGTATAGATCCCTTGTTGCATACTTGTTTATAGTGTAGACCATTTGTAAAGTACATACCTATACAAATTTTTCTTCTTTTTCCAAACACATTTCAACAGTATACCTTGGCAGGAGACGAACACTAGCCCATTGTTGTTGTTTTTTTGTGTGTGAAATTAATAGAATACTACATGAATGTCAGTTTCACAATGTGAGACAGCATGGGAAATGGTGAGAATTACTTCTGGATCACATGTAAATGATGGTACAAAACAATAAAGTGGTCAGTGTCGGGTTTTACCTGAAGGATTTGAAATGTGAAGTTCATGGAAGGCAGACATGGGCAAATTATGGCCCACGGAATAGATCTGGCCCACCCCTGTAGTTGACTGAAAATTATGTTTACACTTTTGTCACTAGCCACTGAGCTGTAAAAAATATTTAACACATGCACAGCCCCCTCCCCACCTCAAATCAAACAAAGATTTTTGTTTAAAAATTAACACCATATAGATAAATTATTTTGTCATTATAAAAGGACCCAATATGAAGTGGTACTAGTATTATGGCCCTCTGTATCCCCACACACCCTTAATAAATCACTAAACAAAATGTACTCCATGCATACTAATGTTATTATGAAATACACTAGACAATAAATAATACAACCACCACAAGACTAACTGTTATGTAGAATCACAAAGTTTATTCAATAAAAGTGGACATGACTGATACATGAACTGACAAATCTCTTGTATTTACACATAAAATTAATTGACCTTGATAGTAATAAAAGAAATACGACAGCTCAAGTAACATCAGAGTAAAAAAAAAAATGAGAATTGAAACACCACAAAACTAACACAACTTGAGGGCAGAGTAACAAAATCAAAAAACTTGGAAAATCTATTCACATGTTATCTAGATCTTTTCCAAATTCTTTGAGCCTGCTATCTTTTGCTGCAATATTTGCTTTCCTCCAGCTGACCGTCAAATTTCTTGCTAGTATTTGAGATCAAATATCAAAAAGCGCAAAAGTAACGTATGGATAAAGCAAGATTTTTGCTCTCTGCTGTGGAGAAATCTCTCTGGTCTTATCAGAGAATCAGTCTGAACTGTCTGTCCCTCACAAGTAAGTTGTATCACTTTGAATAGCAAGAAAGTTGCAACAGCCGTGCTTTCACATGCAGAATCCACACAAACACACACACTAACCGACACAATAACCATCTATAAAAAAAAAAGACCATACACAACAAGTAACCAAAAAAAAAATTGTGAAAATCTCATGCTGCCCAAAACTCTTTGACAGCTAGTACTGTAGTAGTAAATGTTTACACTAAATTGACCATCAACGTCTGTACAAGTAACAAAATGACTGTTTCATTAGTGTCAGTGCAACACTAGGCTGTGAAATCTACACAATGAATGAATGAATGAACGAATGAATGAATGAATCCCCCAACTTGTACACAAAAACTACATTTCCCACAGTTGACTATTGCACTGCAGTATCAAAACAGAACAGTCAAGATTATTAGAAACAAAAGTGGAATCTCCTGGTTTGTTTCTTTCTTTCTTTTTTTTTTTTTTTTAAATTTATTTTCTCCTCAACTGGAAAAGGATAAAAAACACTTTATAACGAGGCAGAAATGGGGCTGGGATGAAATAAAGACCAATTGCTCACTGTTCCACTCATCAAAGTAACTTCTTGTACTTGTCATAAACAGCAAAACCCAAAGAAAAAAATCAAACAATGTACATTAAAAACAATGGAAAAAAAATATCATCAATCTCTCTGTTCAAGCAGTAAATGGCTCGTCTAGCATTCTGTCAAATGTTCAATACACAATGTATGTATTCATCATCAATCAATTTACATAACTAGAAAATCATCAATAAATTTACATAACTAGAAATAATGAGAAAGATAGATTCTGCATTATGCTCCGATACATGTAGTAATTTTACATGGTCTATATACAAGTTTTTAAATTAACCCCATGATTTCAAGATCTCCACTTCAGGTATGGCATCATAGATCAGTCGTATGACAAGACATGACAAGATCAATGGAATAAATGAAGAGAGAGAAAAAATCAACAACACTGAGAAGAAAAGATGATGATGACAATTAGCTAACGATGAACAACACTGATGACAAGAGACATCATAAACCATGGCAGTAAAAGTCACTAATTATTGGTATTCATCTCGGCAGCCATAGATCAAACATCCTACTACAATACACAATCCATACAGAATTCAAGTACACAAACTTTCTCTTCCACCACAGCAAAACCATGTGCAATTTAAAAAAAAAAGTTTAAATTTTTTTTAAAAGCCATTCGATTCCTGATGAAGTTCTCTCCCACTTCACATCACTGAATGTCCTATCATATCTCAGAATGGTGAAAGGACAGTAAATTTTTTCATGGTGTTTACTTTGTCTTCTCAAGACAAGAGTCAAAATCAAAACACAACTTGATCAGATCTTCAAGGGAAACTATAACTCACTAATATGACTGAAAGAAATGTTCAGGGCTGCAATAGAGATTCCCATTTATGTCTTGCATAATTTAAAAGTATTTCAAATTACATTCCGAGACTGTCTATATTATTTTCTTTCTAAGCACTGAAAGAACAGTCAAACAAAAAGAGTAGGTGATGCAAAAATACTTGTATAACAAACTTCATCTTTCATGCAACATTTGGCAATTCGCACACATGCTCTGGACGTTCTGTTTCCAGGCATACTGTCTTCCAGAAACTCCACAGGTCACGGTGGACAAAAGATGAGGTATTTGTTTCAATGTTCCACGTCAGCAGACACATGAAAGGACACACATATGTACATCACAGACAATATGGACTTAGAAAAAAAGTCAGAGGAAAAGATACACCAGTACCGTACACACACACAGATACTGAAGTTTGAAATGATGCAAGTTCAGAGCAAAATCTGCATGACTGACAAACAAACAGAAGGAAATACAAACCCTAATTACACATGCATGAACTCTCACACAATGTAAGAAGAAAATAATGTCGTAGTAGTCGTAACTTTCTCCTCTTTTTTTGTCTTCACCTTCCTAAATTTGTTCCAGTTCTCAGTAAAATGTTGAACTGTGTGAATAAAATCTGTCATATGAAGCAGAAGTTCCACTTAAAAGAAACTATGAAGCAATTGTGAAATCTTCCATACTAAGGATAGTATGAACATATACTGAGTATATCATAAAGATTGTTTTTCACTGTTGTCACTGAGGCTTCTGTCCTCACAAAATTTCTTTCTTTCTCTCCAATGCTGGGATAAGAAACATGACAATGTCAAAATGTTTAACAGTGTCAACAACAAGCATGTAAACAACAACAAGAAGTCCAGTGACGTACAAGGAAAAGACAACAAAGGTTTGATGAGGCATTGTTGATGATGCTGGACATAAGACATACTGATTGTTGTAGAACGTGCTCCTTCACTAGATAAACTATTTTCTTTTCTTACAAGCACAAAAGTTGAGCAAAGTCTGTGTTAACCAGTTTATACATTTGGAACAGGTTCCCAGGGTCGGGCTGGACCCAGTCAGTCATTCACATAAACATCTGAGTGAAAAAAACTTGTGGCTTTGTCTACAATTGTACACAGAGCCCTGACACAGCTGATTATGAATGGAGTTCCCGTGTTCAGCACACTACAAACAGTTACCAGCACAATAATCACACAACAGAAATGCAATTAATAAAATAACTCATTCACTTTTCACACATTTACAACAACATAAGTGTCTCCCGAGTAGTTGATGTTAAAGAAGCTTCCCCTTTTTTGCTATCCAATGGACAACAGTTGATCAGAGAGAACTCTGCGTAGAAATGATGCAATGGCTAGTCAATACTCCTGTATAAAGCATCCTTGAGTTATACATTTTTGTATGCAATATTTTGTCAACACAAGTCAGAAATCTGGGGATAATGTTTACACTGGATGCAGCAATCTATCCAATCATCAGTTTGAGGGAAATGGTGCACTGGGGACATGTCATGATGACCCCTGCCCACAGAGCAATAGTTCACCCTTATCTCTTCATGGCTCACATCAGAAAATACAGATGTGAAATTGTAGCTTAGGGCTGGTCATTCCCTTTCATGAACACATACATCTATCAGCTGTTGAGATCCCATTCAACCATGGTGAGTGGGTCAGAGCAGCAGGAGCTTCACACAGAAATGACCTGGTCAAAACAGCCTTGTTCTTTTCAGACAAAATAGTGTCAACTTGCACACTTCTTGTGCCCCTATGCCAGGACTGTCTTTAAGGTTCTTGTGGACTTGTAATGCTTTTGGAGGGTTGTCTGAAGAGTTTGGCTGGACCTGTGAAGTTGTGGGCAGCAGCAGTAGCTACATGGTACAGTTGTCCCTGAGTTTGTCATGAGAACTGAGAGCACTCGAAGAGCACCTCTGACAATGTGTTTGACACACTCTGATCTAAGATCTGAGACATGACCAGATTGAGAAGTCGGCTTTGCTGCTGCACAAACAACTTGCGGTTATCCGGCATACGAGCCAGGTGGAGCAGGATGCTGGCCGCTCGGCGTAGCATGTCTAGTGATGTGCCCATCACCTCTGGGTTGCCCTGCAACACTTCCAGACCTTGATGGTTGGCGATGTTCAGAGCATTTTGTTCTGCAGTTTCCAGGAAGTCGACTAGAACAGAAACACAGGGATGTTGCAGCGCCACTGCCCGGGCTGCGATAGATTCACCTGGGACCAGCAAGGACAAAAGAACAATGGAGAATTCCCGAGTGATTTGGTGGTTCCGGTCAGCCAACAAGCCAACCAAGACAGCAAACAGTTCAAGCAAGCGTTTGACTGGGGGTGTGGCCAGCAAGAGGTCAACATTTGTCTCATGAATACATAGTTTACACAAAGCTTCCAACACAAGTCTCTGTGGGCACAAGACAGAACCTGGGGACAAAGTTGGCAGTGGATCCTTAGCTACAGAAGCTGGACAGATTACCCAATGCAGTAAACCTTCTAAAACTGGGAAGCAGACTTGTTCTGAGAAGTTGTCCAACCTTAGATAGCCACAAACATTGGCCAGAATGACCAAAGTATTCTCCCTTAGCTGATCCAGATAGTCCCACCACCAGTGCTCATCATCATACACACGAGGTGGTTCTTCTCTTTCTTCGTCCTCTTCATCTCCACTGGGCAGTTTTCTGGGTGGTGGACGTTCTGGATGACTGTGATGAAGAAGCAACAAGTGACCCAAGATTCTGATCAGGCCTGGATGTCGACAAAGACGGGCCTCATTGCCTGGGACACACGACAATGAACGCAGTATGTTAGATATGCAAACGCAGCGCCTGCCCAGTTCATCACGGCTCTCTGGTGTGACACATAGTGGTGGGTCATCTCTCTGAAAAGCCTCTTCTTCAATGTGCTCGTCCTCTTTCAAAATGTCAGCCACTATGCTAGCTGACAGTTTCTCTGTTTCTGATGCACTGCTGTCATGGGCTGACACTGACATTTCCATTCCTTCTTTAGTGGCCGTCACGCTGCTCTCATCTCCAACTTCCTCACACGTCTCATTGGGTTTTTCTGCCGTCTCTTCTGCTTTCTCCTCCTCTTTCACCTCTAATTTTGCCTCCTTCACCTCCTCCTCATTCTCTGGCTGCCCCTCCGCACATGACGTATCTACCACAGCACTAGTGTTGACTTCCATGCTGATGGTGCCACTACTGGTATTCATGGTGCTGTTCATTGGTTCGCTGGCTGCCTCCACCATCATGTCCTCCTCCCCATCTAAACATTCGGCCTTCAGTACTGGTGGAGAGCTATCACTACAAGTATCGGTTTCTTTCTCATCCTTGTTGAGTGGATTGGATAGGTCAGAGTTTTTCAGTTCATTGCTGTTGGACGGAGATCTTTCCAGGTGGTTTACCATAGGTGAAAGTTTGGGCTCCTCAATGTCACCATTTTCCACTGGTTTGGAATCTTCAGAATTCTCTACTGTCTTCTCTACATTGTCTTTCTGATGTTCTTCTATAATCTTCTCCTGCTTGTCATCAGTTTTGACTACCTCACTGGTATCTTCTGTACCATTTGTTTCTATCTTTACAATGGTGGCATCAACCTCCTCTCCCTTGTCCTGTGTTTCTGTGTTCTCAGACACAGGTTGAGACTGAACTGTCTCTTCGGTTTCTTTTTGGGTAGCATGAGCTTCAGATTCATCCACTGGTTCAATCTTGATATTGGAGCAGTCAACCACCGGTGGTGACTTTGGACAGTCATTTGTCTTTTCACCATTGCACATATTGGAATGATTGACCTCAGGGTTCTCAGGGTTGGAAGGTTCATTGCCTGAGGCCTGGGAAACAGACTCAGCTTTCACCTGGCAATTTCCAGTTTCTGCCGTTTCTACTTGCATTGATACAGGAGGCTCTGGCTGCTCTATGGATTTTGTTTCACTTTCACACTGATCTGCACTAGGTTTACTTTGAATTTCAGCTCTGTCTACAGTTTCAGAATGTTGTGGAGAACAAAAACTTTTCTTTACTTCTGGGTGATCTATGTGATTACTCTCTTCATTATCAGTTTCATCTTCTCTAGTCCTTTTCCGACGGAATTTCCCTGACAGAAATTTGTTGGTAGTGTCACTTTCTAAATGTGTCAGTATATGGTCAGTGATGTCACCATGCCCAGTCAGCCAGTGATCACTCTTGGTGTCAAAATTACTGTAAATATCCCACTCTTTGGACTCCAACACTGAGCAATCCATTGGTGAGGGATCAAATTTCACAGGCAGACCTTTACGAGATGCCAAGGTGTAATTCTGACCTGACAAATGGAACACATTTATCATTTCTTCCTCCTTCACCTCTGACACATCCGTCTCTTTTCCAAGACTATCATTCAGCGACTCCTCTGAAGAGGGGGGTAACAATTTGAGTTTTGATTTGCCCTGGCGGTGTTTCCGAGACTGGCCCTCTTCCAACACTCTGAACTCATGATCAAACATCTGCATCAGGCAGTGTCGGAAGTGTTCAGAGAGCACCTCTAGCAGGCCAGGCAGGGTGTTGAGGCTGAAGTAACCATATGTACTGTCATCAAACAGAAGAATGTTGAGGGTGTCCAATGCCCAGGTACTTTCTGCCAAGAGACCACTCTTCAGGGCCAACATGAGTCTCCAGGCCTCAAAGGGAGCTGCAGAATAATCAAAGTATCAGATAATTAGTCATTTGGCCTACATCATCAAGAAGCCTGCCAATAAATCAACTGTTAGTTTAGACATGCAACTCATCGGGTACCAATTACTTAGCCTCTGCCGAATGATGCAGATAAAACTATGCAAAATATACAAATTTCTATCTGAACACAGTCAACCAGCAGACTGGACAAACACAAAGGATCTTCACCAATGGTCAATCACGCTACCTGGGATCTATGACAAATACCATAAATCAGGTCAAGTATGTATTTTTGGCATTCATCAAATCCAGCACAAGCCTGGGTAAAAATCTAATGGTCTGTCCATGCAAATTCTGTTTTTTTCATTCTGTTACTTTATCACAAATTTTCATATGCAGGGATAGGAATCACTGACAGAAGAATTTCCTAAATGTCACTGCCAACTGCAATATAAACAACCATATATCTTCCATCTGTGGGAAAATTTGAAAATTAATCTTTTAGAAGTCCAGGAATCAGGAAATTTCCTGAGGATTCCCATCCCTGCACTATAGACTACACAAATATTGCACATTGGGTTGACGGAACTCTGAAAAATACATTATATTCAGGGTAAAATTCATTGATTTGCAGTTGTGAAATGTTTTCCACCGAGTTCCAGCTTGTTCAACTCTGGCCATGGAATTTTGGTTCCCATACTCTGACCCAACAGGAAGGGCCATAGAGCGTGTATGTTATGTCAGGCCATCAGGAAACTCTGGTCACAAATGTAGTTTTGTAATAAGATATCATGCAACTTGAACTTTTGAGTCACAGAGATACAAAAAGTAAATATTAGGAAAATCCCGAATGGAAATTGCCCATTCGCATTTCTGTTGTCCAAGATGCCTGCAGCAAACTAGGTCAATATACACTGGAACAAAGACACTTGAAAAACTAAGGTAAAAAAAATTCATATAAATCCCTAACATTAAACCACCAGCTTGGGAACCACAGGGGGAAAAAAAAAGTTACAAAATAGCTGACCAGTGTTAGTGTCTGGCAGGTTCTGGTAGTTACCTAAATCTTTATGTGTCAATTTCTTCCTCTTCATGGTGGAAATGTTGACACTCTCGACACAGTCTGGTGGGAAACACATTTCTTTCTTGGCCAGGGCAGAGCCAGCCAAACCTCCATAGGCCGGCTGCAGAACACATGGAGAAACAGTACATCTTTTAATGTACGGCATAGATCATATATCTCATGAAAATAAAAACCAACAACTTTTCTCTGCCATAGATATAAAATTGCCAAGTTCAGTTATGGAAAATGATCATATAGTTCGACTTCAGTTATCAGCATGTTAAAATCTGACATAAAAAAAAAAGAGTGGTTTTAGTCTTTCTTTGTCACCTTACAAATAAAGAAAAAGGTCCAACACTTACTAATAATAACTCACAAGATTAACGAATACAGACTTCCATAACGAAGGGTTGCAGGAAATTTTACAGTATTTTCAATTACTTAAACAATGTTTAGAAGCTTCAGCTATGCAAGCCAGATGATTAAAGTAGTAGTCTTACAGGCATCTTGTGAGGGCCTGCGAAGCGAGGTGGCTCTCTGCTCTGGGGAGAATTCCTGTGCGCCATCTGCCTGCCATACATGCCCATGGGTGGAGTGGTGGGTGGGGGTGGGGCAGGCGACATGTAGCCTTGTCCACTCTGTGACATACGAGATCTTTGCATGGGAGACCAAGGCGTACTGTCACGCAAGCGATCTGGTAGAGATACAATAAAGTGACAAATTAGAGGGTTTTCCAAAAAGGTAGACATTCTGAAAATCAGATAAATTCTTAAGGTGCTGACACATAACTGAAGTTAAAATTCTTGTGAAATACCACCACATACTACCATATAGCTGCTTAAGTCTGGCCCTTATTCAGGTAACTGATCAATTCAGCTCAGCAGAGTCCAACATTCACCTGAGTGGTGCCTCATACCTGCAGAGTCCACGCAAACTGCCATCAACTGCAGCATGGAATTTACAAAAGTTTTTCCTCTTTTCTTTTTTTTATCTTCAGAAATCATTTTCTTTTGCAATTTCGTCACAATGAAGTATTGGAATCATTTCTACCTGTCACAACATGAAAGTACTAACTGTGCATTGCTCTACTTTTTACCTACGGTGTTTCTTTCCTGTCCCTACTAAACTCCACACAGGTGAAGCTAACAACCCATTATTTGAGTATCAAAAGCCCTAAATGGATGTCTGCAGTGTCAGCCTATCCATGTCTTATATAATTATATTCCTCATTCTGCAGCGGTAGCTAGCTAACAGTTCCAAGGTTGCTTGAACTTACGGGTACATCAACTGAAAAACTGTTTTTGTCTGCTCCTATATATATGTATCTCTATTTACTGATACAGCATTTTGTGTGGAAATTTCTCAAGCTTAATTCTTCATTCTGTCTGATGATGTGTGGTCACATAAACAAATACAGCTGAATACATTTCTTATGCTGAATGTATGAAGACTTGACTTTTATTGCAAGCCATTTACCCAATGTTAGCTGGTCAGTCAGCTACTGACTGCAGAGTACAATTACTGGTATTTCATCTTCTAATTTTACTGGAAAACCAACAGAATGCAAAAGACAGAGGGATGTTACAGCATTATTTCTCAAGAGCTTCATTCCATCTTGTTTGATATTGTAAAGTAGGAACCATAACCAGCTGGACAGGGAAACCACTACTACTAGAGTCATGCTTGATCCTCCCATCCCCAGGACATGCTGCATGCAGGATGGGTGGTAAATGGTGGGGAAACTACAGCTACATGTATTTTCTCATGCTAAATTAGGTTTGGTGTCTGCCTGGACAGGAACTGTTTGCTCCACTGTGTCTGTGGGCGAGGTTTATTTCAGTGTGGGTTTGTGATGAGTCCAAGAAAATGCAGGAAAGAAAATCTATATGTCTGATGTGAAAATGTGTCTGGTGATGGGGAAATGTTGAAACTGGACGTGAATACCATATGTTTTTGAGTCAATGACAGAATGTCAAAATGGTATACACACAAATAGAGAGAGAGACAGAAAGACATTATCAAATGTCACATATGATGACAGATCATTCACTTGCCCTAAACTGTACAGTAACCCACAGCCAGTAATGATGTTACTGGTGCTTTTGCATTATCTCTGGACACTTGTGGGTGAGTTTTTCAGTGACCAAATGTAATTATCCCCACCCACTTCAATTGTCTGGACTTATGTGCCATCACCTTCAAATATGCTGCCATTGTGAACCTTGTTCATGGTTTAAAACAAATGCTAAGCTTATCTGTTCTATCCCATCCCAACCCCCCCCCCAGCAAGTTCTTTTAGCTGCAGATGATAACTGATGGAAAGAAAATATTCCCAGAAATTAATAAATCTTTCAGACAAGTTTGCCACTCAGCTGGCAGCTAATAGTGACCGACTGAAAACAAATCCTCAAACGTCCTTTGCCTCTCCTTCTCCACCTGACCTACTGCTCATACAACCCTCACCGTATACTCTTATCTCTGCCCAGGCCTGGCACCCCTTCACTGGCTCACCAATGGTTTGAGCATATTCAGTAATTTCTCCTGGACCCCTTGCAAGAACCTTCATTAGAAATTCTGACCATATTCTACAATCCCTAGGTAGACAAACAGCAGCCTTGCCTCCATACAAAAAATTAAATAATGAACCAGTTACAACCAGAAGATGGATGTTCAGGCAGAGGTGACAGAAAAGGAGAAAATATGAAAAGACATTATTTGAAAGTTGTGAAGTATATTGACAAACAAACCGAAAAAAGTTCACATCTAGAATCCAAAGACGATCCCCTGCAATTGACCATTAGTTTTAGAGGAAATGTATTTTATTTTCCACACTTTTTATATTTGATTCTGCTAGAAATAATTTGCTAAATTGTCCAAAATCTAAGGGGTAAATTTCAAAATACAATTTACAATTTAATAAAGAAAAAGAAAGTGAAACCATACAGCACACAAAGGTAACTCCCTAAGTGTTCCTCGCTAGTTATATAAGGAAGACCCTTTTTTGGTTCATCGGAACAGACTGTGGAGAGGTTTCTACTTTCTGTTTAATCTCAATGGGTGGAAGAGACTTAATGAAGAATTATCAGTTCAATGTCTTGTGACCAGCAATTTTCCTTCCTCAGCCTGTATCTGTTACTTCAACCTTTGTACAAACAGTTTCTCTCTAACACTGTCATTATTGCAAAAGGGTATCAAGTGCCTGGAGCCAAACATTCCCCCTTGACGAAATGATATCAACATTTCTCTGCCCATTTGTCTTTTCCAGTCATGGCAATAAACAGTGAAAAGTTACAAATGATTTTCTCACATCAATCTCTTAGGTTTAACCTCCAACTTCTTGGTATGGTAAATGAAAACGAACATCAATATAAGCCCCTACTCCTATAGTTCTTAAACACACCGTATACATACATATACCCATGGGTAAAAATAAACAGTATAACCATTTTCTACACTATTTTGCTCTGTGTGATTGTGTGCAGGCACAGCTCAAGTTTCTACATAATGTGTGAAGGGAACTAGTGGAGGGAAAGGGAGATGTTAAATTACAGCAAACAGATGAAACAGACAAGCTGGGATGACCAAGAAAATACAAGGGGAATAAAATTTACTCATTTCCATAACCGAAAAAAAAGTGGGGAGAGAAAGAAAGAGTCTCATTTTCTCTCTAATTTGGGTCATTACAGGACAGATGGGAATTTTGCATTCTGATACAATAAAGAGCACAAAACGAACCTACATGATCCATTTCAAATTATTCAACTGAAAGAGGGTGAACGATTATGCAAGAAGAATCCACTCCAACAGAAATTAGGGATTAGGTTAAAAAAAAATTAAAATAAATAAAACAAAAAACATAATGTGTCACAAGTTATAGAAAGGATCACAGCAAATCTCTTGGCCCTTGATCCTTCTTCTAACCCATTTCAGAATTCTAGGCCAAAGTGGAGACTACAAAAATGTAAATAGGAGGATGGATAAATGAACAAAAAAGGGACTACTGATAGTCTACAAGAGTTGGGTAAGCAAAATGTGCGGCAAATAACCCATACCATCTGGCGAGGGAGCTTGGCGGTCTGGTGGGGCTGATGGGTAGCCCATGTGACCACCCATGCCGGAGTTTGACCAATCAGAGTACTGATTTGTAGCTGTCAAGAAAAGAACCAACACCCATATCAACCAAATTGAGGAGGGTTGGAACAAGTTGGACAGAGAAGTAAAACAAAAACACACAACTGGTTTGTGGGATAGGCAGCCAGCATTCAGGCAGAAAAGCAAACCAAAAGAAAAAATAAAAAGGAAGAAAGCAAGCAAGGGGGAACTCTTTCTTTTCTTCAAACCTGAAGTAATGAACCATGATTGAAATTTCAGTCAAAGTCTGACCGCTTACTGTAAATGTTGGAATATAACCAAGTGTATAGATTTATTGGAAAGGTGCAAGGCAACGGCACAGAAGCCATTAGATGCAACAGTTGCCCAACTTGAGAAAGTCATGCGACATGATGGCTGCCTCTCAAAACATCAGTCTTTATTTTTGCAAATTAAAAATTATATCCACTATTTTCCTATTGACCAAATGGTAAACTTTTGTCCCAACCTTCTGGTTGCAACTACATCTCTTCATGTTTATTATACCATTTCAGAATGGTCTTGAACAATGACTGAATATACAACAGTATATCAAGGCAAAAAATCTGTGGATGTTCAGCAGCTTCACCAACAAAGTTTCAGTATTTTGTAGGGTGGGTGGTTGGGGGAGGGCTGCAACCTCTCTCAGACATTATACCTGTGTGATCCTCTGGGTAACGTTTGTTGGGAGTGCCAAACATTCCACTGGGGCCTGTGGGGGGTCGGGGGCCAGGGAAAGGGCCCGATGATGTCTGTGGGTAGTTGGGGTACTGAGGTCCTGGATAACCCCCTTGGTATGGCGGCCCAGCCTGAGCATACTGTCCTGGGGCATCCACTCCTTGGGGAGGTCTCATGCCCATTGGCTGTGGGGGGCCAGGAAAGCGGGTGCCAGGATACATGGGGGCCCCACTGTCCCCTGGCTGCTGTGGAGGCTGCTGGCTTGGGGTCATCCCTGGGGCAGGTAGTGTGGGCCTCATGCCCACCATGTTGGGACTGGACTGGTCAAACCTGTAATGAGACACACAATTGTACTCACTACTGCCTCATAGCCATGGCAGAAAGTGAAATCAAATTACTTTCCGCGAGAGCAGTTCTCTACTGCAAACATTAGATCAAACAGAAATATGTACTAGTATTTTTTTCACACAGATAAAGAATTACTGACAGGGCATCAGATTTGTATTTAATATTCTAGCATGCCAGATTTATCTAACAACTCTGAGCCAAAAACATTTCACATATATTTGCTTTGACTAATGGCGTAAACAAAAAAATCATGAAACAATTTGCCGCTGCTTGACAATTTCTGGACGATCTAACCCTGATGTCTTCACAGTCAGAGTTTTAAAGACTAAAATGCAATATTCTGACAACTGCTCTGTTTAACGATTACGTTACAGCAGCATGATCTTTGTGATTTACAACTCTACACCCTGGTTGACCATTTGTTTTACATCTCACTACTGGCTGTAGTCACTTACCTGTCTGGGCGTTCAAACTGCTGGTTGAAAGGAAAATGACCTCCATTGGCACCTGTGGTGGGTGGTTCATTTGACCGGCTAGTGTTGGGGGGATAACCACTCATCTGTGGGTCAGGAGGACCTCCCATGCCCACTGAAGATGAAATCGGCCGACTACTTGTACTGGTCATTGTGGCACTTCCCATACTGCTCTGCTGCATGCCTGGGTAGGTTGAGGACATGGGAGTGGAGGTGGAAGCTGGTAATGACTGCGGAGGTGGGGTGGGCTGCAAGGGGCCCCCACGCTGAGGATGGTGACTGGATTCATCTGAAAATGGATCTTGAACACTGACACTTTCCGAGGAAACTGGTAGCGGCCCAGCTGTTGATGTGCCACTGTGAGGGGGGATGGGTGGACCACATGTGCTGCTACTCGGGGAAGGTTGGGGCATGGGGCCTCCAGGCTGCTGTTGCATCATGGGGCCACCATAGCCTGGGGGGCCGGCCCCTGGCATCATCTGAGGGCCACCCATCATGTTTCCAGCACCACTTGAGTTAGGAGGCAACATGCCTTGCTGTCCATGCATCATATTGGGCCCAGGGCCACCCATCATGCCTGAAGGTGCCATGCCCGGTGGGCCTCCCATCATATTGCCCATTGCCCCATGAGGCCCTGGTCCTCCCATCATGTTGTTGGGACCCATCATCATATTCCCTCCACCCATGTGAGGGTTTGCCATACTCCCGTCTGGATTCTGCATGTATGGAGGGGGCATGTTTGGTGGGTAAGAATTGTCCATTTGATTATTGGGGACGCTGGGAGGTCGGAATGCATCGTTGGAGTTGGAGCCTGCTTGTAAATAGGATGCAAAGAAAAAAAGATAAATGTTTTCAATAACACAAACCGAAAAAAAAACAACTCAGCATTGTTAATTTTTTTATATTCATTTTCCCAATTTTTCCTAGAAGTTTCTAAGCATCTGTTGTTTCCCTGAATTGGCAAAAAGGATGAACCTCCTAGGTGACTTGACTCTAAGATTATGTAGGACTTTACTTGATCAGCAACTTTGTCAAACTTAAGGTGGAAATAAAAGTTTAGGAAATTGTGTGTATGCTAACGTGTGCACTTTTGCATTTGCAAGTATGAGCAAGAGAGAGAAAGAAAAGAGGGAGAGGACACTTGGGCAGAGGAGAGAGAGAAAAGAAAGAAATTCTGCAGACAATGACACAACGGCATTAAACCACTAGAATGAGAATTATTTTCAGTTTAACGTACAGAATGCCCACATGAATCTAATAACTCTTAACTTTCAATGTACCAGCTGATTATCATCTACACAAAACACATTAGTCACTGTCACAGTTGGCAAGATGACGACACACACACATACCCCAGAAAAGAAAAAAACACCAGCCAACTGGCGCTGCACTGTGGCGCCTATGTGTCTGCTCCAGTTGTAACTGACACTATGGAAATTTCCCAAATGGGATTAAAGAAGAATACAAAATACCAAAAAATAAGAAAAGCCCCCAAACCTGGTGAAGGTGCTCTTTTGCTCTTCTGCTCGCGTTTGTGGGCCAGCTGGGCTTCCATCTGAGCAAGGATCGGGGCAGGATTGATGCCACCGCGATCAAACTTGCACTCGTAGTTAAAGAGGTAACGAATGTAATTTTTCTTGAGGGTGAAAGCTGCGCTGGCTGACGTGCCAATGTTGACCACTGTACAGATGTCTCTCCACTTCTTGCTGCGTGTCACCTGAGCAAATGTAATAACAACATATAAAGATCTCTAAATTGAAAAACTGACATTTGTGTCATGCATGGTTCATAGTAATGCAAATTCAGAATGGTGGACAAAATTGGACAAAAAACTTCCTAAACTGTCATTGTTTTCAACCAGACAGTCTAATTTTATTCAATATTTTTTTTTCTTCTTTTTCCCTCCCCATCTGATCTTCTGTAATAGTTTTCTTTGCCGTGCAATCTTCTGAAAAGAATTTTGTCTTCAGCATTTCCGAAGAAAGAATCTGTCTCATTGGGTCCCTGCTAAAAATTGCCTTGTTATGAGAACAAGGAGACCAAGTGAGCTGCTTTGCTTGAAGATGCAGAAATGTCCTAATCTAAACCCGGGGATGTAAGTGGCCTTTTAATCAAAAGTACCAAAATGACAAAGAGAAACCACATGTATGTGTAGCTGCAGTGAACAGGATCAACAAAGACTGGAACAAAGATACCTGGAATAACAAGGCCAAAACAAAACCACAAAAATTGGAAAACTGGGGAAATTGGCAAGCTGAACCTCCACCCCAGCCACAAAGTTGGACCTTGTTCTATAATATTAGGAATTCTCATCTATACGTAAGTTTCTGTCACCAGCTAAATTCTACCTCTTCAAACCCTCCTTTTTCTCGCACACAGTAATACAGTTTGTACAGGTCCAATGGCGTCTTGCTGATGACGGGTAGAGATGTGACAGGTTGGCCCGTCTCTTCCAGAAAGGCAAGAACACGTTCCAGAAACGGCCGACGGTCTGGCTCGGGTCCCATTTCAAACAATTTTGTCAGATCAGAGGAGGATTTCTGAAAACAACAATGGCAACACAGGTTAGTTTTGTGATAAATGAAATCAATCCAAGTACAAGAAATGTCATCAAAGCCTTTCTATAATCACATGGAAAGGATAGTCCTCAATATCTCAAACCATTTACAGAAAGCTGAAAACGTTAACAATGTAGGTTTATCTTTATGAAGATTTAACAGTTTCAATAAACTATTTAGAAATTCTCTCTGGTGTCTGTGTTGAGTGACAATCAGGAAAACTTTACAAAAGTTTTGAGTTAAATATCAATTGTCTGCATTCTTCCACCATCTCAAAGATTCAGAGATTCCTTCAGTAAACTGTGCACAAACTTATTATATTGAACCCTATCTGTTTACTTTGACTTCAATAACTGATCATGATGCAGCAAAGTTGAAACTATCCCCATTGCAGGCTATCCTTCTTTCAGGCTAAGTCAGTAGAGCAATATCAATATTAAAACACTGGCAGTACACTTTCAGTAAGACGATATCACCCATGCAACGGCATACACCAAAAAACAACATTCTCCATTCTAAAACAGCAATCAGCTGGGCCGGGGGTTAAAACCAGTTCTAGGCTGGCTATGCTGTACAATCTAGAGCTGACAGGTTGCACAACACACCGCAAAAAAAAGGGGAAACATTCTAGTACATACTGGCCTGACATCCACAATGTCTGGCAGCCTTCATGTTTTACACATTTTTTTTTTATTAAAGTGAGTTCATCTTCCTCAAGAAAGCATACTTCATCCACAAATGCGATCGGAATTAAAAATTAAAAATGCAGAATATATATTGTATTGCATATGCAACCACTGAAAACAAAATATCCTCCGAATTTTACACAGACAAAAGATTAAGTACCGTATTTAGAGCTTAAGTCACATAATTTGAGAGTAATTAGAGAGGTAGGGCTAAGCACGAAGAAGAGTAATATAAACTGATACATATAAAAGAATCCAGGTATACAAATGAAAATGAGCAAAAATGAATCATGCAAGTGGTAAACAACAACACAATTTTCTGCATCGGCAAAAACAACCAACACAGAAACGCAAAACTGATAGAAAAGCCAAACAAAACCAAATGAAACTATAAAACTGGATCCAGAAACTACTGGCCACATGTAAGATTCCAGTGATCTGCTCATAAGAAGATTTGACTATCTATCCGCATCATCAATCATGTTTATCTTAGAAATTGATAGCTGGTGCACAATTATAAAGGGTGGCCTTAATTATAAACTCATGGCAGTATACAAAACAACATTCACATTGACTCCAAATTATATCTGCTGACTGGACAGGGAAGGCATGAAAAATCTAATAAATATCAAAGTAATCATATACTATTGCTAATAATTAAACATCTGACATAAGGCTGCTGAAACAAATCAGAGATCACAGACAAAGACCGCTTGAAGCAATCAGAAAGAAACAAAGCAGGTCCAAGATTCTTGTATTAGTCGCGGCTGGGAACAAACACCTCACAGGGCGGGGGTGGGGACAACATATGCGCAAAATTCAAAAAAGAAGAGATAACAACCAAAGTACAAATTTTAAGAAAGAACCTGCTTGTTGCACCGGCCACCTGCAGGCAAATTCAGGAGGGATGGCAAAGGAAAAAGTGCCCTAAATTCAAGCAAAATGTGATTTTAAAAAAATAAAGAACGTCAGAAAAAGAAAACGGACCGCAAAAGGTGGATTGCACGTAGAAAGAAAATTTGCATTAAAGGAAAATAGTAAAAGAACACAAGAAAGCAAAGGTAAATCTGGGCAGAGACCTCACCCTAAAGATCTAAGGCAAATAAAAGTTTTCAAACAGCGTGGGGGGCAAATACGGACTGAATGAGGAAAGGGTGCAGTATGAGCTAAATATCTATCACTGGCACCTTCTCTCTGAGATAAAAGGAAAATCAACAAGGCAGTTGAGGGAGACAATTAAGACAGCAGCATTTTGCTTTTTCTCAGTTTATCTTCCACTTCCCCATTATCCAGATTTCCTTTCAACATGCGTGCCATGTATTTCTACCAACATTTTACACCAGAACTTCCAGCACAAATCTGCATCAACAACAAACAAAAAAATATCAATTTTCTCATAATAACTGTTTAGTTTTGTGCAGCTTTCCAATGATTAGAACCCGAATTTCAAGAAAGAGACAACCCTTTGCAGATCCGCTGCCTTTTAATGGTAATGTTAGCAAGCGATCATGTTTTCAGATTCCAAACTGTACGAGTTAAAATTGCTCTAAAAAAATTTGCTAATGACATTCATTTTGAAAAATCTGAAATTGTTTCTCTTCTCTCTCTCCCCCCCATGATTTCAAATTTAAGGGATCCCCTAAGAGAAAAAGCAACAATTGGCTGCAGTGGCCGACGCAAGAAACACAACAAGCAACAACAACGGACTTGTCTGCTGCCGCAGTCTTGTGTCCGCGGGGTTTGGGGAGTGGGATATGGTAGTACAGCCGCAGGGAGGTAATTCAAATAACAAATATAAAATAAATAAATAAATAATAATAATAATAATAATAATGTCAACAAATTGTGGCTATCACCAATGACAAGAGAAAAACATAAGACAATATAAAAAGTAATAATGGTAAACACGAGCGTTCCCAAATCAAAACTCTAGTATGGTCATATTCTGAGCAAATTTGTTTTGTTCCGTGCGGCCACTTACGAGGGCCCCAGGACTGCTAGGTTCCTCTGAGTAGTGCGGCCCAGCCGAGCCGGCGCGAGGCCCAATCTGGCCCTCCAATTCCTATAAAGTCGGCCAGAGACAAAAACAGATGAGGAAAGAAGATTAGGATGGTGACTGCATTGTGAAGGTGAGACAAGACAATGGTAATAAAACACTGACATCTCTGGTGAGTTGCTGGTACAAGCCTAACTCCTGGGGACACATGGCAAATTCAAAAACTTTCAGCTAACTTCTTAACCAACCTCTCAAAATTAGCATGTCATATTGAAACCTCTGCCACAAAGTAATTTATTTCGTGAATCTTCAAGACACAGCCTTACCCTCTATTTCAAAACTGATCAACTCTGAAAATTGCTATGCCATTTTGTAATCTTTTCCATGGAGTTGTCTACTTTGTGAATCTTCAAAACACATTTTAGGATCCTTTTCAAGGATGTTTACTCCTCAGACGAACGATCGTATCCAGCTATGCGCGGCATGCACCAGCTGAATTTTGATCTGCCGGCTAGCTGGCTGGTGAACAGGGTCTCACTGAAAGTAAAAGTCACCAGGGCTCAGTCACCATCCAACTATTCGGCCAATCAAAATCCGCTGGTGTACACCTAGCCTTACCCTCTTTTTCAGAACTGATTAGCTCTGAAAATTGCTATGCCATGTTGTAAATCTTTTCCATGGAGGTACCTACTTTGTGAATCTTCAAAACGTTTAAGGATCCTATTAAAGGATGTTTACATCTCACACAAACGGCAACTTTTTGAAATGTGAGATGAATATGAACGAATGTGAAAACAAAACGTGTGTGCATAACAACTGCTCATCTGCATCATAACAAACAAAGCGGCTGGAGAAAGCAATGACTAAACCTTAGCCAGAAATTAAAAAAAAAATCTGGCAAAATACAGTGAGCTGTGGTTTCTCTGCTTTAAAGCTCATTGCTAGCAAAAGTTGCTCATTGAACATTTCAGCTTTTGACGTGTGATGTGTGTGGCTGGCTGGGTGTGCTCAATGGCAAACAATTTTTGATTCAAACACTGATGCAGCAAGGATCTCGATTTTCTCATCAATCCATTTCAATAATTTTTTTTTAACTCCTTAAATAGCATAATATTAAGTTAATGCTCAGACTAATTTAAGATTCCATCAACCAGCCAAATACCACACCACCCCCCCCCCCCCCAGCTGCAATCACTTTTATTTTTAAAACCAGGCTGGAGTTGCTAAAGCTCTCTCACTCTCTCGACATTTATTAACTGAGTTCCAGCAGCAACTGTTTGAGACTGTTTTCCCAGGGCTAGAATGGTAAATTCCATGGCTAATTTTGATGCAAGAAAATGAGAGAAAAAATGTATATTTACTTAGCATTGGTGCTCGAATTTCCTCCCTTTTTTTTTCCTTTTTCTACGCCTAAGGAAAATTCCAGAGCTGTTCCAGGGCTTTTTCTTTAAAAAATTTTTTTTTATTATTTCAGGGCCGCACAGAAACCCTGATTTATGAAAAAGATAACCCTACCGCCACATCAACCCCAAATTAGATGTTTCTACACTGTTGAAATTCCACAACCGTTTTGGAAATCTTCCTTTCCCTCTTGTAAAAAGTGATTTTTGCTTTTAGGCCCATTTTAAGACTGCTGAAATTGAATTCCCATCTTAGACCATGAAAAATCTGGCTAATGCCACATTTGCATTTTGGACATTGTCATTTCATAATTATCTTGTCTGCTAATTTGAAGCACTCTACTCAGCTGCCCAATCCTGGCTACATCAGAATTGAATCATCAATCAGCATCACTGAAACGGGGAACAATCATGTCACAAAAACTCATCCACAAAATAAACCAACAAAAATTAAACAAATTTGTACTAGAAAAAGAAAATATATAGTCAGGACAGTATTTAACGAACAAAAAAACAAAAAAGATGAGAAATGACTGGTTACTAAAAATGAAATAAATGATGCAACAGTCACAAATGATGAAAATGATTGTTTGAAATGGGTAAAATAGGAAAATGATCTGACATTCCTAGCATGACCATGCTCTAGGATGAGAAGGCGAGCAAGAGACGGAATTTCAGAGTCTGGGACAGAAGGAAACCAGGCTTTGGTAGAAAGAAAAAAACTTCTATGACAAATGATCAGAATAAAACATCAGACACAGTGCTCTCCAATAAGCTCGAGGACCTCCAATGGCATGACACTGTAACTCCACAAAGCTGTTTGGTCCCGGTTTTTTCTCTTTTCTGTTTTAAAAAAATCTGGTTACATCAACCGCCCATCCAACTCCCCCCATCCCAGCTGAACAGTACATGTCTAACAAGATCATATTGCATTTTACCTTCTTTGGTAATATGCTACACAAAAATTAGAATACTCAAGGGATATAATCAATTGGAGGAATGATGTTACTTCCCTTGGATCAATTATGTGTTTCTCCCCCCCTTCGAACTTACTGAAAAGCACTGTGCACAAGTACTCTGAATAGGACACATTTCAGTTTTGACACTGTGAGACCACAATCAGTCCACCTGTCTTCGTTCCACTCCATTTTGGTCATTTGACAGTTACTGTACTGCATAAACTAACAGACTACCAGAACAAGTACTCATCTTCTATGATGATAAATATGAAAACTTGAGAATGTTAACAAGACTTGATTACATTAATAACCATGGAATACAAGAGAAGTTACGAACTGACCTAAAGAATAATGTTCAGTGATCTCTGGAGTAGAGAACTATTCATAGATTAGTTCGCATCAAACAAGCCTTTTTTTTTCTTTTTCTCTCACTGCAGGACTCATTCAGCTTTTATGAACTAATTTTAAGGATTTTTTTAAAGGCTCCATAACGAAACATTAAGGACCTGCGAACAGCCTGTAAGCCTTTCACAATTTCCCTTTTTGCAGGTTTCATTTGAAAAGAATAAAGGGGAAACACTGAACACTCTTACCCTCCTCCTTTTCCCATCATTTTCATATCTAGTCAAAGACACGAGTATGTAACAAAAAGAGGAGCTCATTATTGGCATTAAGACAAGTTTCACAACTAAGTTCTCTCTCCAAAAGACAACTGAACACAGGGAAAAAGTTGTTAGTAAGAAAAGAGTTAATTGCCTCTACAATGTATACTCTTAAATCTATTTTTGGACCACCCCGCATTTTTATCTGGTCTATTGTTAGACAATGTTGCCAACCATTTTGTACTGTTCCAAAACACACCCTCATCCTCCCCCTCCCATGCTTCCAACTAAATAAAAATAATTTTGAATATTAACACATAACTTAAAATTTCTCCATATAATCTCATTGATGAGTTATGAAAGAAATACTCCGTACACTTAAAAAAGGAGGTACTGGTAATGAGTATACTATGCAGGGCTTGAGTTGTGTATAATATAGTGTGTGGGGTTGTGGGGTGGGTGAGGCATGGATGGGCTGTGTGGGTGGGAACAACCACCACATTACCTTCTTCTTCTTCTTCTGCTCTGGCTGCTCTTCTGGGGGGGCGTTGTTGCCGCTGCTGCTGTTGTTGTTGTTGTTGCTCATCTGAGGCATGCAGTTCATCTGCTGTTGTTGCTGCTGGTGAGGGGGCATCTGGCCCATGGGGGGCAAGTTGGCGTTGCCCCCGGCACTGTTCATCCCCGGGTGCACGGGCATCATGGGGCCATTGTGACCCATCATCGGCCCATTAGGCCCCATCATGGGACCATTCTGATTCATGTTCATATTGGGTCCACCCATATTTGGGGGCATCATGCTATGTGGGGGGCCTCCCATGTTTGGGGGCATTTGATTGGGACTACCCATGTGGCCAGGATTCATCATGCTGCTGGGAGGCATTCCATTTGGCATCATTCCGTGGGGGGCTGGCCCCATGCCATGGCCCATCATATGCGGTGGGCCTCCATGTGGCCCCATGTGGTGAGGGTGGGGGTGAGCGTGATGAGGAGGAACTGTTGTAGATACACTGGTTACCGGGGATGCTATACTCTGGGTGACAGTGACAGACACGGGACCTACATGATAAAAAATATAGACATAATATAAATATTAAGAAGTGTGAAATCAGCGCCCAACCTCAAACAAATTTACCAAATCAGGACTGCCTATTATTTAGGACAGCATCTGGTCAAATTGTGAATTTTTGGATTTTATCCGAGCCAAGGCACAGAATACCGAGACGGACCATTCCTTCTTTCACTATATGTCCACAACTTGCGTGCATATAAACACGGTGAGTACTACTACAGAGCTCTGTGGTACTCGTCATTTTCGTTCAATTATGAAGAGATGTGGTGCAACTTGTTGCACCGCTGACATGGATCATACGTGTGCACGTCAATGGAAGGAATTTGGCTAATCGATTCATCTCAAAATCCTGTGTCTCGGATCCCACCTTATATAAGAAAAGGCTCCTTAAAAAATTTTTAAATGATCGCAAATAAGTTTGTATTCGTGTTCATCATCATCATCATCATTGCCTTTCTCACCCTGGATCAGGGTATAGGCCACCAACAAACACCTTCCATCCCTCTCTATCATGGGCCAGCCTCTTTACATTATTCCAAGTCTTTCCGCTTCGTTGCACATCATTTTCTCTGGCTCTTCTCCACGTTCCGCGCGGCCTTCCTCTTGATCTCTTGCCCTGGGGATTCCAGTCCAATACCTTCTTCGTGATGCTGTTTCCTGGCCTCCTCAGAGTGTGGCCGATCCATCTCCATCGCCTCCTACCAATTTCCTCTCTGACTGGGTTCTGTCTTGTTCTTTTCCATACAATTTCATTGCTGACCTTGTCTGTCCATCTGATCTTAAGTAGCTTCCTCAAACATCTGTTGATGAAAACTTGGATTCTCTTTATGCAGGCCTGGGACGCATTCCAAGTCTCACATCCATACAACAGGACTGACTTCACGTTCGAGTTGAATATCCTCAGCTTTGTTTTTAGAGATATATCCTTGGTTCTCCAAATCTTGCTTAAGGATGTGAAAGCTGCCTGTGCCTTTCCAATTCGTGCTTTGACTTCTGCCTCTGTTCCTCCCTTATTGTCAATGATACTACCAAGATAGCAGAAGGACTCTACATCTTCCAGTGGTTGATCTCCTACTGTGACTTGTTCGCTTAGGGGTGCAACAATTTTTAGGACCTTCGACTTCGCGGGATGTATCCTCAATCCAATAGATTCTGAAATTTTGTTTAGAGCTGCAGTCTTTGCTTGCATCTGGTCGTGTGTGTGCGACAATAGTGCCAAGTCATCTGCAAAATCTAGATCGTCCAGCTGTGTCCATGGGGTCCATTGTATGCCATTTCTTCCTCCACTGGTGGTTTCTTTCATAAGCCAATCAATCACCAGGATAAACAGAAATGGGGACAGCAAACAACCCTGCCTAACACCAGTCTTGATATCAAAGCTGTCAGTAAGCTCACCATCATGTACGACTCTGCAACTTGTCCCCTCGTACATGCTCTTGATAAGATTCACCATCTTCTCTGGGATTCCATAATGTCTCAATATTCTCCACAGTGTTTCTCTATCGATGCTATCAAAGGCCTTCTCGTAGTCAAGGAAGTTCACTATCAGTTGGGAGTTCCACTCTAGCGACTGCTCTACTATGATTCTCAGCGTGGCGATCTGGTCGGTGGTTGATCGATTACTCCTGAAACCAGCTTGCTCCTCGCGAAGTTTTTGGTCTGTTGCATTCTGTATTCGCTTGAGAATAATCCGATTGAAAACCTTTCCTGGGATGGAGAGAAGTGTGATTCCTCTGTAGTTACTACAATTGCTGAGGTCCCCTTTTTTTGGGAGCTTCACGAGGTGTCCTTCCTTCCAGTCCTTTGGAAACTTGCCTCCGATCCAAATCCTCGAGAATAGTGAGTGCAGACCCTCTGCAGCCCCAGCAGCATCTGCCTTCAGCGCCTCTGGTGGGATCTGGTCTGGTCCAGCTGCCTTGCCTCGATTTAACTGCTTTATGGCATCATTAATCTCTGCTTTAGTCGGGGGGTCGCAACTGATCAGTAAATCATTTCTTGCGGGTAGAATGTCGGGTGGGTTGCTTGGTGGAGGTCTGTTCAAGAGGCTGTTAAAATGTTCTATCCATCTTTTTGCCTGAGCTTCCTTTCCAAAAATAGCCTTCCTGTTGTAATCCTTGACAGGAACTTCAGGTTTTCCATATTTTCCAGCAAGAGTCTTTGTAGTCTGGTAGAGGATCCTCATGTGTCCTCCTGTTGCTGCCTTCTCTGCTTTCTCTGCTAACATTCCTATGAACTCCTCTTTGTCTTTTTTAATTGATTTTTTGACCTCTTTAGCTGATGCTCGGTACTCTTCCTGGTTACCAACTCTTGAGCTTCTTGTACGACTTGCATTTACCTGTTCTTTTAGGTCTCTTCTTATCCTTATCAAGTCCAGTGATTTTTGGCTGATCCATTCCTTGTGTTCCACTTTCTTTTCCCCAATAACATCCTGACATGTCGATGTAAATACTCCTTTTACCTTAGCCCAGTTAGTCTCCAAATCTACTGTCTCTTCGAGGTCAACAAGGGGTTTGAATCTATTCCTCAGTGTCAGCTGGAACTCTTCCTTCTTGTCTCCATCCAGAAGGCTCACTTGAAACTTTCTCCTCTTTGTTCCTGCTCTGGTACCTTGTTTCTTGAGGCGGAGTTTGAGTCTTGCCAGCAGCATGTGATGGTCAGATCCAACATCTGCTCCTCTCTGTACTATGACATCCTCTAGTGAGCGTCTGAATCGTCGGGTGATGCAAAAGTGGTCAATCTGATTTTCAGTTACTCCATCCGGTGAAATCCAAGTGGCCTTATGGATCCTCTTGTGTGGGAATACTGAACCTCCAATCACATAGCTGTTAAATGCGCAGAAACTTGCAAACCGCTCTCCATTCTCATTCATTTGTCCTAAACCATTGCACCCCATAATGTCCTCATACCCTGTATTGTCCTGTCCTATCTTGGCATTGGCGTCTCCCATTATAATGTTCACATCTTTTCTTGGCAATGTATCAACTATTTCCTGAAGCTGGTTGTAGAAGTCATCCTTGTCCTCATCGGTTGCTTCATTTGTTGGGGCGTATATCTGCACAATGTTCATGTTGATGTTCTTGTTCTTAGTAGTAAATGATGCCAATATAATTCTCCTTCCATAGGGTTCCCATCCCCTCAGTGACCTCTGGGCGTGCTTGCTCAAGATGATCGCTACTCCTTCTGTATGCTTTTTGTCCTCCCTTCCAGAATACAAAATCTTTTCCCCAGTATTAAGTTGTTTCAGTCCGGACTGTATCCAGCGGGTCTCGCTAACTCCAAGTATGTGCAGTCTGTATCGCCTCATCTCCATTGTAACCTGGGCACTCTTTCCTGCTTCATACATGGAGCGGACATTCCACGACGCAATCCGGAGTGACTTGCTTGATGAAGGAGCAGTCGGGCCAGTGGCGTCCTTTCGGCTTTGTCCATTGTCCTTCATTGAATCTACAGGTGCAGATGCTCCCCCTTCTCCCAAGATAAAAGACTGATTTGAAGTATTTGCTTGTGTTTCTGTAACTGGTTTATTTTTACAGGTTGGGTAGTTGGCCCACCGCCAACTGGCTCTTCTCGGGAGACCAGGACCTTTGCACCTTTAGTCGCCTCTTACGACACGCAGTATCACGTCAGATGTATTCTCTGCTGTCCCTCTTCTACAAGAGAGCCCCGCATCTGCACGGGCGATTCGTGTTCATGCTGTCGTAAATCTGTTTTACACATTGAAGCCATCAAAGCACAGAAGTTATTATCCTGCAAATCATGAAGCAGAGGATCTAGTTCTATTCTTGACATAGAACTGCATCCTTGCTGCTCTGAACAAACATGCTTGGTTTTGTTAACCAGCTGAAATTATTTTTACGACAGTAAAACAACCCACTCCTGATGAAACGAGTCCATTTTCTTTACCAGGGAGCAACTTGGGAGAGTTGTCCTGTACAGCAAGTAGTTAGCAGCCTTCCCTGGATTCATTTGACTAGTGCAAGAATTGTGCATCCATTTTGATGGTACAGTACACAACACAGGCAATGATGTGAACAAATATGTCATTCATGACATACTGAACTTCTACATCTTGTATTATATAACAACTTTAATAACATCCAGCTTATGCACACGTGTCATAAATTCACAATAATAAACCTGAGCAAATGTAGGCACTTATGTAATGACAATATAATAGGAAGTATGAATGGTTAGGTAAACAAGTGCAGTTTCCTGTCAGTCAGAGACTAATGTAATTAATAAGGACTTGCATAACATATAACATGGCACTGTAACAATCACACTTCTCGTGAGTCAAGATTCAGGGGATTTTTTAAAAACGGTGGAAAAAAAATAAAGATCGTGCTCAAAGGACCAGAAATCTTTTTTTGTCTGGCTCAAGATCTAGAGGCATTTGGTTTTTGTCCTTATAGACTTTCTGCAAGCTTCCCCACACCAAGAACCAATCAGCTGGCAGCAAAGACAGTTACACCTTTAGGGTTTGGGAACTACTAACAAATATTTCCTAAACTTTCCAGGTAACAAGTCCAATAGTCACCAAAAACTTGCAATACACAGGCCCATGCTTATGAAGGACAGCAAACAAACTAAAAAAAAAAAACCAGTGTTTGCTATGGAAAAAAAAGAACATCCAGAAAATGGGAATTTCCGGAGATTCTCATCCCTGTTTCTTAACCCTCACCCTGCGAGGGGCGGCAATTGTCGTTATTGGCTCGCAAGCGCTCACGCCGCACGCGCGGCAAAAGTCGGCAAGGTCAAGCTGACCGCGCCAAGGTCAAGCTGACCGCGCCACGCGCAAGCCGTATTTTCACGCATCAGGTCACTGACCTTTTTGAGACGTAACCACCGTGTTATTGTTCACTGTATCTCTTCTAAATCAAACGCATTGCGACATGGACATGTTAACCAGTGAACCACTGGTCGGAATTACAAAGACTAAGCTTTCAAAGGCTCTCCCCACACTTTCAAAAGATGTAACATCGACATGCGAACTGTTGCTCAACAAATTTGCAATATTATCTCATTTTCTCACACGCTGACCACCATCTGGAGTTGTCTGTATCTAAGAACTGATCAGAAACAAGCTCTGAAATAATCTTTTCCCCAAATGCCCACATTGGTTTATTAGTATGTGTCAATCAGGATGAAACCATTTGTGTAGGGCTTGGGAGGGCGTGGCTAGTTATCATGCTTCGTTCTCACGAAAACTACAGCTGTCAGTTTGGAATCATAAGTCAGATCATTGGTTAGAGGCTGACAGACTAAGGTTTTGCTGGTTAATTCATTATCAAGCGTGATAAGTCATAGCCGCGAATGCTTTCATACCGATCAATAAAAACCGAACCATGTGGACAGCGTTTGTGGTCATCGCATAGCGGCACGGGTCAGTGACTCCAGATAAGATTCTCCGTGAGTAAGGTCACTGACCATGCAGCGGGCCTTACGGATAGCGGGCGGGGTATGGGTTAACAGAATTCAAACTCTTATCACATCCAAACTCGCTCCCAGTTTTCCCGCCTGCTTGAATGAGATTAAGAACACTAACTGCAGGTTTGGGTCCACTTTCATGTATCAAATTTTACTTCTTCTTTACAATTAGAACATATCAAACTCGAACTCTTTCAAAGTTCTGCCATTTCCAAAGAAGAAAAAGATCTAAATATAATGAAAAATAAATAAGTAAAATCTATTCTTCTTTCCAAGTTCCCAATTAAGAGAAAGAGAGAAAAAAAAACCAGTGCAGTGCAGTCCTGCTGCCACATGTAACCAATGGCATGTCTCTGAGTTGAGGGAAAACTAGACAACGACTTGAGTTATCTGTCATAAAGTTTAAATAAGTCATTATGGGACTTTCACTAAACACTGTTCTGTTCCCTACCTGTTGTGTTGGCTGTGGTCACAACACTGCTGCTTGATGAAGGCATCGATGACATGGCTGTTGACAGGGAGGAGGGAGGTAATGGAACACCACCGTCGTTGCTGTAAGGCATCTTGGAGTCGGGACCCATGTGATGTTGCGGATGTTGTGGATGTGAATGAGGATGATGATGACTAGCAGGGTGCCCTGAAGGAGGGCTGATGTTTTCTAGTGTCCGTGAGGCATCCCCATTTGGCTGGGGCCCCGCTAAAGGAGGGGATGGCCCTGATTGAGTCGGGGTACTGACAGAGTCTGATGTTTTGTCCCCCTGATCTGAGGAATGGAAACCACTGTCCACTGAGGTGGAGTCGCTGGGCATGCCCCCTGAACCATCCGAGCCCGTTGTAGACTCATTGTTTGGAAGGTCAGGGTGATGGGCAGTTGTGGAGCTGGGGCGTGATGAGGACTCATGAATGTCTGTGTTGGACATAGGGGATGTTTGGCCGGCATTGTGATCACCACTGTGAGCAATACTGGATGATGTGCTGTTGCTGTTGGTCATAGCTGCTGTGCTGTGAGACGACTTAGGCACTGGGGAGCTGGTACAGGTGGACACACTCCCCATGGAAGACGGGGGAATGCCCCCAGAGCTGCTCCGCGCCAGCTGTTCTACGGCATTAGACATACTGTTCAAACTTGGGCTACCGAGGTTAGGGGAATTGGTCATGTTGTTCATCTGGGCCAAGGGACCACCACCACCACCACCACCACCACCACCACCACCACCTCCCCCTGCCTGGGCAAACATCCCCCTAGAGGGGCTCATGGAACCTCTGTTGTGAGACATCCGGGGGCCCACCGAGTTAGCTGCTGCCATCATAGCTGCTTGAGCAGCCTGGGCCGCTTTGTTTGCGGAGGACCCGTGCTGCTGGGGCATCATGCCTCCTGGCTGACCGCCCATGTTTGGAACCATGGGGCCAGCTGCTGATCCTGGGGGCATGGGCCCCGGGCCTCCTGGTGGTTGTTGTTGCTGC
This sequence comes from Onchidella celtica, assembly GCA_963931925.1. Classification (NCBI taxonomy): domain Eukaryota; kingdom Metazoa; phylum Mollusca; class Gastropoda; order Systellommatophora; family Onchidiidae; genus Onchidella; species Onchidella celtica. Next base: position 13,512,856 of record OZ007570.1, on the reverse strand, counting down.
TGCATGCCATGTTGCCCAGGCATGGGTCCCATGTGACTATTGTAACCTGGGTACTGGTTGTTCATCATGCCCCCCATGTTGGAGTTTCCCTGGGGGTAGGGCCCTGGAGGTGGGCCGTAGCCCTGCTGTCCCATGCTTCTGTTCATTCCTGGCATGTTACCATACATAGGGGCCCCTGGCATCTGACCTGGGCCATTAGGATACATGTTTGGCTGAGATCCTGGGTAATTCGGCATGGGGCCTGACATAGGAGGACCACCCATTCCTCCCATATTGGGCTGCTGTCTGCCATAATTACCTGGAGATAAAATAAACACCCAAGGTCAGACAACACCACCATTGCATCTTTCATATAACATCCGTTATTTACCTTTATAATAGGTATCCCAAACTCCCGCCTCGCGGCGGTGGAAAACGGCGCCCAAGACCTGAAAATTGGCCCTTTTCAACCGACAATAACTCGCATAATATTTCACCAATTTTAATCCTGTTTGAAAATTTTATAAATTTAACAATCGTTTTTACTAAAAAATCAAGTCGTTTTGGTCGGTATACTGTTTTGAATCACATAAATTGCTTTGAATATAGGTCACCGCGATGCCCCAAACTGCGGTTTTCGCGATCTTTTTCGAGGCCTGAAAATCGAGGTCGCTTCACAAAAACTGCTCGCGCTAAGCGGCAGAGTGTGCTAGCGTCATGAAACTAAGTGTGTTGAAACCTGCTTTGAATGGGCTTTCTTATGGTATCTTCCGCTTGATGCTAAATTAAGCCTTTGACCCAGAAATTTTGAGTTATATTTTTTGATTGGAAAATTCCAACCCTTAGCGTTGGTTGGTCGAAATAAAAATTATACCACGCGAGACTAATTCATGTTACTAAAATTGTGTGAAAAAATCCCCACGATTGGTCCAACAGCCATCTGTCTGAGTCCCTGACCCAGAAAAGGCATTTTCTTGAGAGGCATATTGTTCTTAATGATAAAACAACTCTCTCCCTGGGTTTCTCTGAAGTAGCAGTTGATGATGCAGATACTTTATTAGCTAAAACTGTGGAGATTCTTGATAACCTTACTGAAATTTACTGCACTAATGTTCATAACCAACCCAAAGACGAAGTTTTCAAAGACATAAAAAAAATGAAATGTTTAATGTCAGACCGTGCTGCCGTAATGAAGAGTTTTGATAAAAAAAATGGCTCAGTATAAAAAAGATCTTTTAGGTGACGATGAGCCATCCATCCATTTCCTTTTCTGTAATGCACATTTCCTTTTGGGCCTGGCTCAGTCTACAGGAGAAGCAGTTTCTTCAATAGAAAAAAATTTAGGTAAACTTGGGAGAGATTTGGATGCATCATTTGCGAGATATTCAAATTCAAATGAATGTTCTGTTTTCCGTTTAATTAGAACTGCTGCGGAGGTGCTTGGTCCACGTGGAGATGAAAAAAATGGCTGTGGGCAAGAGTGGCTTGCTTATTGTGATACGATTAGAAAGTCTTCCAAATTCACAAGTTACAGAAGCAACAGATTCAATAATCTTTTTGAAAATGCATCGGCCATAATTGAACATCGGTCAGACATACTTACCTTTTTAAATGATTTTGTGTCACATTCAAATTTGAAACTCAGAAGTGTTTGTACTGATTTACAAGACAATACATTGCTTGCATCTGTTGCTTCTGTTGCCTTATTTCATAAATGCTTCACAGGTCCATACTGGAAGCTAATGAATAGTCATAAGTCTTATGGGGAATTCCCGCACTATGTTTCTAAGATGACAACTGTCATGATTCGGATGTTATTAAAACTCACGCAGAGAGTGAGTTGTTTTTTTACCAGGGCCATGAGAAATTGGCTGGTGGCCTTGAACGGTCCTCGCCAATTATAGTTGGTGAGTAAATAAATGTAAAGTTAAACTGTTAGATTCACGCTTGTCGGTTTTAATGTTCGTGATTAATAAGTAATGGAGTAGGGGTGAAACAAGGTGGGGATAGTTGACATTGTTAAGTATGACTAGACAAGTTTTTGCACGTTAACTGGCTGGTAGAATAGTGCAGACGTATTACTACAATTAAAATGGTGGGAGGTTTCGACCTATGAGATAGCTGAACTAATTGGGCCAGCGGACTAGCACGCTGGGTAGTTAGATAGTATAAAACATCGTGTAACGTTCAGATTTAGTGAATACAGACGAGCAGAAGCATCGTGTCGTGAAGTATCTCCGGTTGACCAGTACCTGAACTGTGTGCTTTGAAGACAAGAAGTCCTTGCTAACGGACTGACTGAGCTCTAGAAAGAAAGGTCTGAGTGGGCTGACCTTTGAAAGCCCACGCTGCGCTATATTGATGTTCGCGCCTACCAGTAGGCGTGACCAATGGTAATATATCTTATTTGTTCAAGCATAATAGAGATCGGAGATAGAGAGAGAACTACAGCCTCATAGGAAGACTAAGGAAACCCCAGCTGGCACTCGACCACGAGTGTCCTGTATCATAGATCTATTGCCATAGTATGATTGGAATAATATAGCACATTGTTGATGAATTGAATAGTGATTGTGCATAAAATATAGTCTTTTGGCAACTGCTTAAATTACCTACAAGCCGAAGAGTGCTTCTGTAGGCTTTGAACGTACTGGGCTCTCCTAACATTCAAGCCCATATGATTTATGGAGAGTTTGCCTGGCGACTGGCCAGTGGCGACTCAACTGTCACTTTAAATTGATATCTAGTTTCGTATAATATACCTATTTGCTATTGATTGCAGTACCTCCATAGTTACATGAATATCATTGGTTAAGTTATTAATTAGAGTTTTTTTGGTTTGAATATATACCCCTATTGTGTTTTGTTTTGTTATTAATATTTATGTAAACTATGGCCTGACCGGCCTGACATATATACGCTCTAGTTATTTAATACTTTTCTTGTGTGGTTGTGTCCGAGTGTGAGTTAGCTGCCTCTCGTGCAGTCGTAACATCCCCAAGACCCTAACTCTGCTCGTGACACTCTCGACATCTGGGGACTCTGCTGAATTTGATATTCTTTCTCTTTCATTTGTCTTTGATGAAGATGAGTTCATTTTAGAAAAAACAAATTTGACAGCATTTTTATCATCCCCAGAGTGTGATCTTGAAGTTGTAAAATTGTGTTTTAATGCAATTGTCAAGAAATCATCAATTGTACTTGGAACGCCAGCTTGCTGACTTTTTACCTGGGGGAGGTATATGGGGGAGTTCTTGATGATGAAGTTTAAAAGTTGCTTTATACATGTCCAATGACTAATTTAACAGGTGAGCGCATTTTTGGAGACTTTGATTTTGATTTGTATAAAAGAAGGAATGCCTCCCTGCATCTGAGAACCACACTGAATATGTGGAAAAGAAACAGAACAGCCACCTGGCTTCAAAAACAAAATGCTAGAAAAGCTCAAAAACTGCTTGCCCATGCTCGCAAATATGCCTCAAGGTGGAAGCAGAGAAGTAGAGATAGAGAGGTGGATGTCAGAAATAAGATTAAGGAAAAGATAAAAGGAAAATATGAAAAAAAAAAAGAAAGACAAAGAAATTAGGAAAATGGAAGACAGAACTGAAATATTGACCTCTGTTTTGGATCAAGGTGGACTTTGCACAACTAAAGAGGAGTTAGATAACCTCATAGCAAAACCAAATGCTCTGCAAAATCTGAAGGTCCAAATCAGATACCGTAAAATTATCTTGGGTGAGAAAATTCTCTTAGCAGGCAATGTAAGAACTTTATACACAAGACTGTGTAATCATTTAGGTTTTGATGCCTCTGATGATATGCCACCAAGGAAGCGAGCCCGTCCAGAGTGATGGATACATTATTCAACTTTTCCTGACTCTTACCCCTTAGTCTGAAATAAATTCATGGCAGTTGTAACTTGTATGCTTATCTTGCTGCTCTCAAATTTCAATTACAGGAAAGACAGAAAAAATACATGTATGTGTGAATTGAATACTTCTGTAAATAAGTCATATTTTGCCTGATTTTTAATAGAAAACTATGTTCCCAATATATTACTGTTCCTTCTATCAAAAAATGAATAGCAGAGAACTAACAGTAACAGCATAGTTGTACAATTATTTGTTAGCATATTTTTGGTATAAATTGGTGTTTCAGTGTCTCGTGGTCTTGTTTACTCTTCAGTTATTGAGTGTCAAGCATTCAAGTTTGCTAATAACTTGGTAAATTCACTTGCAATCCAAAAAAGAGTGCCAGAAATGGATTCCTTGCCCCAAAAAACAGGTTCATGCAAAGTTTCATGCATGTATCTTAATTTTTGCAATTTTTATTTTGAAAATTGTGTTTTCGTCAAATTTTTTTCCAAATGGCCGTTTTGGCTGCTCAACAAATTTTGTAAAGCAATAATTCAGAGAATATTCATACTATCTGTCCAAAAAAAAATGGGCTTTCACACTGTTACTCTGACTTTACTCAGAAGGAATTTCTGGAGATTTGTATGGAAAACACTGGATTTATGAACCTGTAAAAATCACATTTTTAGCTTTTTGGTTCGAATTCGTATAAACAATTATGTTATTTTTCTCAATTTTGACATGGTTTTTAAATAAACAGGATCAAGACCTACTTGTTCTTTCTCATTTTTCTGCATTTATTTACATATGTCATTGGAATGCATGTAAAATAACAGTTTCGTTTGTTATTGTGAGTTCTATGGTACCGCAAACATGGGACATCGCAGCTTTGAAAATCGAGTCTGAAAAATCTAAGTCAAAAAATAATTTTAAAATTCATAACTTTTTTATTTCTTAACCGATTTTGATGATTTAAAAACTGGGATCCATGTTTTCTTGAGCACTATCTGAATCAGTTAAAAAATACTGTGTTTTAATGAAATGGAAAATTAGTTTGGGATACCTATTTATAATATACACTGACTGGTGCTAGCACTTGGCCAAGGGAATTTTGCATGTACCTGTTGTATAACACAGCTGCAGTGAACCAGAACCACCAGAACAAAGATACTTGGAATACAACAAAATTCACTAAACCTACATCCCCCGTTTATATATATAATATAATATCACGTATATCATAATATATCTGTTATACATCATTTAACTACGCAACATTTGTGTAGGTGAAAGAAAAAATGTCACTGCTGAGAACGAGACTTTCACCTTGAGGATATTGTGAGTTGTACTGAGGATAATGCCCTGGCATCTGGTTGCCGCCCATCTTCCCTGAGCTAGGCATGTAGCCCATGCTGTTAGGTGGGGGCATCATTTGTTGATTATAACCTGGGGGGAAGAAAGACAACACAATTCAATCAATCTAATGGATCTGGGGATTCAGCCTTCAAAGATCCACACGATACAATTTATACTATCATAAATTCCCTGTAGCTCTGGCATTTTCAACAATTCAGGATATCCTGAACAGAACAAATTGCTGTATGTAAAATCAACCAAGGATACCAGTTAATCCTGTGACTTCATTCAGATGTCAATTTCTGCCCTGATCAGACCGGCCAGCTAAATGACCTCTTCAATATGGTATACCAAGTTTAGAGGCAAATGACAGCTATCAGTTTATTTATAACTATGGAACAGAGCATCGAAATACAAAACACACCGATACAGAATAATCCTTTATAATACAAGATGGTTGGCAGGCCTGGTTTATAAACAAAACAACCAGCATTAGTTCAAGATTACATTAACTCTCTGTGTGCCAATCACTGATATATCGGTTCTTCCACTGGTCACATTTGTGCTAGTTGTGCCCAAGCATGCTGGCAATTTTGTTTCGGGAAGAAAGAAAGTCGACTTTCTATTGATAAATGTTACTGTAGTCCCCCCCCCCCCCCCCCATCAGCAACCATGGAAAATTTCATGGCACACAGAGTTAATTGCAGTAACTCTTGAGGGCTGGATGGCTTTGGGTACAGTATTATTGCATCATAATACAGGAAATAATACAAGGTTTCATGCAAGTTTATATGTCACTAAAAGGTAACCATCCGGTCTGTTCTTTTATCTCCTGTGAAATAAAACCGTTTCTGAAACACTACTGCACCTATTTCTATTTTCATGCTTGTCTCCCTTATACTTCAACTTGCCCATATCACAGGCTTTTATCTCCCTTCTTCCACAATTTGTACACAGAGTGTCCCGCTACAGTCTCATCAACATTAGAGCAGCGTTTGCCAGTGATGAACTGTGTGTTTTATATACGGGTAACAGGTGGACAATTGAATGAATATCCCATTATATATTCAAACAGACCTGGGCCATGTTATGTCAAATACAGGTTCTCACTGACTCTAGCAGCCAGTTAATGTCGCAAAATTCAGCTGTTGGGCAGGTGAAAATATACAAAACCATTTATGTTCAGATGGAAAAGGCAATCAGGCAAATGAAAAAGTTGTGCCTCTTACTCAAAATTAATGATTTGGTTTTCTGTGTCACAAAGACAATTTGATTTCACTCATAGACCTGCATGTTACCAAACCTACAGACTCTCTAAAGGTACGGTGTGAGGACTTAACCTAGACTTTTTTTTATACTTCTATTCTGTGTATTCTGTAGAGTTATAAAACTAATTCTTCACAGATAATTTATTTACAGGTATCAACTATAATGTTTATCCCCAAATGCATTTCCAGGGCTAAATAAATGCAAGACAAGAGAGAAAATTTGATTTATATATCTTTTGTTCAGATTATTTTCCATTTCTGAAATGATTTTTGAAACCTGAGAATTCTGGGGCTATTCCAGGGCCACTATTACCTGGGCAACTCAATTTTTTTTTTATTTCAGGACTTTTAGGGGAATCCCTGGCATTCCACAGCCGTGCAAGAACTTGGAACAATTCAATATTTTTTTCCCCTCTTCTTTCCTACTGTAGATACAATTGTTGTCCATCTCCAGTACAGGTGTATCGGTGATTTTGGCGGTTCCCAGTTATGACTACCTTATCACTGCTTGTGGATGAGATCTAGATTTTCACTGGTGTCTTTAACAATTTTCCAAGCTACAAGCAGAAATGTTTTCCCCGTATCCAAGAATAACAAAAGTGTCAAAAGGTTTGAAACACTCCAACGTAAAATGGGAAAATTGGTTGATACCTCAATATGTGGGATGAATGACAAATTAATTTAATAGAGCATATTTTCCAGAGAAATTCATTATCACTGGTGGCTGTTAGATTGAAGATGGGTGCTGGAGTGTACCTTGGGTTGCCATGGGGGACTGGGTCAAGCGATTCTGTCCATCTAGCTGACCAGATGGGGGACGTACGGGCATGGGGCTGCCAGCTTGGGCACCTGTGCAGAAAAAACAATTAAAAACAAAACAATGATTATCAGTTGCCACTTCTGCACTAAGCAACACCCTTGCTAGGGCACAAACACAAGAAAAAGATATGGGAGGGGGGGGGGGAGAGAGAGAAAGAGAGGAGAGAAGAATTTTTAACTTTGTGCAAAGCCCTGATGCAACCCAAAAAATATTTCTTCATTTGTATAGGCCGAAAATCACATGAGCAGATGAACTCATGAACAAGAGCAAAGAAAAATTCACAGTCATAGAAAATTCACAAGGGTGTAAAAATTTGAAATTCAGCTAGTGAACTTCTGTTCACCCCTCGTCAACGGACATAATTTGTGTCAAATCTCACCGTCTGAAACGTATTTTCTTCCTCCAATCCAGCCAACAAATTATTTCAGTTTTCATTGTCTTTTAGTGATCCAGGGAGTCCCATTAGTTTGACCTACATTTGGATATTCTCCCCAGGGGTACAAACTAGGCCGTATTTAAATCAACTGCCATGTGCGAGTGCCACGGACAAATCGGGAAAAAAAAAAACAGGGACACAAGCGAGTGTATTCTTTTCCAGGTACTGAGCAAGGGAAACAGTGGCTGTTCGGTTTAGTAGATTTACTCCCGCTGTCTGCCGGCATAATACTTGATCTTTTTTTTTTTATTTATCTGACCTAGCCCAAACATGAAAGTGTGAAAACTTTGGGTTGGGGGTGGGGGTGTTGGAGATAAAAAAAGAGAGAAAGAGAAGACGAGGGGGGAAAAGATAAATTGCCATGATGGTTGGGGTATTTCACAAAGAGATATGTTTCATCAAATATTACTCTTATTTCTCCCCTCTTCACGTCAAAAGCACCTATTCTTCTTAGACACCCCCCCCCCCCAAAAACTACATCCTTTTTTAGGGTGTTTATTAAAAATGTTGCGCTGTCGACGCTTTCTTATAGGGTTTAGTTTTTGGGTGGGGTGAAGGCAAGGGGAGCGGGTGTCGGACTTGGAGGAGAGAAGACGGGGAAAGTTCCCAAAGTTGAACCAACATGTATTTTACACTGCACCCTATTTTTAGCACTGTGAAATGCAAACAGACGGGTGTGTGTACCATACACTATGCTATCAGTTTTAATTCCGAATGACTTACGCTTTATGACAACTGACGGAAGCAAATCTATGTACAAATTTTAAAAAAAAAAGGGAAGGGGAGAGAGGATAAAAAGGGAAAGAGGAAAAAACAGGCGCCCCACCCCCCCCCCTTTTTTTTAAAAAAAAATTTGGAACCATTGAATTCTTGCCAGACGCATAGGACACCCCCCCCCCCACACACCCACACACACTTTTTCCCCAACCACTGTCGCAGTTACCAACTATTATTAGCTCTGACAGGTTACCATTGTCAAATAGGACGGGGCGGGTCGCGACGAGACAGGGGGTGCCCAAAGACTACTGCAGCTCTCAGCCTATCAGCAGCCTAGAAATAATTACTGCTGGATTAGAGAGGGTATTCCATTAGTCCGGCTGCTCCTCTATCGGAGGCTTCGGGAGGGGGGAGGAGGGAAAGAGTTAATGATGGGAAGGAAGACACGAGCTAAGAATCCCCTCTTGTTCGCCTCAGGAAATGAATATCCCACTTTTTTTTCCTCCCTTTCCCTCTTTCTTAGCAGTCTGCCTTCTCAGCGGATGCGTAAGGAGGGAGAGATTTTAACGCTGTGAGGCAATGAAAGACTGGGAGGTTATAAAAGACACTGCTATGCTGAAAAGGAGGGAAGGACTGGAATGGAAAAAAACTGACCTCAGACAATTGATGAATGATGAGTGAAAACTGCAGAAAAAGTGAGGTGAGAGAGAGAGAGAGAGAGGGGGGGGGGTGGTTAAATTATTATTTTTACTTTTGTCAACATAAATTTAAAGCGCATTATTTTTTTAACTATGGTGACACCATTTATACTCAATTCGTAAACAGTCAAATAAGTGTTCAATAATAATAACAGCGACAACAAACAGGTTCAAAATGTGCTATCTGAAGTCTTGCGACTATTCACTACTCCAGTCATACGGAGAGTCGATGACTCGCCAAACCCGTCCACTCCCTCAGATTCACTGTTTGCTAGGATGATGTCATCACCGCTGGCGAGAATGCAGCAAGGAAGTTAAAACCAAAAGCATGTCCTTGGTTTCACGAAAATCATCGTGCGACGACCAAGAGATGAAGACGCCAGGTCCACTCACACAGACAGACAGACACCCACGGACTTTGTGTAGCCTACTCCGACTCGCTGGGAATGACAGTTTAGGTCTGCATCTGGTTTAGGAATGCGTCATCCTCATAATCAGTTGACTTGAGGGGGGGGGGGGGGGGAGAGACATGAAAGAGGAAAAGGAGATTCACAGAAACAGGCCACAAGTACGTGCACTCCGGGGTAGGGAGGAAGTGAGCGAAAGCATAATATATATGGAGTGAGGAGGGGGTGGGGTGTCTGGGGAGAATACTAACCTTGTCAACCGCGAAAATAAATTCAATTTCTATTTTATTATCATATTATTATTTTTTTTAAAACATGTCTGTCATGAAACGGTCAATTAACAGTTTATGCAAAATCCCACTCAAACTTTTCAAACATCAAGGCTCCATCTTCGACATAAGCATTTAATTCTAATGACCGGGCGCCCGTGGGTTGTTGTTTTTTTGTTGTTTTTTTTTTTTGGGAGGGGGGTAGGAGGAGGAAAGAGAGAGAGAGAGAGCTAAAATCAATAGTACCAGTACATACTTTATGAAGGGCCCTGACATATTCAATTCTTACTATCATTTTACAAAGAAAATCAAGCAGTTTCATGTGAGGCTACACAGAGCCGTTGGGATGGATTACCAGTCTTCACTGGGTATGGAAAATTTGGTCAAGCACCACGTTCACCTTTTCTCACTCACAGCCTCATCACAACCCAACACAGGCAAATGTACAGCTCCCCGTGGGTGTTTTGTTATCAACTACGCCAATAATTAAATCCATATCACATAAAGAAGTCGGTAACAACTGGTGGTTTTTTTTATACTCTTAATAACATCAGAATTAATTCATAAATTCTGGATGAAGTTCTGGCTTTCTAAATTGAATTATTCATTACAGAATGCAGGAGATCGATGCAAATTCAACTTGACAGCCCCCCTGGGGTGGGGCGGGAGCGATGAATGTCGTATATAAACACAGCACCTTCAGTGTCCTTGTCCATCTCGTGAATCGTTCATTTTCATGTGGATCCCAGTTAGAAAAAAAACAACCCCCCCCCCCAAAAGGGCACCTAAATTTGGGTTATATCTGGCTATGCAGATCGCTGGAGATATTCAAGTCTAATGTATCCACACTGTCCCTTGCTTGCAGTTCTCATGAGTCAAAACTTCAGAACTGGATCATTCATTTTTATTAATTTTTTTCTGAGCATTTGAAAAAATAATTCTTTTAAATTTACTCTTTTGTGGTTATTGTTGTAAAATTACTGCCTGATGAAAACTTATCAGGACTGAAAGTTGATTATTTTGGGGTTGTTTTTTTCTTTTCCGAGTTTGTTGTAAAGTTTCCCTATTGTTTCAAACCTAAGGCTTTGCAAGATCAGTTTTTCTTTCCCCTAGATCTAGTTTAGCTTTCTCCAATTTCCAAACCCTGCTAAGACCCCATAGATTTTCTCAATGTGGTTTTTTCCTCTGTTTTTAATATTGAGAAATCTGAAATAGACCTACATACACCAAATAACTGCAATGTGTTTGCCCTGCACTAATTCACTGCATTGTATGTTTCTTTTGGTCTTGACTCCTCCAGGAACTTAAAAAAAAAAAAAACGTGCAACCACCCCGGTTATCTGAATAATTATGGAGTACTTGCTTGGTGGGTGTTGTATGAATGATCCTCGAGTATGACTGTATCAACAAACACATGATGATGTCATAAGTCGATCGCCGGTAAAAGGTCAAGGCACCGGGTCACAACTCTAGCTTTGGCGCGCTCCTTCACGATTAGAGGCGGCTGGCCCGTGTGTATGCAGGCAGCGTTCAACTAACGGACACACTCATTAGGACCGTCGGGCCTGCATAACCCAAACGTAAGGCTTATGAATACAGCGGGATTTTCTTCCCTATTCAAGTTAAGGCCAAAGAAAATAAAAACGTTTGGCGTGATCGTGACAGGTGGTGGAACACATTCCGAACGAGCTTCCCTGCTGCTGCCTTCCAACCCCACCCACCCCTCTGTTTAAATGCGGACTATTCAACCCCCACCCACCCAGTAGGGGAATCCCCTATCGTTCTGACAATCCATCCGCCGCGCGTGAAGTGGTAAACTTCCAGCACCCATCCACCCACCGCCACTATTTGTTGATTTCTCTCTCTCTCTCTCTCTACGCCGGCTTTAGTAAGTGTTGTGAAAGGGCTGACGTGTTCAGTTTCTCTCTGATCTGTGCATTTGACACAAGCGGCAAATAATGATATGAATATAATTATAGCCCTACAGATTTTCAGTTGTACAGAGAAGGGATTTTTATTTTTCCAAACAGCTGCTCTCATGTGGAGAGAGAGAGAGAGAGAGAGAGAGAGGAGGGGGGGGGGGGGGGGAGATCTTTCATTCATTTACTTATGGAAATGTTAAAAAACTAGCCCTGTTTGCATTAAAAAATACACTTCACTCCAGTCGAAAATTAATTTTCGGATCATCCGCTAATTTAAACTACATATTTTTCAAAATTCCACAATTCCACCCAGCTGGAGGATGTCAGGAAAAGGCCGGAACACCTGATGAAAGAACTCAACTCTTCCTCTGAAGATCGTCAGTTGTCTCGCTCCACATTTAGGCACTCTGTCGTGTTGCACGTTATGATGATATTGTTTTGACTAAATTATGCACATACATACAGCCTTTTGTCAAAGTCCCCTCTGCCAGCTCCTTTGACATTTGATACATTTCACACAAGCAGCTGAGACCGCCTACTTAGTGGTTGCATCAGCATTCACGACCCCTGTGCTCCTCTTTCCCATTGGGTTCTCCCCTCCCACGACTGAATGCAATACAAGGGATACCCAGTGCCCGTAAATAATCCAGCTGTGTCTACAGCGAGTCTCAAGTCTGTGTCCCTCCAACAACCTCAACCGCACTCTGATAAAGAAAACTTAGGGACATGCACGTGCGCTTTGATCAACAACTTCCCGTCCATCTCACGGACTCGTGTATCAACAATATTTCTCATTCCACAGGAGAGCGTAGCAAAGTTTTGGTCACTTTAGTTATTCTTAGATATGCCAAAAACATTTCAGCTTATAATTTCAGAACTATTGAAGAAATCGATACGCTGTTGTAATAGAATATAGATGTCACCACAAGAAATCATATCTCAAATCACTCATACGCCATTACGTGAGATTCGCCGAACCATAATACATTGTCATTACTGCCATCTGGAGCCATACACCAATTTACCAAAAATAAACACATGAATAAATAACTAATGCAGCTTTCCTTCATTGCCAAGCACCCGGGTACTCCCAGTTAAAGCACCGTCGATATACACAAATCATTTACCCATCAACTTTCGTTTTCAATGAGCAGCTTTTTTTCTGTTGTTGTTGTTGTTTTGTCTGGCGTTTTTTGTCTGCCAGACTGTGAATGGTAGACAGTTCATTGACTCGTGACAGAGCATGTCCTGAAAACAAAACCTATTGTCCGTACCCTGGAGTGTTATTATGTCACCCCCCCCCCTTTTTTTCCCCCCACAACTAATCTCCAATCCAGTCGAACTAGTGACTTGCTGACACATGGCCCAGTTCCTCCAATGAATGAACTCACGCCGCCGCCAACCCAGTCCTGAATGACTGGAAAACAATGGAAGATCACTCCACAAGAGATACAGTACATGTATTTTTTCACACACTCTAAGCGACAAAAACAAAAAATGTTTTCATCGGGCATTTCCGCAGTCTCGGGAAAGTCTATGACTCTGGTTTCGGCCTCTCTGGAAAAAAAATTACGTCGCAAAGACATATGGAAAAGATGGAAAACAATTGATGTGGATTCTTCTAGGAATGTGATCTGAGTCAAATAAATTGTCTTATAGTTTTCAATTATTTGGCCAAGCTTTGCCCATGATTCTACTCTGGAGAGGCCAAAGGTGTTTACTTTCATGTTTTCAACGTTCGTGATTTCTCGCCACTGAGGTCAATATCCTGTCCGGTTTTCAGAATACATTGTGTGATGAGGAAAAGCAAGAGAAGACAAGTAGAAGAGACAGAGAGAAATAGAGAAAAAAGGAGGACCGATAAAGATGTTTTGGATGAGATAAATTCTTCCCCCTCCCCTCCCATTTTGACTGCCTATATGTGTGCGTGCGCACGCAGGTACAACAGAAACACGGGTGGACTGAAAAAAAAACACCACGGAATAGACGAAATAATAGGCAGAACACACACAGTTCAATTGACAGAAAGATGCATACACATAATTAATAATGGGCAGGAGATATACAGAATAGACACGGGGACGAACAGGAGACACAGAACGGATAAACGGGTAGGCAGAAATCACATAGAAAAGACAACCTGGCAGGCAGGCGACATGCACAACAAGAAAAACGGGTAGACGGGAGACAGAACAGACAAAAGGGCGACATACAGAAGACAAGCGGGTGACACACAGAACAGACAAACGGGTGACATGCAGAACAGACAAACGGGTGACACACAGAACAGACAAACAGGTGACACACAGAACAGACAAACAGGTGACATACAGAACAGACAAACGGGTGACATACAGAACAGACAAAAGGGCGACATACAGAAGACAAGCGGGTGACACACAGAACAGACCAACAGGTGACACACAGAACAGACAAACGGGTGGCATACAGAACAGACAAACGGGTGCCACGCTGAACAGACAAACGGGTGACATACAGAACAGACAAATGGGTGACACTGAACAGACAAGCGGGTGACACACTGAACAGACAAACGGGTGACACATGACAGACAAGTGATACACAGGCCAGACAAACGGGTAAACAGGAGACAGAATAAACGAACGGGTAAACAGGAGACGGGACAAACGGGCAGACATGGAATATATAGGTCAGACAAACGAGCACACAGGGGGCAGCCAGGGGACACAGCGAGCAGACATTGGTCCTACAAACGGGCAGACATGAGACACAACCGGCAGACAAATGGGCAGACATGAGACACAACCAGCAGACAAACGGGCAGACACAGGTCAGACAAAGGACAGAAAACACAAACAGAGAAGACAAAAAGGCAAACAAAAGAGACACATAACAGACAGACAGGCAAACAGTTGACAAATAAGTAGGTAGACAAGAATCAGACGTAGACAAAACTCTAGACAGGAAACAGACCATGCAGAACCACAAAGACAGACCATGAGGTCTACAGACAAGAGGGAGCAGCGGGACTAACCTGGAATGGACGCTGGGGTATTTGATCGTGATCCTGTAGAGCCTACTGGGGAGGGTGCTGGGCGGGGTCCGCCGGTCGAGCCTCGAGAATTTTCCCCGCTGGGATCCTCTGGGTTGCCCAGTTCCTGCAAAGGAGAAAAGAAAGAAATGGTCAAACCTGGCATCTTGGCATGATAAAACATGGCTCGTGGACATACTGTCACCTCTTGATGAAAGTGGACATTTTTTGTCACTTGCAATACAAAATGGCACAGTAACACATCATGTTACAGTTCAAGTTAAAGTTCCAGCTTATATAGGCCTGACGGCCAATTCAAAATACACACAAGAATCCTACAAACAAGCTCTGGAAAACATTTAAGTAACAAAAAAATCAGAACGCACGGTCATTCACTCTCTCGGCTCCTTCCTGCCTACTACAATTTATACATTTACTTACAATAATATACCATAAACTATAACTTGACTGATAATTGCCAGCAGCAGCAGCCATCATTTTTCAATCCCCCCCCCCCCTTCTTCAAGCCAATATCTGTCATACATGATGTAAAAATTGTTTATTGATGCATCTGCCACGCGAAACAGCATTCTGTACTTTTATGGGGTAGCGAAAACGATTGACCTGGACAAATTTTGAGTTTAGAGTGGATTTTACGGCGCGTCGGCACGACAGTGGCCACTTTGTGCCCTTCACGGTCTATTTGGGTACACGTTCTTTAGTTATGTTTTGTATTCTCGGGCTTCAGGATTTCAAGAAGACAAAAAGTTGTGAGTTTCAATCTGACCCCAGATAAGAAGAAAGTGTTAATGTTCTTTTTTCTTCCTTTTGTTTCCTACTTGACACAAATTGTTCTAAGGTAAATTGTCCACCATATAAAATACCCTAGTCCAAACAAATCTTTATCACAAAACTCCTGGTATTAGTTCTGCATTCAGGGTCCGCCCCCTCCCCCCACCACATATCCCTTGACAAATATGATACACCGTAGGTCTCTGACCGACCCCCGCACCCCCCCCCACCCCGTTGGAAAATGTAAATGTTTCTCCAAGCCGCACGGACACAGAGTTGACCTGTCAGTAACTGTCAGTCACGCATAACAAAAATACATGCTGGGGTCCAACAGATGGCTGATATCCTACATTTCTCTCTCAATATTCTCTCTCTCAATTTCTCTTCTTCTTCTTCCCGGGATCCACCCATGACTGCGTTGTACATCTCAAATTATCCTTCGAATTTGAATTTTCCTATGATGTCGATCTGAGAACCCGACGTGCTGTAAGAAGAAGCCGGCGCCATCCGAGCTTGAAAACTTCTTCAAAAATTTAATAAAAAGAAGGAATATCTGTCCAATGGAAAAACTTTTAGGATCCAGGACCTTGGCTTTGGGTTTTTGTCTTTTCCCAGCCGGTGGGAGCCAGGGGAACAGCCGACAGGAGTGTGAAAAAACAGCCGGTGGGAGTCAAAGAAACAGCCGATAGAAGTACGAAAAACACAGCCGGCGGAAGTCAGAGGAACAGCCAGTAAGAATAAAAATAGCAGGTCTCTGCAGGTCTCTTCATATGAACCAAAACAGCCAAGGCAGAGACATGAGACGGGAAAGAAAAGAAGAGAGAGAGAGAAAGAGAGATTTGGTCTCTTTCGCTGCCACCCTTTACTTCCCCTCGATACAAAAAATACAAAACAAACAACATGCCAAAAATGCTTCTATCTGACACAGTACCACACCATTCATTCCTATCTCTTCAGTATCATTTTTTTTCCTTGCCTCCTTTCTGCCTTAACTGCCCTTCCATGCCTTAAATCCTTACACCAATGACAAAAATATATCAAGATGTGTCTTCTTCATGCCTTGTTTTCTTGCTCACTCTCCATTATAATGTTATTGCTGTTAGTAAATCTTTCACCCCCCCCCCACCTCCCTTATCCTTCAACAGTCCATTCTTTCTTCTTTTTCACACACTCATTTCCTCTTCTCTCAACAATCCATTTGCTGGTAAAGAAAAAAAAAGGAAACGTATTGTTATAAATATAGATGGGCCTAATTAAAACATTCATTGATCCACTCATTTTTATTTTTTTTAACCTGACACCCACATATTTCACATGATTTGTTGTTTTTCTTTTTTCTTCAAATGTCAAAAGTGCAAGAGAAACGTCATTCCTGCATTATTTAACCTCATTTCCTCTGAATTCTGTACAGCTCTCGCTCTCTCTCTCTCTCTCTCTCCCCCCAGCTTCTTCATCCATTCTTCATTCTGTCGTTTTCTTTCTTCATTTTTTTTTCATCTCCGTCAAATGACTTTTTAACTGTTCTTTTTTTTTTTTTACTCTTTATCCTTTCTTCCGCCTCTCTCCTCTTTTCTTCACTGTTTATCCTCTCTGCCTCCCGATTTCTGCCTTTCTTCTGTGCTACTTTGTTCTTGGCCAGTCTTTCTGCTGCCTTTCAGTTTCACTCTCTATCCTCTTCTTTCCCTTTTCATCCTCCTGTCATCCTCACCCTGTTTCCTCCTCCTCCCCCTCCCCTGGTTTACCCTCTCATCCACTCATCACCCCAGCCGTCTCCACTGATCACAAACGAGCAGGAAATAGACATGACTGCAGCTTTCTCGGGGCTTACTAGGCGCCCGCCCTCCTTCCCCCCTCCCGCCACTGCTCTCCTTGTTCATCCCGTCACCCCGCTGGCCTCATTTCCTCCACCTATCCTCCCCGCCGCTGCGGCGCTCACTCAATCACCCGCACGGTATTACGACTCCAGCACACGGATACTTCACCAACACGCTTAGCGCTTGAAACACCCATGGAGACTAGACATAAAGACTCACAATTAACGCGTAAATCAGACTAAGGTAAATCTGCCTTTGTATGAACGATGAATATCTTCCATCTTTTCACCATCGGTATAATTAGAAACGTCTAGTGGGTCTAGATGAGATTCATAATCATACACAGACGTCACCGAGTAAGAACGTCGAAAAACTTGCCGACAAAATGAACCATTTTCTATAACAATACATACAAATGAGGACATAATATAGATCTAGATCTACATTATTTTATACATAGGCCTTTATACCAAAAGATTTACTCCATTCCCTTGTTCTATACCTTTCATCTTCCCTCCCACCCCCACCCCCCTTCTTTCACCCAATCCTCTTTCTCCGTTTCCCTTCCTCTCTCGCCTCAACACATTCATTTACTCAAAACTACAGCAGCTCTACCGTCGAGTGTTACCGTGTGGGCACAGAAACGTATTCCAAAATAGTCACAAAGTGGTTTTCTGGGTCCCCATCCTCAAAAACAAAAACATTTTCTCTCTCAGTGATCCAGATAGATAAAGACAAAGACGATAAAGACAAAAATGACTTACCAGACTGTGAAAAAATATCCCACCACTTCGGTTTAACAGACTCAAGTCTGTACTTTCCTCAAGTCTCGTCGGTTTCCGAACACCGAACGTTTTTCAACATCAATCCAGTAAAGAAATGTCCACCACAAAACCATACTAACTGCAGCTAAAACAGCAGATAAAACATCCAAAACGTCGCTCGACTACATATTCTTCACCAGTAGACAGGACAGAGAAAGAAGGCCTTAGCTAGGCGTAGTTCAAGTCTAGCCCAAGCTTCAACATTGGAAAAGTATTGGACTGAAACCCAGCTCTATTATCACCTGGGTCGAGCGACTATGTTGTTGTATGCGCAAGCAGGCAAGCGGGCCTGGCTGACACTCTACACACACTAGCCGAGCTGCGCGCACGGACAGCCATTCGAATCCGCTTCACAGGCCGCGATACCCTATCCTTCAGCAGAAAGAATCGAATATAATTTCTTTCAATTCATGGGTATTCGATTATATCTTGACTAGGGTTATTGTTTATTTCCTCTCCCTATGCCTCCAAAAGTTATCTTTTACACAGTGTCACCAAGATTTTCAGAAAATTTAAAGACAAAATTCAATCGTTTGGTCCAAACTAGACAGTGTATCATCCTCTTTCATGTCCCACGCCACGAGATTTAGTAACTCCCAGTGTCCGTGCCAGCAGCCATGCGGCCCACAGCACAGCTTGGTTGAACAGAGAACTCGCTAGGGCTTGGGTTTACTCAGGGGTGGAGAGGCTCCGCAACACCAATGTCTACGTTCGGCTTCTTTTTTACTATTCTTTTTGCCATATAATTTTTCTATTTATGTACTTCTTCACTAAATTCATCCCCCATTTTCCTATATTTCGCCATGAAACATTATAAAGACTTTGAATTCGTCAGCTTTTTTTTTTTTTCGTTAAAACTTCAACAATTTCCTTACTTGCGAGAGAAATGTAGGACTCGACGGTCATGAGGAGAAAATCGACAAAGAATGGAGAGGGTGGAAATAACTGGCTGACAGGCATATAAGGGGAAGTTGAGGGCGAAGCCATGTTATCTCCAGATAATGTACATAAAGTTTAATTCAATCTTTCAGTAGCATTGGAGACAGTTAACCGCAAAGAGGTGGGGGGACCCCCCCCCCCCATACGACAGACTTTGCAGACCCATTACAGGAGCAATTTTGGAATGATCGATTGTGTTTTGTAGTTTTTCAGTACAGAAATTGGTACGTTAAATGTAGGAGTTGAAGATCAAGGATTTGGTGGTACTGTCACTCAGACAAAAGTGATGTTACTGACTTGTTCTCGTTGTAAATTATGTTTCTGTTATTGTTGTTGGAAGCGAATGGTCAACAACAGTGAAATAAAAGTTGGCGAGACAAACAATGAAGACTTATCATAATACTAAACTTTCAACTGTTGTTGTTTCTTAATCATTGTCTGATAAAAACACGAGTTCCCCCCAAGTGTAGCATTCTCATTTTTATCACTACAAAGTTGACCATACTGGTAATTTTAAAACGGTATTCAATAGTCTCTCTAGACCCGATCAGTGTTCGGGATCACATTTTATTGCAATGCACTTGTCCCATCCTATTGCCGCGTGCCTGCCTGGTGACAGTTGTTTCGGCCTAATTCTACTTTCTCTTTCACTCGGACGTGAATGCCAACTTTCCACAAAACAGGGGAATCCCGTTTCCCCCTTTTCTCCTCTTTTTATAATCCATTATTGCCATCAAACCTCCACTGGTCTATTCTTGGCACGCACCTAACACCTTGTTCTCTCCAAACTAAGGGGAGAGCAGCGCTGCCATGCGACTTTGAAAAGGCGGTAACATTTGGTTGCCCTGATCACCTTTCAGCCCGGGCTCTTTATTTTACTACGGAGTCCCCTTGGCTATTCGACCCAATATCAAGAGCTTCGGTTAATGGCAAGTCAGATCCTCACGAGATGAGACTGTGGAGTGGGGTGGGACCGGAGAGAAGTGGTGGTGAGGAGTGAGAGGGAAAGGAGGGAGGGCAAGAGGAGAGAGATAGAGAGAGAAAAACAGGACAATAAAATGTGCGTTCTTCTGTCGAGTTTTGCTTATCCTCTAGTTCTCTCTCTCTCGACAATTTCCCCTCGCTGAAACGTTAAACTAGCCGGTCAGAGCCCCAGCACAGCATCTCTGCTTGAATGCATCTCCTCTTCAGCAAGATAAAGGCTCGCACTATTCTCACCCCCCGACAATACCATTACGTGGTAACTCCATCTACCCCAAGCCATTTGGACAACAATCATGATTATAATGTATTTCGCTTCTCTTCAAAGCCCCGGTAATAGTTGTTCCCCCTTCACGTTTGGGTGCAAGCAGCGTGTATTTAATTGAATTTCTCAACCCTCTCCTGCCTAAAGCTTGCTTTGTGGGCCCTGTTCCGTTGGACTGCCTCCTATAATGGTTTATTTATAAGGGCCGGGGCATATTTGCATAAAGTAGTAGTACGGCCTGGCATGGGGAGATAAAATATATTATTCTCCCTTCCCCTGCCCTCCCCTGTTCCAATCCCCTATTTCCTCTCCTCTCATAGTCCATACACTATGAAAACCTCACAGTTGTCTCCCCTGTAAGCGCCAAGACATTTGTCATAGGATTGCGCCCCTTTCCAACAAGTTTTTCCTCCTCTATCTTTATTCCCTTTTTTCACTTCGTGCTGCTTCAGCGCACAGAAAAATAACGAAAGCCAGCCTGCTATCGAGCAAGCGCAAAAACCCCCACGTGAATGGCGGGGAAGGGTGGGCCATGGCCAGGAAAACTGAAGTGTTGGGCTTGGTTTGCGTTCCACCTAGCAATACTGGCTGTTATTGTGGAGAACGAGGGAAGTAGTAATGCCAAGTCCCACTTATTCTCAACATCCTGTAGCCACCAGCCTGTATCTTGCGAATAGCCGAACAAGGCGGATACAGCTAAAACTGGTGTGCTGGTTGACGTGTCGATTACAGGGTAAAATGTTCGGTTAACTGCATTGCGCTAAAGCGGATTCGGTCTTATTAGAAGCACAGCTTGCGCCGGCTGCCTGAGCAGGGGTCGGGCAGGAAAGCCAGCTCGTTGTGGGCCCTGGGTAATCTATAGCTGAGGGCTAGAAAATCAATACACGCCAGCATAGAAGAGAGCCAACACAAGGCTTATCACAAACTGAGGCTTGACTATAGAGGTTGGGGCCCTGTCAGGGATACACTGGCAAGGCACACAACTGCCAACGATAATGGATTCAACAAGGGAGAAAAGCCGTTCATGTGATTGTTACATCGGACTCACATTTCCCATGGCCAACCAAGTTTTCCTATCTTCAGCTCATAATTATAATGTATATTTGAATGTGTGGGTTAGTTATAAAGAATTACACAGTACAACACATGAAGCAAGAAGTAGATCTACATAACACGAAGTAAAAAAATAACCATGTCCATCTAATACTCACTAAATTTGTCATGTAAAAACTATCTTCCCAGTTAAAACTGAATTTTTACCCTTTGCCCTGTTCTATGAAATTAATTAAATCGGGTGTAATATTTCACACCCAAGTAATAGAAAATATACGTGTTGAAGGGAGAAAATAATGTCTAGGTTCGGTAGGCCTAGAGAGACGGCATGGAGATAACATACTCCAATACTTTATTCCCCGATTCTGTACATGCCTTTTCCATTAGTCGTACACCTTCTTCTGGCTTGTACAAGGGGGAAAGAAATATCGAAAATAACTCTTTCGGCAATAATATTTTTTCCCCTCTCACGGGATGGAGATAAAACAAATGAAAAGAATTTTAAAAAATAAAAATAAAAAGGTAGAAACAATAAGAGGACAAACTATTCCTCATCATAATGCTACAGAGGAGTTGCAGGAGGGGAGGGTGGAGAGGAGTGAGGCTCGATAACTGCAAAATAGTAGAGAACGCTTAGATCTATTGGGTGGACAAGTCTAGATAACTCTGTGGCCCCGTTGGGACAGCTTTCTCTCCCTTTTCAGACCCCGATGTAAAAATAAATTATCAATTACGCGATGCAAAAACGAGGAGAGCCGAAACGCTGGGAAGGGAAATCGTTATTCCTCATACTGCGTTTAATTTTCACTTCAGATAAACATCACTGCTCCCCGACAGGGCCCCACATTTTCCTCTGAGGCAGATGTGGGGTTTTTCCTCTCGCGCTAGTCAAGCTTATGCGAACGTCGGCTCGGCATGGGTCTCGTTGTTATTTTTAGACAGGCCTATCAGTCTTTTCTCCCCATAGCCTGAACAAAGAGTAATGGCAAATGCGCTGGGAGAGAGAAGTTTTATGTGAGGAGATTTCGAACGAACGCAAAGCCATAGGGGAGAGAAAGATACCGTAGAGAGGAGGGACGGGGAGGGCAGGGTTTGAAGCCAATAGGGGAAGAGATGAGAAAGACGTAAAGAGGAGAGGGAAAAGGGAATTCCTCGAGCCACGAGGTTGTTTGCCACAAAAGTTATTTACAACAGCCCTAGTCAGCGGGGGGATTCAACTGTAATTGGGGGGGGGGGGGGGGGGAAAGAGGAGTGGTGCTCTCCCTCTCCTCTCTTCGTTTCTGCATCCTCTTACTTTCTTACTCTATTTCGTGTGTTGTTTGTTTTTGTTTTTTTCATCTTTTTTCTCAATTCGCTACATTAAAATAAAATAAAAACAAAGTGGCGTTTTCAACGTGAAAAGATATTAAATTAGAATTAAATTTATGAGGTTGGCTTAGATGGCGTGGTATTCAACAACACTCTTTAGAGCAAGTCTCCCCCCCCCCCCCTTCTCTCTATCTCTCTCACACACGTGCACACAGACCTGAAAACCAGTGGGTTTGATGGCACAAGAAAATAAATGGGTACAAATGTATTTAAAATGATCGTCCCGTTTAAAAATCCACTACAAAAACAGATGAACTAACCATTCTGTACTTCAATCCCCACGTGACTAACCAGCCTATGCCATGTAAACATTGTTACATCTGGAAACGGAAACAAACACTCGTCAAATGGATCTTTGTGAACTGGGCTCTTTTTCTCTCTGCGTGAAGCTTTGATGTATCATTAGGATCTTCCCATTTACCCCCTCAAATCTTTCAAGATTTACCATATTAAAATAAACCATGCTAGCTTCCCTTGCTACTGCAAAATACAACTGGTCGCATCTTCTGCTAAATACTACAGTTTAAAGCTATTTCATTGAATTACAGTACATTATAAAGATAAAGGGGTAAGCGACTATTAATCTTCGATTATGCGAGTTATCTTGGCCGCCCGGCGATGACAAAACGTAAATTTTTATACACACCCACATACACATAACAACTGGGCCAAAGCGATACTCAGGCGTGAAAAACAAGGGGGGGGGGAAGAGAAGAAAGAGACAGACAGACAGACAGACAGACTTTTCTCAGGATCCAGGAGTGTGTTTTAATAGATCTATACCAAATTATACAAGTGAAAGATCTCGTTGGTCGTAGAAATCTTGTATTGAGAAACGTAAGCTAAAAAAAAAAAAAAAATTCCGTTAGTTCTACAAATCTGGAATTGAGAAATACAAACGTGGACGGGCTTATGACATCGATACCTACAAGACATCTCGTATTGAGAAATACCCTTATGACTACGAAAAATCCAAGAGGTGGATTTTACGGGCAATTTGTTGGCTTGTGTTGAGAAATGTTTACAACTATACATACTAATGGTATGCTTTAATGAGCTCAATTTCAACACGCCAATCACTCACAAGCTTTAAGCTTCACTAATAGATATTATGTACTCTCCAATAGGTGATCAAATCAAATCTTTTAAGATGCAGCCCTGTTAAAATAAATCATGCTGGCTTCCCTTGACACTGCGAAATGCAATTCAACATTACCCTGGGCTGACGTACTGGGGGACAGAGAGAAGAGAGAGAGAGAGAGACAGAGAGAAAGAAAGAGAGGGAGAGATACACGCAGACAGGGAGAGAGAAAGAGGGAGATTCTGGCGGACAGACAGACTGACCGAGAGAGAGAGAGAGAGAGAGGGGGGGGGGGGAGACGAGACAGAGAGAGACAGGAGATTGGTGTGTTCGTGTATATGTGTGTGTGGGAGGAAAGAGGGAGCGTCACTCCGGACACACGAAAAGCGACTTCAGCGTTTCATACAATCGACAGCTGTGTGTGCGTGCACGTGCACGAGTTTGTGTGTATATAGACGATGGAGTTCTGGGTTTAAGTTTAACGGCACGGCGGCACGAGATAAGGACAATATTATGATTACACCCCCACAACACCATTCACAGACCAGGCCTGGTCGCTCAAACATAAAACCATCAGTTAACAGACATGGTGTGATCATTAAATTGACAAATACACGTAAGTGCGGCTATAAAGTTTAATATCTCAATACAGGGAACAAACACAAAAACTATATAAACAGCACCTGAAAAAGACTAAACATGGACCACTGTCTTCAAATCTCTCTTCTTTTTGTTTTTCGGGTGGGGGAGAGGAGGGCGCAAGACCTGAACAGACCGGAAGAGGACTTAACATTTACAACCATACGTTAAAGGGAGAAAAGGGGGGGGGGGGGGGAGAGATACAGAGAGA
Organism: Onchidella celtica; assembly: GCA_963931925.1. Taxonomy (NCBI): domain Eukaryota; kingdom Metazoa; phylum Mollusca; class Gastropoda; order Systellommatophora; family Onchidiidae; genus Onchidella; species Onchidella celtica. The sequence goes on along the minus strand of OZ007570.1, from coordinate 13,488,150 downwards.
GAGAGAGAGAGAGAACCGGGTTTATGTTGGGTGTGAGTGTCTTAAAATTTCAAGACAAAAAAAAGGTACGTTAGTCTAGTCCAGAAATATACAACATATTTCACTGATCCAGTTTGAACCCATTTCATCCAGCTGAAGAGAATTAACTGCGCTTCAGCCTCGCCATGCCATCAGGGATTCCTACCAAATCGTGTTTCTGATGAAATATCAATATAGCATTTAAACTTTTTCAGAAAATAAGGGGATTTATCATTTATCACTGACATGTACCATTCTAATAGCCGTTGGCTTGTTCCGCGGGGTTGGGTTGGGTTGGGGGGGGGGGGGGGAGGGGGAAGAGAGAAACAGAGAGAGAGAGAGGGGGGGGGGGGAGGGGCAGAGAGAGAAACAAATGGAAAGTGTACATGGGCCAAACTGGAACATAAGTAGTTTAAGGATGGCCCAAAAGTGGCCCGCCAGGACACCCGGACTATCCCAGGATAATCAGCTACTTTAATGCCGTCAATTCAGGACAGCAACGATCCAGCGCTCTTCAATTCTATAATCACAATGTGATGTTCTATGAGAAAGGCCACTTCATAAATAAAACATTATACACAAGATGGAAGCTTTTGAGATTTCGTGTTTTTTAATATTGTTGATGTTTAGATACCCTATTCGTCCATTAGTTGGGCTATTTAATGATCGATTTTCTTTCTGTCTGTTCCAGATGAGATACACAGTGCGCAGGAACGGCAATACTCTTTGTATGAATGAACAGATAATTTATATAGCAGCCGCTTATCGTGGGTTCTATGGTGGGGGTGGGGGGAGAGAGAAAGAGAGAAGAGAGGAAGAGCACGGATAGAGGAAGGTATTGCAGCTGATGAAAGCTGTGTTTCTGTCCCATATTGCCATACATGGACGGACAGCCTGGCGGGCAAGGGGACAGACAGACTGAGGAACGGACGAACAGAGAAACGGACGGAAGGCCAGACAGACAGAGAGACGGACGAGCGGACGAACGGAAGGACAGACACGCAGAATATTTTGAAAAGAAATAAAAATGGAAGCCGCTCTGAGGAAAAATGGGTATTTAAATTATGCATTAGCTGTATTTCTATAAGTGTAATCATCTAAGCCAAGGGCTAATACTACGCAAAAAGAAAAAAATTGAATTAATAACTGTTCTGCTGAGTAACCGAAACATAAACAGCCAATGCTCTAAAGAAACCAACAAGGAGTGCGATAGAGGGGTAGAGAGAAGGAGGAGAGGGTCAATGTCATGACAGGCAGAGAGAAGGAGGAGAGGGTCAATGTCATGACAGGCAGAGAGAAGGAGGAGAGGGTCAATGTCATGACAGGCAGAGAGAAGGAGGAGAGGGTCAATGTCATGAGAGGCAGAGAGAAGGAGGAGAGGGTCAATGTCATGAGAGGCAGAGAGAAGTAGGAGAGGGTCAATGTCATGAGAGGCAGAGAGAAGGAGGAGAGGGTCAATGTCATGACAGGCAGAGAGAAGGAGGAGAGGGTCAATGTCATGAGAGGTAGAGAGAAGGAGGAGAGGGTCAATGTCATGAGAGGCAGAGAGAAGGAGGAGAGGGTCAATGTCATGAGAGGCAGAGAGAAGGAGGAAGGGGTCAATGGAATGAGAGGTAGAGAGAAGGAGGAGAGGGTCAATGTCATGACAGGCAGAGAGAAGGAGGAAGGGGTCAATGGAATGAGAGGTAGAGAGAAGGAGGAGAGGGTCAATGTCATGACAGGCAGAGAGAAGGAGGAAGGGGTCAATGGAATGAGAGGTAGAGAGAAGGAGGAGAGGGTCAATGTCATGAGAGGTAGAGAGAAGGTGGAGAGGGTCAATGTCATGAGAGGTAGAGAGAAGGAGGAGAGGGTCAATGGAATGAGAGGTAGAGAGAAGGAGGAGAGGGTCAATGTCATGAGAGGTAGAGAGAAGGTGGAGAGGGTCAATGGAATGAGAGGTAGAGAGAAGGTGGAGAGGGTCAATGGAATGAGAGGTAGAGAGAAGGTGGAGAAGGTCAATGGAATGAGAGGTAGAGTGGGAATGGAGAGAAAGACAGACAGAATAAAAGAGAACAAAAGACGTAAAATAGCAAAATAAACTACGAGTGGACGCTGAGGAGGCACCAGAGAGGAAGAAAACAGAACCCGAGTAAAGGGAAAGAAAACAGAACCCGAGTAAAGAGGAAGAAAACAGAACCCGAGTAAAGAGGAAGAAAACAGAACCCGAGTAAAGAGGAAGAAAACAGAACCCGAGTAAAGAGGAAGAAAACAACCCGAGTAAAGAGGAAGAAAACAGAACCCGAGTAAAGAGGAAGAGACAGTCACATACAGTCAATGTTCCTGTCTCTTGCCCCACCCATCTGGCCGCCCGCCCCGTTGTCCTTGTGCCGTTCACCAATCGTCCCTGTAGAATGACAAGGTTCTGTCTCCACTTTTAGGCTGAACCGAGTTACACACTGCCTCTCCGGGCCTTCTCCGCTGTGTGTCAAAGTATCAAGCTGACTAGAGTGTAATTTGTAATTATTAGTACTAGATCTATTACTAAAAAGAAAAGAATTCTTTGCTCTAAAACTTCAATCCTCGATTTCTCAAAAGCTAAGGGAAGGGAGTGAGAGCCTTGCCATTGTCTGGGGTAGATACCGCTGTATTTCTGATAAGACACGCTGACCTGGCCTCCTGATATGCAGTGCAAACATTGTTCGGCTCTCACCAAGGGCTGCACTATTTGTACAGGGACAAGACACCACATAAAATATAATATATCAACTCTAGCGTCCGTAAAAGATTCTCCTTCGGCTACGGAGCCAAGAACTCCATATTGTATTATAATACTGAAGCTCTACATTTGAAAAACAAGGACAAACTAGTTTATTGGGCCGCTGGTTAATTAAACATCTTATTTATAAATCAAGGTCTGTGTTTATCTGTCCCATAGCATGACGTTGGCGCGGCTTTCCAATGCTATAATTGACACGTCCAGAACCCGCTCGTACTGGACACTTCCGGTTTGCGCAAAGCAATGACGCCATACAAAAGCTATTCTGGTGTGTTAATTTTCACAGTTTGAACGGTTTCAAGTTGCAGTATTATGACTGTGACTACTGGTGAATTTAAACATTTTGTCTGTGTAGAAAGACCTAGATCTATATTACTATTAGAGAATAAACTGTTTCATACGGACACTTCAAAGCCACTGCAATATCTAACAAAGCTACCTTCTACCTAGAATTAGACGGATCTTTTGAGTCGAGAAAGAACTACATTTTTCGTGTATCTTCTTCCTAGTCATCCGATCAGTTCCAACGGGCAGCCCTCTTGGTACTCCTGACTAACATGATGACCAATCTAACCCACCTTTATGAACATTTTCCGTCTAGAATGCGGTGTCCGTTGCCAGAAGGCAGTTGCATTCCTGATTTCTGTGGTACTCTGGTTAATTGATTGGAATCTCTACTGTTGTAATAATTGTTCCTTCCTGCCATAAGAAAGTACTCATATTAAGACATATTTCCAATCGAGCAGTGACATTTTTGTAACCATTAACGCGAGAGAATTTGTCATTAGGCAACTTTTAACAACGAAGCGAATACTTTCATAATATCAATGTCTTTATATTCTGCACAGTTGTTGGATAATTTAAAGATCTTGCTCCTTGCCATGGCAGGAAAGGGGGAGGGGGTCTGATGAATGCTTCAGAATTCATGCTTGAGGTATATCCGAGACACGGAATACCGAGGCGGATCAGTTCCTTATATGCCGTCCATCGACTTGCGCGCATACACCCCTTCATAACTGAACGAAAAAAAATTATACTCACTGTATTCATACGCGCGCAAATTGTGGATGGACATAATATAGTGGGAGAAGGCGTCGTTCATCTCGGTATTCTGTGTCTCGGGCTATAATTATTTTACACCATCGTCTATCTCAAGTACTGGCGTATCAATGATTTTTGGTAGTTTTGAATTATGTCCATCTTATCTTTGCTCGTGGTAATGGTGAGATGTACAAAGTGACGGTCTAGATATCTGTCATAGTTTTGAAGTAACAATACTCTATCATCAGCACTTGACACTATAAGAATTGTTCAAAGAGCAGGATTGGTTACGCCAGTGAGGTGTGAGCGAATTAATTAGCCAACGGCTGCAGAGACTGCAAAAGCCGCCAGTGGCCTGCTGAATCAAACAAGGGATGATAATTCATACCTATCGTTTATCAATATCGGCTGAACTCATTACTGAAATGTTATCACAAACAGAGCGATATCAACGGGGGCGAGAAACATCCTCTATCATGACGGCCACTCATTTGTATTAGATAGTACGCAATGTGTTTATTGCCACAAGATCTCAATGAAAATTTTCCCGGAATAATCGAAATTCCCCGGGCCGTGTTCAACTAACAGTAACCGAGTAAACAGTTCTGACCTGGGCTCTACACTAAATCATCTGACAGTATTGTGGTTCGTTCACCGATTGAAGAAATGCGGGCGACTAGTTTGCATTGGATCATGGAGTTCACAACGGTACTGAATTCACATTGCTAGTGGGTGTATGCTGTTACCCGTGAGTGGATCACCACTGCATGTGACAGCCCTTGTGAGGCACAAAGTCAAGTGTGTCTTGCCTCAGTTCAATGTGAGATGTGAACATGGGAGTTATACAGGACCCCGCCGACTGGTGAGATTGAAATACGTCTGTCTTGCTAGTTTGGACGCGTCGAAACTGTCTTCTGTCAGATGGCGGAAAGACAGACCTCGCGCGTGCAGAGACAAAACAGTCGCACAACAGACTGGACTCAGTGCACCAGCAGGAAACCAAATTTAACCCCCCCCCCCCTGTCATACAGCGCAGCTCCCCAGACTGATGCCCTATCCAACAGATACTCGCAGACACGACCAATTGCCCACCAATAACCAAATTAGTTCCAAATCATTGATTTCCCATTTCCTAACGGATTCAATCGGTAAAATCACCTACCAACGGAACGATAAATCGGCAAAACTAACCTGGAGCGAGACACATACACACAATCATGTAGTGGAAAGGGGGTACAGAGCGAAAGAAAGGCAAAGAGAGACGGAGAGATACAGAGTGAGGGAGAGGGAAAAGACAGTTAAAACGAAAGAGCTAGTGTGAGGGTGAGGATAGCGGGAAGGGGGGGGGGGTGTAAACTGAATCTTCGTTGACTTGTCTCTCCATTTTCTCCCCCCCCCCCCACGACATTTGTAATAAGTTTCTAGCACCCCCTCCCAGTTCTATAGTTTTTGTTGGTGGAGGGTGGGGAGGGTAACCCTATAAGGCGAGTTGGCCCCTGACCTCTGGGACAGACACAGACTGGGGAAACACGACACCTTAATCGTTCTATTTTCAACTCTCAATTCTGTAACACTTCAAAGGTCGCCTAGTGAAAAAGCAGGTATGTGTGCAGTGGGGCCCCCACAGAGCCAGGTAATTAAACTAAAAGCAGGAAAGAAACAATCCCAGGTTGCAAGGAACAAACGAATTAATGTGTCTGGACAGAGGCGTGGATATAATAATATGATTTATCTGGAGGGTGAAACACACACGTTTAAAGTGACGACTACCGTGGTAAATCTACACATGTGATAACGCCTGGACCTTATGCACGCAATTCCAGATGACGCTAGTGGCGACAAAACATCACACCAAACATGAACTCCGACCTCCACACAGCGCGGATACCCCCCCCCCCCCCCACCATTATTTCGTCCGGGTATTTGCCATAATTATGTTGCATGTGCATTTTTGCAGTTTTGCCTTTTCGAGAAAATGAGGATTGAAGTTTGGTCGGCAACAGGGCTAAAACGCATACAACATGACGTCACAAACACATAATCTCGAAAAGGTTTTAACGGATTGGAACGGCACTTTAACATAATGAAATTAGGAGTGGAAGAACTACTTCCATGACAAAAACCTCACAATTGGCAATAAATGTCGCATACAACAATATGGCAAAATACCCATCGATTTTTTTGTCCTCGCCAAGGCCGGTTAAACCAGGAACCAAAAATGACGTCAGCAGGACACTGGCTGCAGCTGTAAGCCCACGGCCAATTCATACTTGCATGCTGCTCCCCGTTCTCTCAAGATTCAAAGTCAAGATAAAACAGTGTAACAATGCCCAGTACACACAACAAGAGCCATCTCTTTCCGATCTATACCATGCAATGTTGTGTCAGATTTTTACAATAATACTACCAGCTATTCTTGTTCTTACATCGCCGAACATGAGTTATTTCTCCCACTGATGCCAAGAAGTCAGAAATTCAAAAAATTAAAAAGTCAGATGGAAGACATGCATGACAAAAACAGCAAAAGAAACAAGATCGAGGATGGAACCACCGAAACAAAACAAAAAATCAGAACGCTGGACGTAATGCGTCACCACTAACCGGCGCGCCACACACGACATATCGATGGTGTCAGGCGCACACCGGCCGAGTCCAAAAATTTCACATTACTTAATATAGTACCAATTTATGAAGCCTGGAATCCTGTAATGGTAAAGTAACTGTTACCATTATCCAGTAGAAATACTCAAAATAAGGGTGTGATCAAACCAGCTAGGTCCATTTCCCATTAGTTTTAGCGGCAGTTTTTTGTTTCTCCTGTAAAATTTGCTGATTTCGTCTTGGCCGGTTTGCTCCTAACACCATCGAATGCTCATCATACAAACTGTTATCCTGGACACCCCCCCCCCCCCAAAAAAACACTGTTCCTTTCTGACGGCAAATTTCCAAGGGGGTGGGTGGGGGTCGATTAGAAATCGGGAAAATGCCGGAGCGGGAGAGTTCCCACCCCTTGCAAGGTTATGAACGACAAGTATTCATGACCAGCATCAGCTGATAAGACAGCGTGAACAGCATCGCATTTCAACCATTTCCATCTCATGCTACGCAAATCTGCCCACATTTGTGTGACTGGGGCCGTGAGGCAAGAAACACGAGAATCCCTGGGTATTCAGACTCGGAGAAAAGGGAATTCCCGCATTCCAGTTTCTCCTGTACTTTCAAACAGCTGCTGCAGCCGGACTGTTCCAAATTCGGACATGGATAGAGTCAAGTTGTAATCACAAGATTTTGGTGGGGAAGATCGAATTCGGCACGATGAGTGAGAGGAAGAAAATGACAGGACAGAAGAGTTTCTTCCAATGTCTAATACGTTCTGTTCTGCCGTGTGGTCAGAGGTATCAGTGCCAATTTCGAGAAAGAGAGTGAAAGACTACTGTAGAACATATTGTACAGGTTCTGTTTTGCCGCATGGTCAGAGGTTTCATTCAATGCCGATTGCGCAGGGGGAGGAGAGAGAAGGAGAGAGAATGGGCGAGAGAGAGGAAGAAGAGGGATACGGGAGAAAGAGAGTGAGAAGGGGGAGAAGGACGGGAGGAGAAAATAAGAGAAGTGTAAGAGACAGTGTGTCAGTACGAAAGAAGACAATATTTAATAGTAACAGAGAATGGGAAACAGACACACAGAAAAAGAAAGAGTGAAGGAAGAGACAGAGAAAGCGATAAAACACCCAAATGAGGAAATACGCGTCCCCAAACCATTACCTGATATCCCAAAGGCCCCTTCATATCTTTATCTGCCATACCTGCACCCCCTTCTCTTCTCCTCTCCCCCCCCCCCCCGTCATTCTGCCGATAAGCCTCGTGAAGATATGACGCTTGTCCAACATTCCTGGTGATAATAAGGGTAATAGCGACGATAATCAGGGAGACCACAATGGTGACGATGCAATAAATGAAAACTAATGGTGTTACAATATGTTTGTTTCTATACTCAAAACAATCGCCCTTCACACGCACACTTATAATTACATGTATATCATTATTTAATTATATTTTCAAATGGACGCCACATTAAAACCGCTATACTTTGCCAGTGGCTGAAGTCTCGTTCAAATAGACAATTGTAAGCTTTATGCTGGGGATCTATCTAAAAAGGAGAGACGTTAAGGGTTGTATGTTAACTGCTCGTGGGGCCTCCCCTCCTTACACGAGCATACGGCCGCTAGCATGGTGTATGTCCATGAAAAGTTCTTAATGCTCTGAAGCTTTGCATGAGTGGTATGTTGCATGGACTGTCTGCTGACTGTGTTTAGGTCTTCAGTTTAGAAGATTCACTGCTCCAGGCTTTTACAACTCACTTTTCTTGTTCTTGTTTCTGTGTGTTGTTGTTGTGCTAGGGATTTGCTCTTTAGAATTTTGACCGGGCAGCGGCCTTGTTCGGCCTGCTCTTCTCGACTTTTAACTGCCAAGGTACCTTTAACATGCACACAGGGCCACCTAATTTTTCGTCCTTATCCGAGGAGACTAGGTGCTCACATCTTATCTACCTTAGGATCAAAGACAGGAATTCCTCCTCCCCCTCCCCCGAAAAAACAATTCCAGCATGCCTGCACCGACCGGGGATCGAACCCCGTACCTTTGGCATCTTGCCTTTACAACAGCAAGTTTTGGAAACAGCTTTTCATACAGTTCAACGATTTGCTTTGCCTTAGTTTCCGAAATTTTTGTTTTTTAATTCATTAGAAGATTGGCCTACATTCCCCGTGCCATCCCTAAGCTCGAAGTCTCTTTTTCTCTCTTCCCCCCCCCCCTATTTTTTTTTGTATCTACACAATATGGCATCAAAAGAGCGGGTTTTCACCGTGTCGGGTTTCCTTCGTTAAACTTATAGTACGTGCACGCGCGACATGACAAAACACAAGCCGGCTTCGCCTCACGTTGGTCAATTATGTATGAACGGTGTCGTGTAACTGTGTGCGCTGTGAGTGTGAGGTCTTTAAATCTGAATTTCTCACCATTAAAATCCAATCAGTGACTTACAACAGTGAATGTGCGGGGGAACTGTCATGTCTTGCTGAAAATAATGTCAACCTCTGAAAGTGTTCGCACTGGCGGCAGCGGTGGTCACAAAAACTAGGCTGTGTCTCATTTCGTGAAATGGTGAAACTGGTGTTTGGAAAATAAATAATTAAATGAATAACTCTTGTGTTACAAAGTCATTAATATTTCTCTTCAAATCTGTAAATAAAAACCAGGGAAGCCCGTATTCTCATTACAATCACAAATTATAAATTATGCTTTTGAGTTTGGGTTTATGCCTTTGAGTTTGGGTTTATGCCTTTGAGTTTCGGTTTAACCACGCGACGCCACCATAATGGCCACTTTACGACTTTCATCTTTTTTGTTGTGTTTTCGTAATCTTACTTTCGGATAGCTTTCAGCCTTCGGATTCCTAAAAATGAGATCCATATATAAAAGTGAAGGTATAAATCTAACAGGAAAAGGCCCGTACAATCACAAAAAACATCACAACTCATTTAAATGTGGTGGTATAACACTACATGTTATTTTATTTTTCTTTCAAAGAGAGGCGACGAGCTCTGAAGACCATAAAATGACAAGGCTAGCGGTTAGAAATTCTTGAGCGTGGTAGCGAGACAGATGACGAGATCTTCAGAGGAAGAGTGGATTCTTTCATTAGATGTTTCAGCCTTTAAGTTGACTTCCTGACATCTTCTAGAACCGCCGGCCACACGGAATTCATAACTCTCGGTGTTCCTCACCCACCCTTTTTTTTTTTTTTCGTCGCCAGGATCTTCTTTGGGTTTGAACCCGTACCGCTGGTTTGTGGTGCAGGTGGCTTATCCATTCTGCCATTGAACATTACCACCACAATTTCAAACATGTTTTAATTCACATATTCCTGGCATGTTTTATTTCCTCCTCCGACCAAGCTGGAATTGATAGCTCAGTACTCCCTTTGTCGCTGCCATAACCACGGATGATTACAATGTGCCAAGTTTACAAGCGGCGACTCATATTTAGCTACACTAGCAACGCTTACAAACTCGCGTGAAACTTTGCCTCACATTGTATGTATCTCTGCTGTACGGCTGATCCTGTCCACTGGATATTTATAGTGTGTGCCAGGCGCACGTTTTTTTAGAGCAATTTCAACACGTTTAACATCGTGACAAGCTCATATTATTGGCTCGTTCAAACAGTAAATCCTGTAGATATACAGGTTTTGGTGATGTAAAGTGTGAAAGCGTTTGTTTCGTTCGTATAAAATTGGGCAGTTTCTACATTTTCCTTTTTTTTTTTAAAACAAAAAACTGCCGTCGGACACCAGCAAAGCCTTTTTTCTTTTCTAAAAGTTTTTTTTCAATTAACTGTGCAGTTACACTATTATACTGACACCAAAGTGAGGCACAGATTCGCAGGTCGCTTTAGACGGGTGTTTCACTGAGGCCACTGTGCCTCTCGATTTAATTTTCCCTTCCTTAATTCTGCTATTAATACTGCTATAATCAAATAGACACCAAAGCAAATGTGTAGGATCGTAGCTTGGTGGTCGCTTTACACAGGTGTTTCACTGCACCCATTGTGTCTCCCCGTTTAATTTGTCCTTCCCGAGCCATTAACGTCACGCAATGCATTGCAAGGCCCCTGTGGTAGAGGTACGCACCGTCACGGCCTGTATAACGTTACGACACCGTGTCTCCTTTGTCAGTGAAGAGCAGGGAGGAAAGTGGCTGCTCGCTAGGGGGGAAAACTACAATAGACCAGCCAGATTGCCTGCGGCAGTTGCTCTATTGTGGGCTATGAATAGACTATCCATGAGAGAGGGATTCCTTTAAGTGGTGCTCCGTCACAAAACGCCTCATTGTTACAATTCGGAAACAGCTGTTTCCACCTTGTGAAAACTTCGGCTATACGGGAGAAACAATTATCGTGACGGCCAACCGTTTAACACGCCGGCTACCTGACTTGTCAAACTGGTTATACAGGGAAACCCACCCAACAGTGGCAAAACAAAAAAGGCCTCAGCCAATATCTGGATGCACATGTTTCTAATTACATAGCTTCATATAATACATTCAAGTTGAAAGCCTGTCCGGTTTAAATAATGACAGCCAAGGATTTAGTTTAATCTAGATTTGTAATAGGGGAGCATTCGCACTGTATGTAAAGTAATGACGGCCAAGGATTCAGTTTGACTGAGATTTGTACTGCCAAGGCATTCCTACAGGTGTGCCCATTCACCAAAGTGCAGCAGCTCTTGTGAGGGCCGTGTATTCATGAACTGGGGCCATCCAGAAAGTACGCATGCTCACACGAAGGGTTGCCAAATGGGCATGAATAGCCTACATGGGGTACGGAGCCTGGGATGCGTACGTACGCTTTTTAGAACTTTATAGTAACGAATTCAAAAGTAGGGTTTTATTTCCCCCCCCCCCCCTTTTTTTTTAATCGACAAAAACAATGCTGTACGATTACACACACGGGAAAAACAGCGAAAACAGGCTATGTATCAAATGAAGCGGTCTTAGAGTCTTCACAAAATGTCAGTTAAAATGTTTAAATCAAAGCCTTATCATGGCCATTCAGAATGGAGGCTCGTACGTGGGAGGTCGCCCATACTGAACGCAAGTACTCTATGAACGGTCCCATACTGTAACTCATCACGCAATGAAGTCACAGTTGTGCCATACCGTACGTACGGCGAAAGAGGTCAAGTCAATATTTAATGAAGCTGCACGTACTTTGCGCGGATCCGATCATGAAAATTCACATTTTCCACAACAGAGGCCACATCCGCCCCCGCGTGTCCTCCCAAACGGCCTGGATCATTAAACACTGTGATGACATCACGCCCGGCTCCTAGTACCATGATTTATTGACCCCCTAGCACCGGCTGTCCCCTTTTTACAATACATACTGGTGTCCAATGTCTCACATTTGATACACAGTCTAATTTGTCAACAAATTATTGTTTTCCAGGGTGATACTATTTTTACCCTTTTCACATTTTTCTGGTAATTTCAAAGCACTTTTTCAAAGTTTCTGAAATTCAGAACACGCCTGTCATTGTATGGAGCTTAGAAGGCTCAATTCTCTCGACACCTCGTTGTTTGTTGTTGCCGCGTCTGTGAGCTGGTGCTCCAGAATTCGTCGTTCAAGAATGAGGACAAACAATAAAACACTGAAACAATCAGCTTGGGAGGAGTTTTATATTTTTGTTTATCTCTTAAATTTTCCGACGGTTCACTCAAGAATCTAACTGACTCTCTAGACCCTACACCCATGCTGCCTTTTGTCCAGAATTTATGAAACATGCAAAAACTTGACTGAAATTGGTCAGACAAATACAGAAATATAATACCTTGAGTTTGAAAGTTTATTTGGTAGTAAATTAGAAAGTGTTAAACACACTGAATTATTATCTGGCCAACAAGTGATGTATTGAAATCTGGAATATTGGACCTGAGAGGATTCATATTTTTTTTGTTTTTAACACAATAAAACTATAAATGTCTTTATTCACAGGTAAAAACGTTATGGGAAGAGTTCCGTAGGCCCCAACCACTCTGTCTGTTCCCTAACGTTGTCCTTAAAAACAGTAGTAAACACTAACCATGGTCCTGATCTTATCCCTAACCCCACCCTTTACCCTTTCAAACATGAAACAAAAAGAACATATTGAGACAGGCTCAAAGAATTGTCCGAGTTCAAAGTGGTCGGGACGTACAGAAATCTTATCCAAGTCCGTTTACAAGTGCCATGGGTACGGACTTGGAAAAACTATTCTCCCTTTTCTCACGGATAGCGTCCAGAAAGATGTCTCGTTCCCTCACGAACGAGCCCCTTGGTAGCCGCAATGTAAGAAAGGAACTAGGTAGTGTCACAGTTTCAGTCAGTAAGACCAACATGTAACATTGTACGGTCGCCTACTAGGCTTGGGGGTTTTCTGTGTCATTCCCACGTGCTTGCAGGACGCGGATCTAGAGCAAGCAATTCTTGCAGTGCTCAACTAGGCCGAAGCCCTTGAGAAACAAAGATCTTCACTACTTGTGAAGTCGTGTGTGTCTCAATGTATTTATTACCTTTTTTTTTTTCGCTCACTAATGAGATGGTGGCAATGCAATGCTTCCCCCCCGCCCCCGACCCTCGCTCGTTTTTTTCTACTAACTAAATATCAAATTGAAAATCAATGACTTCAAAACAAAACACAAAGAAACATAATACATGTTACAGACGTAAAAAGGGAGGACTTAAAATACCCCAAAACAAGCTCCAGTGTTCAAATTTCATGCAATTCTAAAGTAAACAGCAAAAAGCATGCGGTTGTCTGAAACACCTTCGCAGAGAAAGGAAAGATACCCGTATTCCCACAGACTGTAATGACCACAACCAACATCAAGAATATGGGGAATGACTGGGAATGGGAGAAGATACCCGTTCCCCCACCTGAACAGAACAACAAAAAAAAAAAAACCCAAAAAAAACTCAACCGAGTAGGCCTACAGGGCATGACGGAAATGGGAAGAGACACCCGTATTCCAAACTGAATACCACAACTAAACTCAAAGAGTTATAGGGAATGCTGGGAGATACCCGTATTCCCAACTAAATACCACAACCAAAGTCAGAGAGTTACCGGGAATGGTGGGAAGAGAAAAAATACAACCAAAAACAAAAATAAAACAAACAAAAAACAGGAATGAATGCAAGACAAGGAAAAAAAATGAACTTACTGTTTTGATGATGTCCGGATTATAATCAATTTCTTGTTTGATCGACTGAAACAGAGAAGAGATGGCGTATCAAGGGCACAGATAGACGGGCGTCAGTTGCTGTTGGAAAGTTGACGGGCGGATTGCCTCCAACCTCCAGTCACACTACTAAATCGAGGGATGCCTGCGCAAACACCGTAACTCGAGAATTTTCGATTTTTTTTTTTTTTTTTTACATTTTCTGTTTCGCTTTGGTAAGTACTAGATCTACATTTTGACATGATGCGAATTTCATTATTGAATTAACTGACCTAATTACTGATGAGGATTTAAATGTCGTAACAGACATCTGATATAACTTCATGTCAAACTTTCAAGTAGCTCTCCGACCTGTAAAATTTACAAACCTGGCGATACGGTCTTTGCGCAGGCACCCCTCGATTTTATACATACAGCTGCCGCATTAAAGCAAAAGAGAGCGTACACCAAAACACAACATTACAGGAGATGTAAAAACATTTCGGGGTGCACCTCGCCCTATTCTTTGTTCAATTTTGCGGAAGAAAAAAAAAATATATATATATACTCATACAAAATTACCGGATAGAAAGACAGAGCATATTTCTTTCGATAAAAATGACATCAATTGTGATTTTGTCTGGATTCACGTATACAGTTTTTTCCGTACCACGGCAGATGGATTCTCTATTACAACCTGCAGGTGTACATAATCATGCACTGTTTCACAGACTTCCACTGCCTTCACGCCCCAGCCAATCACAATCTACACATCTCAACAACCTAATCAGACCTTCCACACCACCTGGCCCCCTCCTCACCTCCCAACCATTCCCGAAAATTCCATCCTCCTGACCACCATAATATGCCAAATTAAATTTCAGAACATCTTTTTCCCCCTTTTTCCTACAACTTAAAAGAACTTTCTCCAGCCAGACAAACCGAAGCAAAAGACACACACAGAAAAAAAGGGGTGGAGGCACAATCCGCAAAGTACATGGGCTTGCTTGCCTGTTGTTTTTCTTGAAACCCCCTTCCCCCCCTTTCCCTTGTTTTTCTTTTCCTACTTTATAGATGGCCTTTTATAAAGAGAGAAAGAAAAAACGCAGTATATCAACGTTAGGCATTGGTCTAAATGTCTATCCAACCCTAGTCCAACAAAAAAAAATACTTCTATAGTAATTAAAACCACATGTCCTTTGATCTCAACAACTTCCAGATATACAATCACACACAGGAAGCCTAAAATTCAACAACCAACAAGTTGCAATGGCGGCTTTCCACCACCTCCACCCCGGGCCTATCTCTTCCGGTTTTCTCGGCTCTTCCCCCGGGGAAACACTGTTAGAAACGTCAGCCATTAATTTCTCATGAGGGCAATGAATTTCTTTGTCACTCGGTAGATGATGAGATAATAAGTCATAACGGCTTGAAAACCGCTGCCTTACAGTCTTGGAGTTTTTGAGCTTGGTTTTAACGGCGCCTCAGCACGATAACGGCCACATCTTATGCCTTTCACGGTTAGGTGCACGTACCTTTCTGTAGTAATTCCCAGACCTTCATCAACGAAATTTTCACAAATAAAAATTTAATGGGTAAACGCCCGCATAAAATATGTTTATCGTACAGTTTTGATAAAACTTAGGGAATTTTGTAAATATATGAACTTTTTGTTGTTATTTGTTTAATTAACTCGTAGATTTCAGCCTCTCTAAGTAGTCTAAGGCAGGACCAGATGCGCTGCCGATCCACGTCAGAAAATATTTTCTTCATGGATCCGCAGAGATGGTACCTTCCTTCAAATATGTGTGAGATCCACACACTTTCAGATAAAATAATTATAGTTAACAGAGAGCTGCCTGTCCATTGCGTGCCATATACCTTCGGGGGAGGGGAGAGGAAGAGAGAAATAATATCCCTTCCAAATGCCCTGCCTGCTGATATAAAAACTGGAATCATGAACAAGTTGCATCATAGGAACGATTCTGAGCATTAGAGCAAAACTTCTAATGGATCGAAGATTCGCGCGTCAAAACCAGGAACTTATGACAGAAAAAAATCATTTTAATGTGACTGGACGGCAAACTGGCAACTGGGCAGATAGACAGACTGACAACAGGGGAGACGAACACTCGTACAAGAACTATATACAGATGCACTAGGCGGAAAAACAAATTAATCGTCACTTTGCTAACACTGTAACAGCAGCGTATCTCACTTTTCAAAGTTTTGAGAAAAGCCCAAAACTGTTTATCAAGGCGTGAATATCCACTATCCACATTATCTCAATCTGCCAATTAGGTTAGTAATGCGAGTACTGCAAGTTAAGTTTGGGGGGGGGGGGGGGGGCCACATGACGGCGCTGGGAGAAAAATCAAATGAACCTATAATTTATACAGAAAGGGCTCAGGAGGAGAGAATAAGGAGTGAAGACGAGAGAGAGAGAGAGAGAGAGAGAGGGGGGGGGGGTCGTGGAGTGAAACAGACAGACAGACAGAGAGAAAAAAATAGGAAAAGAAGAAGAGAAGTGATATGTATGAAGACCAAAGGCCCAAAGGGTTTAGTAGAAGAGCAAAAAAATGCACATTTAATTTCAGCTTTGGGTAAAAAAAAAAAACCCCACGGTTTTAGTCTGTTGTGTGTCCTGACCCACAAACTAGCAGATTCTGATACTCACGTGTGTTGAGCCATGGTCCGAGGAGACTGAAGGGGCGGGGGAGGGCTGTTTGGGCGAGTTCTGCATCATACTCTGCATCTGTTGGAGTTGGGGCTGCTGGGGTGTGGGGGGTCGGCCTGCTGGCGAGACCGGGGGCCCGGGCGGTTGTTGCTGAGACTGGGGCATGTACATCTGGGGTTGGGAGGGGCTGTGGCCGTGGCCGTACATCTGGTTGGGCATCTGACACAAGGAGGAGAGGTCAAACATGTTAAAGATTTGTTCCAACACTTTGTATCCTTTTGAACTATAAAACTTTACATACAATTTTTCTCAAAACTTGTGTTGAGGGGGAGGGGGAGAGAGGAGGAGAGTTTATTGTGTCCTCAATCACCGAAGTGGAGCCTACATACTTTATACGGATGTCTCCTAGGTCATCACTCAATGGGCACTTGGCATAAAGGTTTTATTTATCAATCTCAAGCAGGGGAACTATTAACACAGAAATTTTCTCAACTTTTGACGTAATGCCTCGATGCCAACAGTAACACACACATAATTATCTAGGCCCATACATAATCATATCATTGACAGCACACAAAAAAGTGTTTATATATAATCTAGCAATACTTTCCCCTTTAAATGATTATGAATAAGAAGAAAAGATAAAAGAAAATATAGTCAAACTCCTGACATCAGGAAATTTCCTATGGGTTCCCATCCTTGCAATCTGTCGGACTCACAAACAAACCCATTTGCTGTCACAACATTCCAACATGTTCCTACTATTTCAAGTCAAGACCAAATCTCTCACCTGTCCACCCATCATAAACCGCTGTGGACCCGGACCGGGGCCTGGCCCCATGGCCATCTGTTGGTTCATATATTGGCCGCCCTGTTGGGGGTAGGAGCCCCCCATCGCCCCCACTGCTGGCCGGCGGCCCTGGCTCATCTCCTTGGTGCCGCCAGACTGGAAGAACAAACAAATAAAACAACGAATTATCAAACACGTCCAGGTATTAATATCTCTAGCCAGCATAGACAACGGTTTGTGCTGATACAACATCTAGCAAACATTGATTCAAACTCTATTCCTACATTCTAAGTTCTAATACATTCTACAACTAACATTCTACTAATACATTCTAACGTGGCTGCTAAAATATAGACACATGTAAGTAAAATTATCAAATCAATGTTGGTTGGGCTGGAAGGTCCACAAGTATAAATATCGAACACTTCATTAAAATAATTTAATTGCTGCATGCAATGCAAGGTTTTACAAAGGAGTGATTGCTTAACAATGCAAGTGTTTCCTTTCAAAGGTGAATGCAATGATAATAATAATAATAACACTATAGCTAAAGGCCAAGAGTAGACTCACAAATGTGTTTACTGTAAAGGCTCTGAAACTACTCACTGAATAAATATGGAAACTGGTAAATAGATGTAAATTAGCATACTAGTTCAAATGAGTACAGTTCTTTCAGAAGACACAGAGCCGTTGATACGTTAAAATTTCGCCAATTTGAATTGGTGAAACATCATCACCTCCATGTGGCATTTAAGGAATTAAACATTTGGATTCGTTGTTCTTCATATATTTTTTTTTGGGCTTTCCATGCACCCAGTACTTTGCTTGTAATAATAATTAATCAGAGATTAATGGAACTTTACTCAAATTAATCCTACACAATAAGTTCTCTATGACGGGCTATGGCATCCTGATCTTTCCTTGGCCACTTCCTTAGACATATTTATATGATACATGGGATATTTTTTGTGCTAATTGTGTGCTGATCAAAACCACACTTTTGTTTGACAATCAAACTGCACTGAATCTATTCTATTCAATATCAAAACTTTGGACTACCAGCAAATACAAATAGATCAAAACTTGGACCAAAATGTAAAAGTACACCATCAAAACAAAAAATTCAATCCAAACATACTCGTTCGAGGTGTGACAAATTAAGGTAGCAAACACAAACCAAAGTGAACTATAAAGATGGCAATGGAATGCAATTGATTTACAATGTCAAAGGTATTTTTGGGCCTACAAACCGGCTACCTAAAAGTAAAAGACCTAAGAAATACATGTATTTCACATCTGATATTTTGGGTTGCAAGTCTGCAAAATCAGCCAGTGCAAATCACTTACAAATATAAAAAAAACTCCATGCAAAACAAAATCCACCACAGGTATAATATAAACCATCATCAAAGTTGAACATTACACTGTTCAGGATGGAGTCTCATCCAAGTTTCACCACATAAAATGGTCAGCAAATGAAAATGACATAATTCTGGGCTTTTACATCTTGTTCTAATGGTGCTGATTCCATGTTATTGATAACTACTCAACGACAAAACTGTAACTAGCAAGTGTGTCATACTTGTAGATGAATCCTAACTTCTATGATAAAAGGTCTTGAAAAACCATCCCTAGATTTTGCCACTTTTAACACTAACACTGTCCTTGAGATTGCCACAGAAGGTAATGGATGAGAATATGATTTTGGACAAAGTTTTTCCCACTCTAACCCGTGAAATAACACTGGAAACCATTAGTTCAAAGTTTGTTTACAAATGATGATGGTAAGTTAACTTGGTGATACATAATTCGTCACTATGCTGCAAGACTCCCGTAACTAACATTTGGAAAATTTTTACATGAGAGCCAAAAAAACTGATTTTCTTTGGCTTATTGGCCGTCAGCAAATTCTAAAGACAATGGACTCGATTACTGCAATATCGTTATTTATAGGAATTGAGCCACGAGCTTTTGACACAAGGTGCGCCATTGATTTTTAGACCTAAAGAATGAAAAGGGTGATTTTTGGCCAAAAATGTTTGTTACGGGAGTCTTGCAGCATAGCGACGATTATATTATGCTAAGAAATTTTCCTTCAGATGTAGTGAGCGTGCTGCTGAACAAACTTTGACAGCATCAACCTTCTGTAACGCATGACCAATAAATAGAATCAACTGAATAAACCTTCTCTTAGCTGTCTTGCCTATTATGAATTCATCCGGCACACACATACTATAGGTACCCACCCACCCCCCTTCAAAAAAAAAAAAAAAAAAGCACCTGAATTCTGAAACATAAATGATAGAACTCTCCCAAATATTGATTTTAAACTGACCAGTACCAATTTCCAACAAGATTCATACCGCCTTTTTGTCCTCGACCTGTCATGACCACGTGATGGATGGGCCAGATAAAAAAAAAATGTTTGGCCTTGGTCACCGGGCTCAAACTTCAAAAGTTACTGAACAAATTGCTTTTGTCTCCAGGGCCAACAATAACTGATTGACGCAGTAGTTCACAATCATTACTGGTAAAACTTTTCTCTTTCTACAGACTGGTGCCATTTGTCACTGTCAGTGGTGTGTGTGTGTGTGTGTTGGGGGGGGGGGGAACCTTTTCTCCTCTCACTACCCCACCACCACCCTTATAGATTTATGGATTTTAAGTGATTGTGAATGCATCATTCAACCTGACAGTGTAGGGGTGGTTGTTGAGCGCCCCCCCCCCTCCCTCTCAAATCCTCTGCCGTGTTACGGAAAGAAGGCCGTATCTACCAAGATAGGACAAAGTCACTTTTTTTTTAACCATGATTTTATTGAATTAAATGTGCTTCATCTTTCTATAGTTTTATAATTGTGTAAGACTAATGGTTTCTTTTGGCCAGGACAAATTGGAAACTGAAAAAACCAATACACAATGCCAAGTGTGTGTCTCCTGAAAATGTTGGTTTTGGTGGAAAATGTCTCTTTCCATTCGTTGTTGAGGTGGCTGTTGTTAGGCTGGTTTTCCGTGAGTTTACCTAGTCAGCTATAGAAAAACTGTGAACATAATTCGGTACATGCATTTTCTCTCTTCAGCTTGGCTATTAGCCTACGATCTCTTAACTACTAGCTCTACCGGGCTACAGTCTTAGCCACACCAATTATCTATAATTAAACCTGACACTGATTTTAAAATTTCATTATCGTTCTGGAAACTCTTCAAATTTTGTTCTTGATCTCAGACAAACAAACATACACACAGTGACTGTCCACACTAAAATGGTTGCTATACAACATCCACCCACACAGCAATCAATCAATCAACCCGACCAACAACAACCAACATCATTAAATGTGTTTGTTTTTGTTCACGTGCCAAAATTACACAACACTCATTGAGGCTCAGACTTTTTTCCCGGCACAGTTCAATATACCATCCGAGACAGAATACCGAGCCAAACCATTCCTTCTTTCACTGTATGTACACAGCTTGCGCGCGTATAAACATGGTGAGTGCTACTTACAGAGCTGTGGTACTGGCATAGTCTTTTTGTTCAATTATGAAGGGATGGGTTGCAAACTGTTGCATTGTTGACATGGATCATACGCGCGCATGTCGACGGACGGAAAATAACGAATTGACCCGTCTCGATATCCTGTGTCTCGGATACCAAATCATGCAGGTCAATGGTTCCATGTGCAAGAATGTTGTTAGGGGGGCGTAGTCTACTTACAAAGCCAAATAGAGGAAATACTGAGTTGTGTTCACGGTTCAGCAATAGCTCACAGTGTAAAACACGACGCGCCCCTAACAATAAGTCAAATACAGACGCAGCAAATACTGGTACAAAATAATACACGTACATGAGGGTATCTCAAAAGCAAACTGGGAAGGTCCAAACTGGGGGGTCTCAAATCCAACAAGCTGAGACTCATCTCACGTACATGTCAGTTAGACAAATGGTCCGGGCTTCATCCACAAATGCGTGACAAATAAATGACTCAATTTTTGTATGTTCGGTGTACGTTCATGCAAAAACTTCTCACCCTACTAAAGACTCCCTTGATACACTATGGGCATCTGTTATTCTTAAAGTGAAAGGTCTGTGGCATGAGAATTACAAAATATGCATGCAGGCATTGACGACTGTCCTGTCTTAGTTCTGTTGAAGAATCTTTATAACGGCGGGAGGGGGAAGAAAGCACCATTTTTGTTGGGGAAAAAAACATCCAAAACTGGTAATCTTTCAATATTTCATATACACAAAACAAAAAGGAGAAAAATCAAAATTTCTTTTCGTTTTGTTTTGGACATGAACCAAACCCATACAACAAATGTCCGCTTGTTCAAACAGCTCTGCGTGCTGCTACATTCAAATGTCAGCTGGACAGTTTTAAATTCATACAATTCCGGCACCAAAAAACATACGTCATAAATCAAACAGCAAGAAACTCCTGTCAGTTATTTAATTACATGGGAAATAACCACAACAAGGACCTGAATTTTCCAGCCAATGGTTCAATTTCTGTAGGTGCTTGACCCCCCAACACCAGTGTGACGTTCTAATTCTATGATGACGAGAAAACTCGGCCAAGGTCAATGCCATAGACAAACTATTGATCCGCCTGACCAGATCCAACACAATTTATCATCTACACCAGTTCTCAACCTTTTTCAGGCAATCACTCCCACTGGCTCAAACTGCTCTGTCGTCACCCCCAACCCCCCCCCCCCCAACTTTTCCATATGAAAAAAAAAACAACAACAAAAAAAACATTCCAAACCCAACAGATACATTTCACAAGAAGACAAACTACAGACTACACCTAAATAATGATGTCAAGTTTTTCAAAGCCTAATAAATGACAAAGACTATTTATTATACAAACCAGAAAGCATTCTTTGTCAAATGCACTTTCCAACAAAAACAAAAAAAAAATCCACCGGTTTTGTTGAGGAAATCAGTGGCTGCCCTGTATTTGCCCCCAAATCATCCCACATTCGTGTTTTCGCCCCCCTCTGGAAATCAAAATCGCCCCCATGTTGAGAACCTCTGATCCATACAGAATAAGAATAAGATGAAGTGTTAATGTTTGCCATTCCTACCTTGACACTTCTTTCCGTGAACTTCGCAGACTCCGGCACAGAACACATAACAAAACAAAACAAAAGAACCACAGCCTATTTTTAGATTAAGACACAACGTGATTATTGTACTGAAATGCTGAACTTTCTATTTCAAATTATAGAGAGTTGACACCAAGGGCCGGCGGTAGGAGGGAGCTACTGGTACAGCCCCCCTCTGCCCTATCATTCTCTTCTATTCTGTCTGTCGCTCATTTTCTTCCTACCCGGCAAACTATGGCCGTTATCGTGTCGTGGGGCTTTCACCAAACTCAAATGGGTTGGAATTAAGCTCATATTAAAAAAATTATTTTAAAAAAAGGAACTTATGACCGCGATTTACCATGATTACCAAAGACACTAAGAATTGTTACATATACAAGATTTCAGAACAGCGCCCCCCCCCCCCCCTTGACTTCTGTTTGAGAGATGTTTGAAAATGTTCAACCTACATAGTTAAACTAGTTGCTGGGTGATATTGATAACGTAATCATGCTTTTAAACCTGTGTATTTTTATTTTTGTTTTGTAAACAGCTTTGGGGACAACCTGGCCAAGTTTGCCGGGAGCGCAACAACCGAACGGAGAAATGAATGCCTTTGTATTCAATAACAACTACATAGAGATAGGAGCTACTAATAGAAAAATTTCCGTTAACTTTTGATGCAATGCACCACTGCCTTCTGTATTACGCACATAAGGCCAATTCACATTGGACAACAAACTTACTGGCGTGTTAAATAGAAAGGTGGCTGGTTACTTTAACCATTCTCACACTATATGCAGAGGGGATTTCCCTTTGTTAAGACCGCCAGCGGATTTCGCGTTCCATGGAAGTACGAGATCAGAATCTGAGTTTATTTACACGCTCGCTAATTCTAACCTTATTGAGAAATCGCCGATCAAGCAGTAACAACATCCCCTGAACAAGGAATATATAAGATCTGTAAGAAGTTTAAGGCTGTTGTCAAAGAAAACTAAAACTGAGCGCTACTTTAAATCGTTTATTCCATCATCAACTAGGATGTTACAATAATGTCGCCATCTTGATCGTAATCTGTGCACAGTTGAATTATGTCCTGCGTGTCAGGTCAATGTGTTTTAGTTAGGGAAGCATATTGTGTGCACTGTTAATTTTGTTAATTTAGTTAATTTATCAGTGTGTGTGTATATATGTGTGTGTGCGCGCTATGTATCATACTTTCTGCTTGTGTAACTGTATTGTTATGTATTCAATGATCAAAACAAATTTCCTTGTACAAGGACGAATAAAATTTATCTGATCTTATCTTATCTTAAGTATATTATTAGCGCAGATCACGCAATCTCCGAGCAGAAGTCGGATTGTTTTGCTACTAAGCCGATTCATATTTTTAAAAACTATGCAAATTAACAAGGTCAGGAATATAGTATTCCGGTGTATGTTCTACGTCATCGAATTGTGTGCGTTGTACGTATATGCACTGTCCATATCCGTACAAAATGTTGTACGGATATGCGCCTCCATATTTTATATGAAACTCCCAAAATAGTTTCAAAACCTGTCGGGTGCGTTTGTTGTCTTTTTTTTCTCTTACTCACGTGTTAACTAAATAGAAAGGTGGCTGGTTCATTTAACCATTCCCACACACTAAACGCAGAGGGGATTTCCCTTTGTTAGATTCGCCAGCGTATTGTGCTTTCCATGGAAATAGGTCTACGAGATCTGTGTTTACACGCTCGCTCTCGCTCATTCTAACCTTATTGAGAAATCGCCGATCAAGCAATAACAACATGATAAAAAAAATAATAAAAAATTCATTCAGACTTTTTTTTTTTTTATTAGTGTGTCATTATCCTTCCAAGGGCTGTCGACAGCTGGTGTAATGTCGGATTAACCAGAAAGAGAAAAAACAGAAAGGAAACTGAACTGGAAACAAATTAGAGCACAGCGTTGTTCAGGCTCTAACTGTCTCACCGCCACCGCCACATCCCTCACGGATTCGCCCGTCTCATGGAAGGACCCTCCCGTTCCTGTCGTAAAAATGCAATTTCAATTAATGCCAGTAATCCGCCGTTGACATTTCTCTTTGTAATTTTAAACAGACCTGCATTAGTCGGGAGCACCAACACAACACAAGAGCCGCCTTCACAAGGAAACAAACCGGACCGAGGTATTTCAAAAAAATAATAATAAATAAACAACAAGGAAAGAAACGCAGGTCGACAAGAAAGAAACGGTAAAGGGGGTGAAAATAAAAACCTCAGCCGAAGAAAAAAAGAAAAGCGAGGTTTTCAGGTCAAGTCTTGACCTGATTATTGAAGGCGGCGAGAGAGAGAGAGAGAGAGAGACAGAAATACGGAAAGGTCATCGCGTGCGCATTCTTGAATTGCAGGCACTTGTTCCCTGTTCTATTTATGATTCCCTCCAGCACCCCCCCCCTCCTCTCTCCATCCCCCAAGACAGCTGTCCCAGGTTTATTTAAGGCCAGCCGTTGCGATGATTATTAGCGTGAGCCTATTCAAAAGCCGCCCAAGCAGTGACATGCTCCGCACGTATCGCATCCGCCCCCAATATGTTTTCATCTCCACGCCGAGCCATTGTTTGCGCTACCCCCCCCCCCACCCACTTTCCCCCTGATGTCTGTAATCTCCTCTTTTCTTTCAAGTCCTCGCCACTGATGCTGGCTGGCGCTGAAATGAACGATGCGACGAACAGGGGAAGAGAAAAAAAAGAGAGAGTGAAAGAAAAATAATGTTACGATTTCCACACACCATCGGATGAGCAAAATTTTTCTTTCATTCATTTTTTTTTTTCATTCCTGGTTTTCTTTGGTTTGTTTAAATTTCTCGTCTCATGTCGCGGCGGTTGATTCATTCAAGCTGGGCTTTTAAGCCAGGAAGTGGGCGGGGATACAGAAGGGGAGGGGGGGGGGGCTGTAAGAGAAATGCAAGGGGGAAAAAAACTCCACTAAAAATTGCAAACCTTCCGGAGGGGGGAGGTGGGGGGTGTGAACATGGGTGCATAACCTACTTGAGTGGGAGTCACGTCAAGGTCAATGATACGCAGGGTTCGCTTTTCAGAGACGGATAATGCGCCAAACAAAACCAAAAAAAAAGTCAGCATACACTGTAGTGGTGTGTGCTATGTAGTGATACAGTACGTCACGTGTTTGACAGGTTGCATGACAAAAAGCATTAACGACCAAAAAATACGAAAATGGATTTATCGTTTCCAATGCCCCTTAAAAATTGTCCGACCAGGTCTAGAATAGCAGGAATCTAATTGTGGACAAAATTTTGTATCCTGCCAGAGCTGCTAATAACTTGTTTGTTTTTTTTAAATGTCGAGTAAAATCAAACGAAAATTCACCACTGTGCATTCCCAAGTGCTGAAGGATCTGAGTGGGACCTTCAGTCTACAATTGTGACATGTAACCCCAAAACACCAAGGTTCGCTGGGAGGGTGCATTGGGGGGGGGGGGGGGGAGAGAGAAAGAGAGATTTCCACAGTCGGGCCAGAGCCATATCAACTTATTCTATATTATAATTCTTTTTTTTTTTAAAGTGGCGACAGTAATTCATTGTGGTGCAATTTTGGATTTTTTTATTTTTTTTTGCTCGACGCTACAGCCTAAGTGGCGGTTTCAAAAATTAAAAAAATATTTTTCTTCCGTGTCAACTAATCCAGCCCAATCGCTTTGCACGTTGTCGACCGACTGTGTTGATTCAAGTTTCAGGTTGCAAAAATGTAAAATACAACGACCTGTCTTTTGGCTCCCTCTAATACTATTAATCAGCCCACCGCATCGGAAACGACATTAACATGCGTTCATTCCGTGTGCACAATAATTTATTTCCCTGCCAGAAATTTGAGTGCGTACTGCTCTGCTGCGCATAAAATCTGTAATAAGACCGTGGAATATGGGTTCACAGGTTTATCCCGGATAATGCCGGGTACCTCGTCTAGTTACTCTGGTAAATGTAGACAACAAGGTTTTCAGGAATAATGTTGTTGGATCATTTACTAGTAGTTTTGTATGATAAGATCGATGACAAGTGTATGCAGACAAGTGTATATTGAAACAAGCAGAGGAAAAGAGGACACTTCTAAACAAGATCAGAAAAAGACTGCGGACATTCTTTGGACATATAATGAGAAGACGAGGACTGGAACATTTAGTAACACCAGGGAAACTTAATGGAAGAAGAAGCCGGGGACGACAACGCATAAAGATGCAGGACGACATAAAGGCCTGGCTGGGAATGCACCACCACCAACGACGTCATCAGGGCTACGGAAAATCGTGAGAGATGGAGGGTCATGATCGTCAACGCCTGCCGGCAGGGCACTTAATGATGATGATGTAGACTAACCATATTGTAGACATGGCCTGCAAGGTAATTTTCATCAGAAATAATTTCTCGCGAAAAGAAGTCAAAAGTCCCGAAGATAAGCTAAATGTTAAAATTTCCGGCAAATGCAATCTATTTCACCCCCTACCCAAAACTGTTTTGGTAACTGCAGTAAAGCCCAGAGCATTTGGTGAAACTTACAACTCAAATCCAAACTCACAGTACTTCAGACACTCGGCTCGTTTTAGGCATTCATATTTTTTTTTCATATTATAGTACTTTTGACCATAACACCATGGACTTCCAGCGCCTGCCGTCTGCTTGTTTGTCCTTCATTTTTTTTCATTCACAAGAACTTTCTGCACTGGCGACTTACTGAGCCCAGTCAAAGGCTATAGTTAATTTAAAGGACTCCCCGGCTACTACAATGGACGATGAAAATGAAGGGGGGGGGGGGAATCATGATTTGGGGGGAAAGGGGGATTCGTGCATTGTGTTTCCAGTTTTGACCAGCCATACATCTTCCACCTCATTGCAAGTGGTTGCATTAATTTTTCTCTTGTTAGCTGGCTACAAAAATGTGGCCGCGCGCTCACACTAACGGATATACTGTACGTCTGTATGTATGTGTGTGTGTTTAGCGTTTGTCAGAGCAAGAGAGAGCAGAGCAGAGAAGATAAATTATAAAATAAAACTCTTAGCTATTTGCTCCGTCCGTCCAACGCCGCTCTATGTATCAAATTTGAATTAGCCACGGCCAGAGGGCTCGCCCCTGCGGCGGGAAGGGAGACAATCTAACAAGTTTGGCTGTCTCGCCCCACGCTGTGAAAAATGCAAGTTTCAATGCCTGGAACAACTTCGGCGCCTGCCCACCCCTTTATCCAAAATGATCAAACTACTTCATTCCTTGCGCGCTGTTCCCCACCCAAATTGAACAAGGACAACATTCAAAAATTGATGTCAAGTGTGCCAGTAATGCTTTTCTGGCCGGCCCACCCTGAATGACATAAACACTGAGGCAACTGGCAGGTCCGACATCAATATTCAATACAACATGTAACCGGGTAGAGGGCAGAGAATGCTGAAATGTCAGTTGTCACGAAACCGATTTTTTTTTTTTTGCCCTTTCGAAAACATTTTAACGCCAAGTTTTCATGTGTACGAAATCGGCAACAGAAACGTCAAAAATCTATCTAGTAGTAAAAAGAAAGTGTTCCCATATGTACGGAAATGGCATTTGCGTAAAAAAAATGAGTGCATTCTGTCTATTTCCGTACATGACCCCAGCTTAAAGGTCCTCACTCACACACACAGAAAACCACACCACCACCCCCCACCCCCCAGTACAAAACTACTCCAGACGTTACAGCCGCATGTCGAGGACAAAAGCCGTAAAAAAAGAAAAACGTGCCACATTGGAGGAGAATAAAACATGAGGTTGAATAATCTGTGTCATGGTTAAACTTTTGCTGCATCGCCAATCTCGGCCAGTACAGTACAGTTATTGATTTCTACCACTGTTAAGTCTAGGCTGGGAAAGATACAAAAGAAAGAAGAAAAAAAAGACACTCCCATCCCACTGCTAATGAGTACCTCGCACGCAAACCTGCAGTCAGGGTGGATTTAGTCCAGATATAGTGAATAAGCCGACCAGTTTCATGCAGCCTTGAAGGTGAACAAAACATAAAGAAGATTATAATATAATGATAGTAATGGCACGGTTGAAATTCAATTCTACATTTTGATTTGACTACCCGCCAATTACTACTTAATACTAGCGGCAGGTCGAAGACTGACTGGAGCAGGGATCCTCAAACAAGAGTGTCTCTTTGCTCCTCATTTTGCTCCCACGGGAGGACTTTCAAATCTATGGGGAGGAATGTTCACATGGGAGGGACTTCAGTTGTGGGAGCAAACACCAACCATTTTGTGTGTACAATGACATCATGATTCGTTCAAATATGAATTTCTGTTTCCATTTGTCTGCAAGTAATACATGTACAACACTTTTGGTTTCATAAATTGGTTTCAATAATTACCACTGTCACAGTACATGGGTATAATGATGGCAAGCTGTTACATGACGGTTGTCCATGGGGGAGAGATTGAGGAAACCTGGGGTCAGGGGGAGGAGAGAAAAGAGAAAAAAATAAACTATGCTCGGGGGCTGTGAGAACCAGTGCACTAGAGTGCGTGTGCACCGTCAGACGACTAGAATAACAATGGGAGGGGGGGGGGAGGACAGAGAGAAGAGATCGGGTGGGCCAGCTGGCATGGGCCTGCAATTGTGAGGGCAGAGGCATGGTGAAGCGGGTGTGGTGGGGGAGGGGCTCTTGATAAAGAATGTTGAGATTGCCAAGAGAAGGAGGGTAGGGGGTGTTGTTAAGTACATTATATAAAATTTAATACTTCAAAGATTTAATAAAAATAAACTGTAACATAATATACATACAGTGTGTCGTGTACACTGCACTTTTTAACCACACATGAATCACTAATGATTTACTGTAGCTCTAATTATAAAACTAATGATCAGTTTGAAAAGGAGGCCCACATTAAAAATTTCCCATCTCACCTTCGCCTATTAGTGGCCTATTGCCAGCTTTGCAGTGATCCAGTGGATGGGAAAGGGGGTGTTGGGGGGGGGGGGGAAATTAGATTGGGTGAGGAAGAAACTATGCGAGAGAGAATGACGAAAGGGTGGCCGTGATTTCACGTCTTCTTGATGACACTGCATGGAGGTGGCAGCAACACCGTACTAGTAGTGGCAAACACACAAAATGAGGTACGACCAAACAACTGAGTCTGAGATAGGCGAAAGCACGTCGACGCGATAACGGTCATAATTATATGTGCTACTTAAAAAGCAAAACGGGCGGACAGAGAGAACAATTATTACAACAGATCAAAAGGACAGAAGAGGACCCAACCAGATGCACCCACCAACCACAAGCGATCTAACAACTGAGCAATTAACACCGATTTAAGCAAACGAACCGGGACTTCTTTAAAAGTGTTGAGTGAACTTAAGTGTGTTCGCGGGAGCTTAAAAAGACTGGCCTGCATTGATGTGACCACAAGACAGAACACGTGCGTGGCATCATACCGGGTGTGGTACTTCCACCTTCTGGCTACTGTCCGTATTTTGTCCCCTTTGAATCACAAAGTTCTAACTCCCTTCCGTCCACTTTGGAGAAATCAAGGATTGAAGTTTCATGCGATCATAGCTTTTACAGCAAAGAATTTTTTTCTTTTTAATAATACCTACAAATTACACACGGAATCTGCTCGATACTTTTGACACACAATGGAGATGGTATGCAGAAGTAGTGTGTAATGTGTAACTCTGTTCAGCCAAAAGCGGCGATAGAACCTTGTCATTTTAAGGGGACGATCTGCTATTATTAGGAAGACCGTAGTAGATTTACCTAGAAAGCTCTAGCTGAACCCAGAACACAACTCACCAGTTTCTCTATTCGGCTTTGTAATTACACTACAGTCCCCTAAGAATACCCACCGTATTTTCAACCCGCCTCCACACAATCATTTCACCACGGACTCGACCGTACGTACACTTGTAGCTGTTTACAAAACATGATAAAGTGGCCTGTCAAAAAGCCTTGCTAATTGCTCAAGGCCTGCTTTTAATTGACTGAACACATTTTGATTGATTTTCCTGCTTCCCAAGGACATACAAAAACAATTTTATAATAATAATATTTAAAAAAAAAGCACTTCACATCTAATTTGTCTTTTCAAGACAGGGGTGGGAGGCGTGCTGGTGTGTGCGTTTGTTTGTTTTTCGATTTCATGAAACTTAGCCCTATTTTCAATCTTGATTAATTTGTTGACCCTGCCTTCGGGGCCAGGAACTGGGTCGGAATGAAGGCATTTGACCTCAGTGTGATACATTTCTGTCCAGTGCCAATGTCCCCCCTGACTCATGTTTCATGCCATGTGAAATCAGAAAGAACAGAATCTAATGCCTCCTTTTATTTGAAAGTATCTCAAATACCCAGACGACTACACAATAATGACTCGCAATTATACTCCGTCTGACAATGATTTGAGAACTTCTCGCGCCTAATCCTACAGCAGTGGCGTGAAAACTGACACAATTGCAATGGAATGTAGGATCGTTTTAGAAGGAGAGATAAATCCATGGCTTTGGTGTCGAGCGATTCATGACTTGGAGTCCCTTGCTGTGACGGCTGGAAGACTATCGGAAAAGAAACTCCGTGGCTGCCACACACATACACACAATACACAATCACACACAGGCGCTTACATATCTTTAATTGTGCCAGGGCCTGTGACTAGGAGCTGGCGTCATGGTAAACACGAGGGATCAATGACCTGGCCTGACCTTACTGACCCATTGACGAGATGGCAAGAGATTCGGCCTGATGTCGGCAGGAGAAAAAAAAAGGGGGGGGGGGTGTGTGTCGCGCTCTCGATCGTCTAGATGGGGTGGCGGGGAACGGGAATTACCGGAATACCAGTAGCCATTCACTGGCTGAACGCACATCCAGAGGTGGGGGGAAAGATGAAAGAGCTGACATGTCTGAAGGTGAGTAGCATACATTCCTTGAGATCGAATGAAGCGGCTGAGTGATGTTCACGACACACGCAAGACGAATTAGCTACGTCGCTACCAGCAAGTTCACTGAGTATTCAGATAACAAATAGAAGACCTTTCAATGAAGACTTGTGAATGGCGAAGGTCAATCGGTGTAAGGAAATGAAGAGATAAACCATAATATATACAAAATACATCTAAAGAAGTGGGGGGGGGGGGGGGGGAGTTGTCGATACGATAACGGTCGGGTCACATTGCGCCTGGAAACAGCAAGACGGTAGATTTAACAGATTCATAGGATAGCCGGAGACTATATCAGAATTAGCGTCCGCGACCTCCGGACCTCCCACCAACTAGAAGGGAAGGGGATCCCGAACAACCCATTTCTCAATACAAAGTAAGCCCCATCCTACCCTCAATCCAAGGGCATAAGGTAGTAAGAAAGATAAGCAATCGCATCGACCTAAGCATAAAATTATGTCAAGGTGGACCTGCGCTCGACAACAGAACATGTCAGAATCTTTTTCTGGAGTTATTGAATCTGCTCAACCACTTCGGGTTTCTTAGATGTCACATTTTAAATCACGTGGTCTCCGTGACAAGTCTCAGACAGGAAATAATGGAAACTGTATTGTGTTTTCAGAACTGTTGAATCTGATGATCTTTTACCCACCATGATTTCTGTCCGCGGTACACCGTCCCAACTTTGGGCCTCGGTTCGCGTTACTTTATTAGAAATGGCAACATCTTCACGCATCAAACAAACAAATTAATGTCGACCATCTCACGTACTGGTGTATCGGCGATTCTGACGGTTTTAATTTATGGCTACTTGACCACTGCTTGTGCTAAGATCTACAGTACATGTCTATTCTCACAAAGTGACGCATCAATATCTTTAAACATTTTATGAGCGGAAAGGCTTTTGCCACATGTTTGTCAGCAAGAAATCCCATTCTCTCCAGAGCTTTGAAGCACTCTTCTGTGAAATGGAAAAATTATTGATACGCCAGTAGGTAAAGTGAAAGACGAAAAGCTTGAAAGAACAAAAAAACAAAAAAAAAACGACTGCGAATATTTCATACTTGAACACAACTAATCCCTCACCGGAGAAACAAGTATAAAGGAGTCTATTATGTTTCCTAACTATTTTTTTTTTTTTTTTTTGCAGGCCCACCCCATTCTTCCTTCCTTAAAAAAAAAAAAAAAAACTACTTATCGGAAGAAAAAAAATTTTTTTGAAAGGCCAGAGTTCAAACATTGGCACTTTCACTAAATAAAAGACGGGTGGTTAGCGAACGATTCTGATCGAGTCTCCTTCTGCCTTATCATTCTGTTCTACTCTGTCTAGCGTCTCCACGTGCTTTCTCCACACTCAATATAAACATTCACTAAAAGATCGACTAAATCAGTAAATGGGCCACTGCTGTACAGCAGGACAACTTTATCGGCAAGAATTTCTACGATCATCATTAATTTTAAGATGAACAGACTTTTAAATCCGTCTGCAGGGTGGTTAATGGCAGACGGGGAGACGGGTGTGGGGTGGCATGACGGTGTAGGATGGTGACTCGTGTAAAGTTGCAGTAGAAATATGACCCGTGTCTGGTGCATGTAGTAACGGGTCGGGGTGTGTACGGTGGGAAGTCTTGGTCCAGGTTTGTTATGATTGAAGTGGCTGCCAGGTGAATGAAAAGCTTAAGCTAACTGGGTCACTGGAGTTCATCGAAATGTCAGACCGTCGCCAGTAAACACTGCAGGGGGTGAACAGGGGGGGGGGGTGGGTTTGTGTGTGTGGGTGTGTGTGTGTGTGTGATCGTGTAGGTAAGGTAAGAGTTGGGTGTTTTACTACCCTTACACCAGGTGATTGCAGCAGGTCTGATTTCAGTGGTAGTGGCCTCAGCTGCCCGGCCCCCACCACAGGCATGCAGGCCAACAGTTCACTGAGTGCACATTCCACACCCCCACTCTAAATCAACAGTCGGACGGCCAGGTTTGTAAGGAGATAACAAAAGTGACGCATCACAACACAAGGTCCACATAGCCACACACACACACAAAGACCACATAGCCACACACACACACAAACCACATAGACACACGCACACTTGTCTTGGCAGTCAATGGTAAGGAAAAGCTATGGCATAATTAACTGAGCCCTGAAGTGAACAGGACCTGGGAGTCATTACAGATGACAGAACGCCAATGCCGTCGTGAGCAGCCCGAAAGCCACACTTCCAGTCACTTACATCCCAAGGTGGGAGGGCGGAAAGGAGAGACCGGCAGAGAAAAGACATATGTAATTTTAAAAGAATATTCTCGAGTATGAACATGGTGGAAAGGCTGTGGACTTTTATGAACATCTGGACACTCCAATTTCTAAATAATACAAGTGTGCGTTCCTCGTTCTACAAAATTCATGTATTTCCGACAACACTCAAAGAGTTTTCTTAGTTTGATCCGGAATACGAAGTACATGCATTGAGCTTCAGTTTGGTGAAAGTACGTCGACGGCATAACGGCCATATCGTCATGGTGCTAACCTTTTGGCTTAATTCAGACTAAGGCCAAAATAGAATGTACATGTTACGTCATTGGCCTATCCATGGTGCATCTATTAATGTAAAAATCATTCAAAAGTGCCAAGACATTATCCTGAAAATAAAACTTTCTGTAATGGCCTAACTCATTCATAGACGTGGGCCATTTTTGGTTATGGGGTTGTTTCTGCCCAACGTGGATGAAGGCCACTTTTACCTACAGTCATTTTGGCCTAAGTCTGACTGCATTGCAAAAGAATAAATAAGTTTTTTTTGCGAGTTTCTCAGAAGTACAAAAATTGACTTAGGCCAAAAGGTCAGCACCTTGACGATATTGTACTAAGAAGAAGCAAGAGGCCAGACAGACTATAAGTATAACACTATGATAGGACAGATAGAGGCCCTACCACACAAGCCCACCAAACACCCGCCGTCCCCTTGGAACGATAAGGCTCTATCTCCACTTTCTGGCTGAACTGAGTTAAACACTTCACAGTACGTCTATGGGCCTTCTCCACTGTGTGTCACAGTATCAAACAGATTCATTCGGTGTGTCATTTGTAAGTAGTACTAAAAAAAAAAAAATTGCTGTGCCATGAGCACATGAAAGTTTGATCATTCATTTCCCAAAAGTTGGTGGAAGGGAGTTAGAACATTGCCATAGGGAGACCTGATGTTACAATATTAAAACCAAAGCTATTGCTCAACAGTGGCCAATTGCAACAAAGAAAAACACAACACAACCGGTGGAAAGAAAGAAAAAAAAGAAAGAAAAAACTATAACTATAAGTTGGTCGTAAAGCTTTTCAAAATCCCACAATTCACAGGATCTGCTGATCCTCCTGGGAAAACACGGATGACTGAAGATTTCCTACCACACCACTTAGCGCAATATCTGAGGCAACAGGTTCGTAGTCATTCAAACCCACCCCCATCCCCAGCACACACACACACAACTGCTTACAATAGACTCCCTCCTATATCCGGTAATTCCCTTTATGCCCGTCTACCAAAAAAAAAAAAAGGATTTTTTCAAACACATCAATGCAAAGTTGACGTAATCCAGATCAGCGATGCACGTCAGCCGTTTGGCATTTTTTTTTTTTTTGGCGTTCTGAAGGTCGGGAGACCAGCGCGGAAACTGGCGTGTCATTGATACCATTCTTGGTTATTTGTGTCACTTGCAAAAGTTCAGTTTACCCCCGATTCCTAGGTTCGGGTATAAAAGACCCAAGCAACGGATGTCTTCCCCTTGTAATTTCTTTATTATTTGGAAAAAATTCATGAAGATTCTTGTATTCTCCACCCCCCCCCCCCCCCCGTATTTATAGCGGTATTAATAATAGCCACAAATCCGGCTCCTAACGCAGAGGGACTGGCGTCTTTTGCACAAGCTCGTCCAAACAAACAAAAAAAATCTCGATGCCTGAATCATGGTATCCTTAACTTGCATTTTAGTATAGACAAACATGCTCATAGAAAGGCATGACATTTTACTTTCCATTACAGAAGAAACTGGGATCGACCAAAGTATACAAATCTATTCATTACAACAAGACAACTCCATGCTGGTGTCAACGCGTGGAGGTGCCATTTCCGCACAGATTCACTGGAAACAACATGGTATGGAGATAAGTTTCAGACTTAAGACGATTCTTTGGAAGTTCGGCTGCCCCACATTACTTACTCTCTACGAATTTTTAGACAAACAATTCTAATAATTTTGGTTTCCAGCGATCCATGTTTACCAACAAAAAACAAAAAAAAACACTAATGCCCATCGCCCAGGGGAGATTTGTACTGACACGCGTTCAATTTGGTGAGAGGTCCCTGCAAGAAGAGAAACTTTAAAAAGTGTAATGATAATCTGGCTTTACTGAATCTATCTGAGAGAGGGTAGAGGGAGGAGGGGCCGGGGAAGCAGGTTTGGGTTTACCCCAGGCAATGCCGGATATCTCAGCTAGTAGGGTAAAACAGCAATGACTAATCGGGGTTGAAATCCTGGTGAAATACATGACGTGTGTAACTCCTATAGCTTTTTCCTCTAATTGCAATCCAAACTACGTGAGTGGAACATCACTGAAAAGAGTGAAAACGCATTGCACGCCATGTTCAGGAAGGAATTTCAAAATCATAGTAAGTATTCACATTAAAACACTTCAAAGCGCTGGACCTGTGCGTTATATTGAAATTTGTGGGTCATATATTGAAATTTGACGTTTGCACTGGGGACCCGTACGCACACAATCCCCACCCTTTCAACCAAAAAACAGAAAATGTGAAAGAATAATTAAGTAATGCTGTTGTTAGGAACATTTCGGGGGGGGGAGGGGGGGCTCTCCACCTCTGCAGTCGCAACAGGCTTTAAAAAAACTACCCCTAGTTTAAAAAAAAAAAACAAACAAACAAAAACTTGGCGGACGTACGTACTTGTAACAACATTCTTCATAAACAGACGTGCATGGAAGCTCAATGCAAATGACGTAACACTTCCAAAAAATGTAGTTTCATCAGCCACGCGTGGCAAGGGCAGAGAACCGAACAAGACATCAATCAAAATGCAACCCAAAAAAAAAAGTATCCGTCTCCGTGCCGGGTCATAAGCCCAGTGGTAGATTAGGTCACGTAAACCTGACCGCCACACAGACATCAAAGAGGCCACGATGACCAGCGGCATCGGATTGGTATTTTTATCGACCCGGCACTCGGCACTCTGACTTCACACACTACAATCTCTGACCTTTGGGCCATTGTTGAGAAGGCCAGCGTCTATTGCGGGATAACGGGATAGCCCGACAGGGAAAAAAAAAAGAAAGGAAGAAAAAAAAAACCCTAGCGGGGGATGGAGGTGTGAGGGAGAAAGGGGGTGGGTGTTGGAATACCGATACTGTCACCACACGACACAAAGCAATGACCACGTCCGCTGGTCAATATTTATTGACATTAGACGCGTGTGGATAGACGCAGCGAAGGGTCAATGACCCCTTAAGTCTCTAGTCTCACTCGCCCTCCTCCTCCCCTCCCCCAACTTCCCCCCACCCCTGCCCTCTAGTTAACCTCTCTACAGTTACTCCCATTCATAGCGCGGCGCGTGGAGTCAGTCCTGTGATCAAATTAGATCAGGGCCGCCGCTCTAATAACGGAATGTGATGATGCAAGGGAAGGTGGGAGGGGTGGGTGTTGGTGACCTGGTTCACTTTCTAGTCTTTTCTCACGGCTTTTATTCTTCACCTTTTTTTTTGTCCCCTACCGCAGCATTCACTGGTGCTCTAGCCCACCCCGTCTCTTTGCCCACCACCCCGACCTATTTGACGCCGCCCGGCCACTGTTTATGTATTGACAGCTGACAGCAGCGAAGCTCCATGCTCCCGACCGACCCCCTTCAATAGCACAACAAACACTGGCATTCACAATTCATAAACCACCCGCGTGCACTAATACAGGACAAAAATGGGGCGGGGGGGCGGATCGCGGAACGAAGAGCGACAGGATTCCTTCTTCTCTGACCCCTTCCCCCCCCCCCCCCCCAGTTTACATTTTGAAATAGAACTAACTGCTTGGATGTCAAACCACTGAATATTATTCTGTTCTGTTACTCATTAAGAAAACAACAAACAAAAAAAAAAGGAACAGCAATTAAACATGGGATTTTACTATTAATGGGTTTGTTTTTTCTTTCTTTATCTTTTCAAAGTAACGCCAAGACCGGGAATTCCCATTTCCTTTATTGAAACCACGCGCACAGAATTTCCACGTGCTTTAACCCGAAGATCATTAATACTGCAATCTAACAACTACAACACACACACACACACCTCTTAGGATGAAAGGGCTGCCATGCCCTCTGATATCTTGCTAAAACCGTAGTTGGCGTGAATATGAAGCTGTTATCGATACCGACCTAAATTTCATCGTCCAAAGACAATTCCCACTTGTCTTTTACATTGTATTTCGACCTCAATCCAGTTCTGTTTGGGCATTACAGTGCGTCCACAATGATATATATATATATATATATACTAATTGTCACACAATGCCCCTAAAACGTTTCACTGGTGGAGTCTAGCTGCTCAAGCACGAAAACTGCACAATATACATGCAGGAAGTACTCTTATCAAACTTCATCAGATACCAGCCAAATTGGAGTCATCAATCTCATCCAATTCCAGTGTAAGACTTTCACGCTCACAAACAGGTAATTTCCCTTCGTAATCTTCCTGCAATGCCTACACGAATTACTCTTTGGCTGTTGCTACTTGTATGTGCTTACCCTGGGGCGCGTAGGTATACCTACCTATCCCCAACCCCAAATCTTATCGAATCCCTAACCCTTACCTTTCAACCCAAAAAAACGGGAGGAAAACAAAAGAAAATCTGAAAGAATGAAATTAACTCAATGCTGTTGTTCGGAGTATGTGGGGAAAGTTTTAAATGGTTGAACAGTTCCATCTGACTGGAATCTTCTCGTTCTCTTGATTTCGCCCGTGAATTACGAATGCCGTGATCGACGATTATTTTGATTGACGCAATCGCCGGAGATTTTCACCTTGCACATTTGCCGCAGTGCTGTTGATTTTTTCTCGGGACCGGATTAACAACTGAGCAAAATAAACACATGCTTGGGGCATCAAAAGAAGGGGGGGGGGGGCACAGATATTTTTCATTGCCGCATTAACATGGACCAAATAGTGTAGTTGACCCAGAGTCCACAAAAAGGGGCGCCTGTGATAAATGAAAAAATTGAAATATTTGCTGGCGTATAAAACTCCATCTTTTATTTTTAATATTTTAAATGCATCAATGCTTTGTATGGTTTATTTCTGGTGATATTTTGAATTACATAGACAGTAAATGGGGGCATCAAATTTATTTAAGCGTTGGGGGCTCTAAAGGTCTTAAATCCGGTCCTGGTTTTTCCATGTTGGGGTGGGATGGGATGGGAAGCCTTCCGGTCAGTGTTTGGTTTTACATTTTACATCTGGTCACCAGCGAAATGTCCAAAATGATTTTGCGTGTTCCACTGTTGCTGAGATAGACTAAAGTGCACGGAGTAATCTTTCAGATTGAAAATTCATGGAAGTAATTATAAGAGCTGTCATAAATAAACTAATCGAATGAAAGTGAATTATCTAAGATGCAGTGAGCTAACAATCGCTGTATCAGTAAGAAAGCTACCCCCCCCCCCCCCAAATCCAAAGGTTTCTGGCAAATCCAGCAGGAGACGGTGTGTCCTGCCGGGTCATTCCATGGAATGTAACGGACCAGAGAATCCAAATTTCCGTGTCCACAACATTCCTCTGTACTCACAAGAATACAATATACTAGGAAACACTTCGTAGGTCCCCACCTGACCCTAACCCGATTCCCAATCCTGCCCTCATCCTTAATCCTTAATCCAATCGTATCCCTCACCCCCCACAACCGTGCCCACATCGAATCTGCTTGATACTTTGATACACAATGGAGAAGGCCCATCCTTAATCCAATTTTATCCCTCACCCCCACAACCAAAAAACAAAAAGGAAAGACAGACTGTAATTCTCAATTCCCAGCTCACATTGCAACTCGAAAACCGTGGACTTTCGATTTCTCAGCTTCCATTTCCAGGATGCAATAGCAAGATGAACCCTGAAATGGAAAGTTTCATGCTGAGCTGCTCCTATTTCAGTCATTATAAATGAAAAAAATAAATTATAGACTCGATAAATAGAACCTCTGACCCCTGTAAATTGATGTTTTCTTTTTCAAGCAAAACATTACTAATAATTTACTACCATGTTTCTCTGTTATAGAAAACCATGATAAGAACTGGAAAATCTTCATAAGGCTAAAAATGGACTGAAATCACAATTCTAGTCTAAGGGTAGCCACGCAAAGGCCACCGAATTCGGTCACCGAGCCACTAGGCGCTTTAGGTGAGAAAAATTGCACTATATAAACGGACCGAATCTAAGTGGGCTCTGTGTGCAGTTATTGAAATTAAATAGTGCAATTCTTCTCACCTAAAGCGCCTAGTGGCTCGGTGACCGAATTCGGTGGCCTTTGTGTGGCTACCCTAAGAAACTAGAAAGTTCTGCGCCGACAGTCAAGTTTTCGATCTCCGATGTCCTAATTAGGTCAATGATTTCTACATGTATGTAAATATGAGTAGCTCGTGGTTAAACTGAGAAAAACGTGCATGTTCATAACATTCAAAGTCATGATTTGCACTGTGTTCGTGGCACTGTCAGGGCATTCATAAATCACGAGAGGAGCTCTCCCATGGAGAAACGAGTGCTGTCAAACCTCTGAAGAGATTTAAGTCCCCCCCCCCCCCCCCAAGTAATAATAAAACTAGGTTACTAGTAAGACACCTGAGTGAGTTAAAGGTCGAACATCACTTTTCTGCATCTGAAAGTGGTGAATAATTTTCATAATCATACTATACCATTTTAATTCTTTTTTTTTTTCCTCCTTTGACTGAAGTCGGGGGGGGGGGGGGGGGGGAACGAAAAGATTTCAGAAGCAAAGAAAACTAAAAGTGGGGACAAATTTCCGCACTGGAAAGTTCAAAGGGACGAATGACACCGCCCACCCGCCTTTTCTTCCAGCCCGCCAAAACAAAGTCAAAATAGATCAACGATTTAAAACTGTCCGAATTCAGAACAAAATCGCTAAAACAAAAAATCATTTACGCCTGCATATGTAATACTTGTGATCCATGAAAATGAAGGACAATCTTATACTTCATGGGTCTCGGGATTACCACCAGAAACACAGCTGTATTGAAGACGTGACCTGTGTGCAATGGCAAGGCGCACACCTCGGCTTCCTTCTGTCTACCCTCAGTGTCTTGAAACAAAGACAACTATTGCAACAACAACCCATTTTAAATATCCTCCACGCGATTCCACATAGAACCACTCGATACCAGTCAACAAAGAATGGTTGAGTCTGCGATCAGCGATGGCAGGGTAGATCCAAGTGTGCTTGTGACTGTAAAATTATTATCAAATCAATAACCCAATTTTCTGTCTGGTTAACAAGTATTATTAGCAAGTTTTGTCTCTGTAACTAGTACAATCCGAGACGAACCATTCCTTCTCCCACTATATGTTCATAAATTGCACGAATATAAATAAATACGATAATTACTATTTTTTATCATTCAAAAAGGGGAAGAGGGCACATACTTTGCCACGTTCTGCATTAGAAAATATGCAAAACTACAACTAAATGTACTTTGACTGTCTGCCAAATTCTACAGCAACCCCATATAGGTTTTCCACGCTATTCTCTTTTAAATAATTCACTGGATAATGGGAAGGGTGTGGTGGAATAAATTTAATAAGGTGCTGATCACTTCAAACCTATTATAAACAAAAGCACATGAGGATCAAATGTTGCTGCAGCTGTCAGTATCATTTTCTAATTTATTGTATGTATAAAATATCCTGATATCTAAGACTGTAAAGTGATCCAATCACAAACTCGGGGGGGGGGGGGGGGGTGAGAAATTCCACACTTAATCATCTGAATAGGAGAGTGAAGGCGCAGGTTACAAGAGGATTGTTTTGTCTTGAGGGTTGAGTATCCCGACACTTTTCAGTTTCATCTTTTTTATATTTTTTCTATTTCCAGGCTGGATGAAGACATCTTATCAGTCCTTTATATGTACTACTTTTTCCAGCATCATGACTGTGGAAATCATGGCTTGGAAAGTCCATTTATACCATAAATGTATCAAATATAATGAGATGGGTTTGATGACTACATAAAATCTTTTTGTCAATGTCAGTTAACTAGCATTTAGCCTGCCTAGATCAGGGGTCACCAACCGACGTCAGTTCATCCGGCCCGCCATAGTACTTGATTTTGTTTGATAAAACCAGGGATATCTAGAGTTGCGGGATGGACAGATTGCTTATGCGGCCCGCGCTTGTAAGTCTGTCAGTTATCCGGCCCTCTGTGAAAAAAGTTTGGTGACCCCTGGCCTAGATAATCAAAGTTTAGGCTAAATATCCAGTTTTCCTCGCTTCCTATTCATTTCCAAAATATCTGTAAACTTCATAGACTGCTGACCAATTCCTCTAAAGTGCTCAGCATTAAACAAGAAAAAAGGGAACAGAAATTAATTCTGAGAATTAACTTGGGATCACAAAGAAACCTTGAACTCTAACTACCGCATCCAAACTGCCAGGACAACATGCAAAATGAAAAACAAACTATTAATAACAATATCATTATCAAACTATCAAACTAACAAACTATGGAAGGCAGCAAGGTTCCAACTGATACACATAGGCTACAGACTACAGTATAATGATGCCGTACCACACTGCCCGGTTTATGGGAGAAAAAGCAACAATAGATCTGCCCAGTGAGTGACCATTTTAATAATAATAAAGGGACACCCCAAGATGCACAAATGTACACGAGCTATATTTAGCTAAATTGAATGTCAATACCGCTAATTATGATTTCCATACAAGGGAAAACTTGTACAAAATACTGTGCACAACACCCTTCATAATCATCGATGATATAAAATTAGTATAATTTATAACGTGCATTCTGTCACCACTGCCTGGCACTATAATGGACTGAACTTCTTTTTTTCTTTTAACTCTTTATATGCCGTGAATTTTTCCACATTTGCCAATACAGGAAGAAAATAGTGGGGGAGATGAGTGAAAAGCCAACTACAGCAACATTTATGAATAGAAAGACGACTTTCTTTTGTCCCGAAACAAAACAGCCGAGCACAATGTGCACCGGTATTTCAGTGATTGGCACAAACATGACCAGCGGAAGAACTGATTCATTGGCTATTGGCGCACAAAGAGTTAAAGAAAAAAAAAAGTATTCCTCATGTCCTTTCAACACCATTACATAGCTGTGCCTTAAATTTCAAAACTGTTGCAGGTTTGCAATAACATTTTAATATTAATATTTTTTCCATGTCCCAATCAAAGATCTGACTGTTCCAACAAATCTGCACTACCGAAACCAAGATCTGGCCTGCACTCCACTAGACCTGGCCAATGCCTGACAGCAGGATAAACAAACTAATCAGTCTTCAGGATTTCCCTTGAACATGTTGATCAACCAAGTAAACAATGCTAATATACAATATACCAGCTCATCAGATATCTGATGAAATTGTGTTGGGTAAAAAAGCATAACAAAACTGGACAGAGAAGCATAAAAATGAAGACCACTGGACACTGATCAAATCATGATGAGGATAGGAGACAGAGTTGAAATGTTGCGAGCTGCAAACTGGGATGTGACAGCACCAAATTGTTGTCATTTGTAGACAACGATTCACAGGACAGTAAACTTCCCAGAACTGTCTAAAGTACTGTAATACTGATCTAGGCCAACAAGCAATTTCATATCTGGTCAATGCTGTGAAACCAAACTGAATGACCAAATTGAATCAAACTGTAAAAAGTAACAGGTGGCATCACCTACAGATTACAAAACAATTTATGCATAAGTCTGACATGCATGATGTGGTTCAAAAATGAGTAAATCAGAAAGCAGGACTGTTCCAAAACACACTCCAAGTTACAGTTAGATTTCTCACAGACTGCGCATCTGCAATTGTAAATCATGATCAGTTCAGCGGCTACCCTTGAATGCTAAATCACATTTTATTTTACCTGCTGAAAAACTAACAACTGAAACCATGTTATTGTTAACCTTTCACTACACGGCCAAACAAGGTAAGTCTTTCTGAAATGAACAATAACTATCCCAGCAGTATCTGGCAAACATAATGCATTAATCACTTCAGTGATCCTCAGCTGGGAATCTAGAGCAGGTTTATTCCTCTAAATGCAAATTAACATTACTCTTCTCCCTGCTAAAGCTACATCCATTTCTTAGGACTACTATTCACCTATGTCGGACTTGTATAATTTACCTGTATTAGTCTAGTGATGCTTTTCCTTATTTCTTTAACTGAAGATTACAGTGTAAAGATATGAATGTGGAGGATTAAAATTTTCAAAAATACAGAGAGATGATTGGAAAATTAGTATAGCTTCTAAAATAAAATAAAGAACTCATTCACCACTGGCGGTGATATGTTAGGATTAGGTCCAGTAAATTATGTCCCATCCTGTACCACTGTATTGATGAAAGTTAAAGGGAGTTAATGACTAATATGGTACAATAATTTTTAAAACAATTAACAAAGGTGTGAGACTTGCTGCACCACAGTGAATGTCCATTATTT
The DNA here is from genome assembly GCA_963931925.1 of Onchidella celtica. Lineage (NCBI taxonomy): Eukaryota > Metazoa > Mollusca > Gastropoda > Systellommatophora > Onchidiidae > Onchidella > Onchidella celtica. The sequence continues at coordinate 13,444,331 of OZ007570.1, read as the reverse complement.
TGAAAGATGATGCTCTTGGGGGATAGTTTCTATCACTGAGTACATCTTTTCCACCTCATCAATGTTAACAATTAAATAATCCATCCTCTCGTTCTCCTTCACACAAACCCTGATCATCAAATGCTGACATTTCAATTAAAGAAGCTATTTCAAAATGATTTTGCAAGTTTGAAAAGCAAGTTATACACCAGGGTTGTTACTGTTGGGAAAAGTTAACCTTCATTTCTTCACTCCTCTTCCAGGCCGCTTTATTAATTGATTTCAACGATGGCCAGTGGTAAGAATTCTCAGCACTTACAATCAGGGAAATGGAAGGTGCGCATGAGTCATGATTACAGTACTGAAACCACGGAACAATGTCTGAAGTCAAGGAAATAGATGTCTCGGAGATATCAGGATCAGGTATGATGCTGAGATTAGTGCCAGCACACCAACAAATACCAGAAGTATTAATAAAAATTGCTGTAAAACCGTAAATATTATCAAATGCATGCAAAATCATTGTAATGGCAACAAATGATATACAACTGATACTATTAAATGACCAAACAAAACATGACAGATAAATCTTCAACAGCATGCATTAATTAGGTCAACTGCATACTCAGCCGTCAAAAAAAAAAAAAAAATGCACAGAAATTTGGATGCAATGAGAATGTCAAAACTGGAACTAGACAAGCTCGACAAAAGCACAAATGGTTGCAAGCAGGGGTAACAGTGTCAATTGGAATTTGGTGAACGGTCATAACCAAAGCTTTACCTGACTCCGGTAGAGCGAAGAGCCAGGAGCCTGATGAGGATAAACATAAGGATGACCACCTGACCGAGCGTTTGCAGCCCAGCTTTGTTGCTGTTGATGGGGCATCGAGTATGATGACTGAGATGACATATCACTTTTGGAGTGTTGTGTAGATGGAGCCACATCATCACGACCACTTCCTGAGCTTGCTGCTAATGTTGATGAGCCTTTAGGATTTATACCCGTACTTGTGGACTGCAGTAAATGATTCAATGTTGGAGTCGTCCCGACTGGCCCATCAGAATAATTTTGATTGGTGCCAGATTGCATTCTCTGCGGTGTAAAACTGTGGCTCTGATTTGATGAAATGTTACCAACTGGCCCTATTGAATTTGCTGGCACTGAGTGAAGTGGATGCATGGACATTGGTGGTTTGTTTGATGCAGCACCTGGATAGTACCTTGGATGCTGAGTGTAGTGGCCCTGTCCTGGATACTGAGAACTGGATGCAAATTCTGAAGTTCCAAAATTTGGCGTGGGTCTACCTGGCACACATTCATCTTCTGATGGGCCACTTATACCAAAGTCTTGACCTGATGTTTGACCAGGAAACTGCGATCTGTAAGCATTTGTGCCAACATATCCAGCTCCTGTCATCTGATTTGGTTGCATATGAGAAGCCCCATTGTTAAATGATCCATCGCTCATTTTATCAAAGTGCTCTTGAGAATATCCAACTCGAGCATGTCCACTAGAACCTCCGCCCCCGGGAGAGCCAAATGTACCATTGTTCATAGCTATGTATAAACCTGATAAGAAAGTGATTAGCCTCCTCAATTTGCTTCATCAGATTAGAATACAAAACTAATCATAGAGATATCACAAAGAGTTTGCCCCCTCCCCCCACCAAAAAAAATATTTCTTTTTTTACTCAGGAAATGTAGATAGACTAGATTAGATCTAATATTTCCCTTCAATCTACATTAAGCTTTAGGTATTCTTGAACCAGCAAATGGTTTCAAGGTGGTCTGCATTTTGTCCATGTGCTCATGAAGATAGGACTAGATCTATTTCTAGATCTATTTCTAGATCTAGTGTTGACTCATCCACTGACTGAACAGAACGTCATACACTATCAATGTACACCATACAAATTCAGCAGGGGAGCAATATGCAGACAAAAAAAAAAAGTGGACATGAGACATCACCATTATATTCTAAACAGTTGTTTCCAATCACAGTGTCAGGCTGTGTAGGTTAATATTCAGACTACATCAGACACTGAGTGAGGCTTGTTTTCTGAAACAGCCTCTCGTGGCCCATGAAGACTATGATGGTGGACAGTTTCGGTCCAACATCCCTGTGAAGAAAGAGCTGGCAAGGAATAAATATGTCAGTCTCAGTGAGCTCTAGATCTCTAGGTACTTACCGACTAAGGTTAAAGCACGTCCTTATGCCATATGAATCTATCATCTACTTTCGAAAACTGTTCTCTGCAGTTAGATACACAATAAATTCATGAGAAACAGTAACGCACGTCTTGCAAAGTTGTATCCACAACGTCGAAGGTCTCAGGGAATAACCTCTGCTAGCTTCCTGGTATTAGATTCTCGGTATTCCTTTGGTTCACTTCGCACGTGGGTTCCACGCTGATGCCGATTGATGAATAACAACAAAAACAAATACAAAAAAAAAAAGGTTAGGCGCCAGGCAGCATGGTCTTATCGTACAGAGATATTGTACACTTCAATAAGCGGGAATATCACAGATTTTCGACAGTTTTGAATTCATCCGCAATGGCGTGTTACAGACTGGGTCGAATGTATCACTCTTATCAATCTCGTCCTACTCATTACTTTCGATTTGTCAAGCTTCCGTGGAAAGGTTACACTCAAACGGAGTTGTTTTGGCACACAGCATCCGCCAAACAGTACTTGGGAATTCTTTTCTCCAATGCCTTGACTGAGCGGAGGTTTACTTTTCGGGTTTGTGATGCGTCATGCTTTTTTTTTTTTTCCTCTCTCGCTCCGTTCTTCAGCCATCACTTATAATCATCGCTTACAAAAACCTCCTGCGTTGGCGGAAGTTTTAGAAGCTTCAAACTTTTGCTTCACAACAGTAAAATTTCAGAGGAGAATAAAAGGTACAGGGGTTCAATATTTTACTTTGCCCGTTTTTTCCTGTAGACTTTGGCCTATGTCAGTCTAGCATTACTTTACTATCTTTCACAACAAAGAATATAGCGCATGTATCTCAGCTGAGGGAGGGAAAGGTAACAGCCGCTCAGGTCTCACTGACGTCAAACGAAGGCCAAAGCCCGCAGATGATATCGAACGACGGTTTTGTTTTTTTTTCTTCTTCTTTCTTTCAAGTATGTGTGCACGGACGGGCGCCTGAGTAGTGGCAGGGGGTTAGGCACAGTTTTACAAAATTTGTTACCAAAACTTTTGGATAATGTTCGAATCTGAACAACTTGAGTAGCGTAAAATACAACATAAATCTAGATTCTAGTATACTGAGGGCGAAAATTTATACTGGCTGTTCCCGTTATAAAACACCATCCCGCGTATCAGAGAGGTTTGGGCTACACAAGGCTCAAAGCGCGCACCAAGCGAGGAAAGAGGTCGACAATCGACTGACAGAACGCCAAAGGTGAAAGGGAGACAAATCTCGCATTCTCGGCAAGCTTATTTTGCCACACTGGGTGAGTCAATCGACTTTGCCCGCCTAGAAAACTTGCCCGTGGAGAGAGAAGGAACTACTTCAGAAAGATTTTCACGTACGAAGCAGAAAACTGAACCGTTGCGTTGTTGTCTCCCATTTTTTTCTCCATCAGCGCTGCATGGTGCACACAACCACAAGCTTCTACGTCGTTTTGCTGTTGTCGTTTTTGGACGGCGTTATTTGCCCGCACGTCGATATAATGTTGTTATGCAAGGATCGAAAATTACTTGACCATTTCCTCATTTCTTTTCCTCACTCTACCTGTTATTTCGCTTCAGGTCTTCCTGCTTTGTTCTGAAGTAACTGGTGTTTAAAACTGAAGTGTGATCTGAGTTTATACATGTATTAATTCACGTTCTGAAGATCTTGCTGTGGCCTACATTTAAACAGGAATGTTACGGGGCCCTTGCAGAACAGACACCCATGAAGAGGGAGCAGCATAACAATGAATACACAGGCATAAGGGGCATAACTGTGGTTTTGTTGCACGGCTATAATTTTACATTTACCGCAAGAGTTAATTATCCTTTTGAACTAAGACATGGCGAGAATTTCTTTCTTTGCTGCCCTTCAATTTTGTGAGCGGATTATCGCCCTTCCTTACACAATGGTAATTACATTTTAATTAATGTAATTACTGTATATTTTTTGTGTGTGTGTTTGTATTTGTACACTTCTTTAATCCCATTTGGGAAATTTGTCTTAGTGTCCTTGCAGCCCTGTTAATTTTATCATAAAATTTTGGAGATTTGAACTAAATTAAAAGGGACTCTTCATTTGGTTGTTCGTTTGCATTAAAATGCCCTGTCACCAAACATCATAGTAAATAGTGAAAATACGATGTTAAAAAAGAAAATGACGAGTGACAAAGGGGACAAGCACGTGATTAGACTGGACAGACTAGCAAAATTGATCACTGTCAGCAGATTGTGGACGGGAATTCCTGACAGAACCATTTCCTGAACTTCTAATGTAACAGGACAACTCAAACCTCAAGAGGTACATGGGTAAGCCCATACGTTTACTTACCCAGGGAAAACAAATTTTAAAAATCCCCAAAATCAGGAGATTTCCTGATAATTCCCATCACTGCTGCAAACAATCATCTGCAATGATGGAACAGAAACACAGATATAAAAAAGTGACAACTCCAAAACTGCAGTAATGACCATTTAATGTTTATGAACAAAAAATTACTGACTACAATTTACACCAAGTATTTTGTGCATGACATAAAATGAAGTTGCCTTAGCAAAGGGTAACCAGTATTAATACAAATAATAATAAACAAAAATAAATTTTATGCAGTTCATTAAGTCAAACCCATTCAGCTCAGACACTTGCTTTGAGGAAGGGATCACTAAGAAGTGAAATGCAATAACTGGGTCATAGACCTACTCCAGTCTTTGTTTTCAACCACACACAAATGGTTAGAGCAGGGCAAACTTTTTTCCCCGGAGGGCCATACAAGTGTCCATCTTGTGGATAAAGTGGGCTGCATTTAAAACTATTTCTCAGAGCTCAACATTTTTTCAATTAAAAAAAAACGAAACTCAGTAACTCAATTACATGTATTACATTTTACATTTTATTGAGATCTAATATAGAATTACTATCAACGCTATCATTTAAATACAGTTTTTAATACTTCTTTGCTCACTGACAATGACATAATTTTGCAAGCAGATTAAAATACATGTAGTTTATTACAATTAATTTATCGGAGATCTATGAAAATAGCTGGGTGTTACTTGCCAAGCCATCATGGGCCATATAAATGCCTCAGGGTCAGACCAGTCTGCCCACCCCTGGGTCAGAAGATTTACACTATTGTTGTGTTCAAGCTCAAGACAACCTAGATAATATCAACAATCTCCAGCAAAACCATCAAAGTCTAAAAAGATCAACTTTACGGTAGAAAGAAAATACTGATTATTAGTGACACTGCAAACTGAGGTTGATGGTTCAATCAAATGCCTTTTTTTTTTTTTTGGTAAGGCAGTTCCACTCATAATGCAGAATGAAGTCTTCTTTTGCTTTCCATAAAAAAAACAGAATTTCCCCCAATTTCAGGGTTCAAGATTTTTGCCAGAGACCATCAAAATTCAAATAATCTTGAAACACCTGAAGTTATGTGGTCATTTACAGTTTGCAGCTGTACTTTAACCCTATTACTGCTACATACACATTTCCCCAGTGCTACATACAGAGCTTTTTAACGAATTATGGTGGTATAGTAAAATTGCTGTAACTCTTCGGAATAAAGTTTAAGCCCGTAACTATATTTCTTTGGAAAGGACATTGGATGAGTATTGTAAAAAAGAAAAGGCATGCCAGTTGCCACTGTAATTGACCAAGAACATCAGTTAAATGCAGTGACAAGGTTAAACACTGACATAGGATTGGTCAGTGGGATTTTTAAAAAAAATTAATAAATAAAACTAAAACATAGCAATTTAATTCCTTTAAAGAAGATACATGTACATGCATTACAAGAGTGAAAAAGCAACAAAAAAGTTATGAGACATATGATCAAGTGACCTAGATTAGTCTTCCATAAGGTTATTCACTATTTACATGTAATTAACACTGAAAGCAGCAGATTTTCATTTTTTAACTATGATTACGTTTACTTGAATCTGTGTGAAAATTATGAGCACAGATATTTTAAAAACAGGTTATGAGACACATAATGAAATGATGTGTTTTCCATTATGTCATTTCACTATAATTAATATTGAAAGCAAGAGATTTTCATTTTCTAACTCTAATTGTGTTTATTAGAATCTGTGTGAAAAATTATGAGCATATATATATGACCATAACATTTCAATTTTAGGAACATAAATATTTTATTCAGTTATAGGTAACAATTATGCAGCTACTCATAAGAAAATGAGCTTTTATAAAAGATAGGACAATGTGGGCATGAATTCTGAGATTTATAACTCAAGGGTACCATGAGTCTCGCACTGAGCATTAAACCCCATTTTAATCTCCCCAGTTCATACTCCATACCATAGCTCCTGGGTTCAGCCCCAGACTCTCAAACAAAGAAAAACTACTTGACACTCACCACCAATTAGTATCAGAGACAAAGTATACAGAAATAATTACATTTCCAAGACACTCCCCCCTTCCTTCCGCCAAGTCACAAAGATGAACAGTCACAATTGCAAACTTTTTCATCCATTTTAATGTAAACAAAAAAAAAAGGATACAGTAATAAATGACATGACAACAAAAATGTGCTTGAAATGTGCTTGACATCTGACGAGTAAGACTTCCTAAGAGGAAAATAATCAATACACCATCAGCTACCCAGCAGGACTCTCTAAGTTCATGCAATTGCATCAGAGTTATCTCAAAGTACAGATAGAGTTACATATGTACGATGTTTACATTTCACATAGAACACCATTTATATTTATAATAAATATGTATAATACACATAAACCAAAGCTGAAGGACTAAATGAGCATCAGTAGGTGAACTATACATCATTTTCAAGTCTGAAATGTTGGACAAAAGGCCAACCAAGTTGTGTAGAACAACTGTTAATATTTCTCAGTGTCATGTACACATTCGAAGTCACTGAAGTTGAGCCAACTATTTCACTTTCAGAAGAGCAAGTTGTACAAAATATTCTGATTTCATTGGTGAAAAAAAAAATAGCAAGCTCCAGATTCCAAGAGATGAGAAATATCGCATATGGAGTTTATTGCATAGCAGTTGAAACATTGTCAAAATTCTCTACAAGAGGCAGAATTTTTTTTGACACAGCTTTGTTTTCCTTCACTTATTTAAAATCCAAATATGATGAAACTACATGTATAGTAGTTATTTATGGAAAGCTCACTGATTTGCCCTGGTTTCAGATTAACAGTATTGGAGAAAATCAAACACAAACAACCATATTACATCACACTCTACTGCAGCCCAAGAAGGTCAATAATCAATCACTGATTTTGCCTCTGAAGAAATTGTAAAAGTAATTAACCCATACCCCGTGCGCTACCCGTAAAGCCCGTTGCCCCGTCAGTGACCTTACTCACGGAGAATCTTATCTGGGGTCACTGACCCGTGCCGCTAGACGATGACCACATACGCTGTCCACGTGGTTCGGTTTTTATTGATCGGTATGAAAACATTCGCTGCTATGCCTTATCACGCTTGATAATGAATTAACCAGCAAAATCTTAGTCTGTCAGTCTCTAACCAATGATCTGACTTATGATTCCAAACTGACAGCTGGAGTTTTCATGAGAACGAAGCATGATAACTAGCCACGCCCTCCCAAGCCCTACACAAACGGTTTCATCCTGATTGACACATACTAATAAAACAATGTGGGCATTTGGGGCAAAGATTATTTCAGAGCTTGTTTCTGAATGGTTCTTAGATACAGACAACTCCAGATGGTCGTCAGCTTGTGAGAAAATGAGATAATATTGCAAATTTGTTGAACATCAGTTCGCATGTCGATGTTACATCTTTTGAAAGTGTGGGGAGAGCCTTTGAAAGCTTAGTCTTTGTGATTCCGACCAGTGGTTCACTGGTTAACATGTCCATGTCACAATGCGTTTGATTTAGAAGAGATACAGTGAACAATAACACGGTGGTTACATCTCAAAAATGTCAGTGACCCGACGCCTGAAAATAGGGCTTGCGCGTGGCGCGGTCAGCTTGACCAGGGCGACTTTTGCCGCCCGTGCGGCGTGAGCGCTTGCAAGTCAATACCGACTATTGCCGCCCCGCGCAGGGTGAGGGTTAATGAGCAAAATAAGCTTTGGAGTCAAATCAAATCTGGGTTACATTATTGTGTCACTCTTTGTTAGTTTATCATCTTTTGAAATGGTTTTCTCAAAAAGTTATTTGAAACTCAGTCTTTTTATAATCTGATCAATAATAATGTACACATTTCTTTGAGAACTTTTATCCTGTATTTCAAATGGCAAGCAACAATCAGCTTGCTGATAATTGACGTAACTGGTGTTTATGTATTACAAATTTGTTTCACATAATGTGTTATCTGAGCCTGAAAATGAAGGTCTGAACTCACTCCTGCAAATGTACATGCAGCTTTATGGCACATACATGCATGTACATGAAAAATTCAGGTATATTTTCTACTTTTGAATGGTTTTGCCACACTGCCTCACACACATATGTACATGTATTTACTTGTGTCAGCCCATACATCTAAACACAAGGATGAAAATAGACAACTTTGGCGTGAAAAAAAAGAAAGAAACAAAACATTTGCCTGCTGATGTCATTTCTGGCAAAAAAAGACTTGCGCCATGCAACTTGTGGTTATTGTAGATATGTGTTCTTCAGTTTAATAATGACATAATGTAAAATTTATAAATGTGATTCTACATACATGTACAAAAGAACAAGTCTGAAGATAAAAAATGATCATTATTCATATCAGCCACCGACACACTTTCGTGCCAAACGTGTGGTCCTATGTGACAGGTTAGCCCAAAATACAGACAAAATTACAAGAACGTCTCACTCCCAAAGGAAACAACTGAATCTAATATTATTATTGTTTCCAGTTTTTCTCTGATGAGAGCAATTAAAAGGTTTGGTGACATTTATATGTAAAAATAATCAGAAAGGAATGAGAAATTAATTGAAACCAAACATAAAACAGTTTCACCTGTGATGAGCTCTGAACATGAATGTGGGAAAAAAAAAAAACACAATGACAATATGGTGATCAATCAATAATATCTCAATCTGCTTGCTGTTCAATTTTCTTCTCGTAAAATTTGAGTATTCTTGCCATTCGCAATGAAGCAAATTTGAAAATTCTGTAAAATCAGAAAATACTCCTTCCTCAGTGTTGAGGTGGAGCTCTGTTCGTTAGTAATGTACACCTCACCTCTTGCTGTGCTGTTCTTAAATTGTAGCAACCAATTACAGACAATTTTACACACTGCATTTTAGTGTAAATTAATCTCAGGCTTGGACTGCCAAGACATCATAGTAATCATCAAACAGAAAAACAACAAAAATTTAATCCATTACAAAAACTGGCTCTAAATGTTGTTACTACATGTATAAAACACTTCCCTGAGCTGAGCAAGAGCAGATGAAGAAATCTGGATTGACAATTTTCTGAAGAGGAAGCCCAATGCAAACAAAATCCTTAATCTGACTTAAAATGCTTAGGTAAAAGTGCAGTTTAGCCCCCCAAATTGTCTTGGGCATTTTCATCGATCATTATAGTAATCATCAATAACTGTAGATGATTTTAACACAGGAGCTGGGGGTGCATTTAGTAATTGATAGCAGTAACTTAAAATACCTAGCACTATAAGTGGGGGGGGGGGGGGGGGCTAAACTGCACTTTTACCAATGCTTAAATGACCCCCAAAAAGTTAAAACAAAATTGTTTATAAATGATTTATCACACAAATAATAACCACAGGAGGGAAAACAACCAGTTTCACAAATATCAAACTGGAAAAAATCAATATTACAAACTTTAGAAGTCCACTGCTTCTGTCTAGCAATTGAAACGGCGATTTCTAATAATTTTATGGTTGCACTCTTGTGTCTCTTTAGTTTCCCACAGACAAGGCTGACGAACCAAGCTGGCAAATCAAACTGAACATTGCTTTTTGTGACTGGCTGTTTTTACCTTGTGGCCTTCAAATAAGGGTGGAGCTAGGATTGATCTTGAGCCTTACTGTCAACGGGATCAGTGTGGTGCAGTAATCTCTGCGTTTTACTATAGTGTTTCAATGCAACATGAACCAGACATTCTGTATGAACTGATCCACTAATACTGATGACCAAAATCAGACAAAGCAATAACAAGATCATAATAATCTTAAGACTCTGAAGACATTTTGTATCAGCACACATTCTGCTATTGGCTACAGCAAATATTTTTTAACAAGCAAGGCCCATAACTGATGAGCTCTTTGTTTCTCAGGGCCTAAGTCTAAGGATGTTGGCCTTGTACTGACCATAACCCCTACTCTGTCAGCATTTGTAGTTTATATATCTATAAGTAAGACTGAAGCTCAAAACTTACACCCAGAACTCCAATAAAAAAAAACAGAAATTTATATACATTTTACATAAATTTCTAAAAACAATACATGCAGTGTTGTTTGTGATGGATGTATGTGAATACAAATTCCCATAGTGCTCAGCAAAGACATTTTTCAAATTTGATTCTTACCTTTTCCATGCCTAGTCTTATGGTTTAAAATTTCTGGCTTTGCCTGTCAATATTCTGTAGTTATGCAGTACTTTCATGTGCACTGTCGCATTATTGATATGTATAAAATAATGAGAATCAAGAAGTCAAGGAAGGCAGATAAGCCTGGGCATAGAATGGACTGGTTTTCTTGCTTTATACATCTACAATAATACACGGGAAGCCGTTTAGTGAGACTGGGCGGATTGAATAAGTGGAGAATTATAATGGAGAAGACTGGTGAAGATCCCTCACAGTGCAGATCAAAAGCACCCCCCCCCCCCCTCCCGTAGTTCAATATTCTTCACCATTAATGCTATCCATCCATGTACTTCCAGCAAGATTACATGTCTCAGGTTGACTTCAAATTATTCCATCAGCAAATCAAATAAAATTCTTGGGACAGACGATTCAGCACCAAGTGTTTGGAATCCATGTTATTGAATTAGTAAAATCAATGAACTCAATAAATTCAAGATTACAAGGAGATACATATCATCAGTGTAATTCTCTGTCTACCTTCACTTTTTGTGGACCAATCTTTTTTGTTCCAAAATGAATCTACTACATGTATTACATGTCCTAACAAAAAATATCTGTCATCCTTTTGAAGATATGATTTTGTGATTAATGTGTTAAAAAAAATGACTCAATTCCATCCAGTGAAGGAAATAGATACAGTTTTTTGCTCTTCTGCAAAATTTTGTAAAAAGTGCTTAGACGATCAAAGAATTACACCGACGACATACACATGTGTATATATTAATGTCACCTCACCTGTCACCTTCATCGTCATCGATGTTAGCTGCTACAGTGGATGTCACGACAAAATCTCCTCCACCCAATCCTGTCCTTAGCTTTCCTAGTTAGTTCACTTATTTCCAGCTGGCTGACTTTCTTGATGTTATCGTGATATGTAATGGGTGGTCTTCCTTGTTTTCTCTTTGTTTCTGTCTTTCTGTTTAATGTATCCTATATAATATATCATATGCCTAAAATTTGGCATCGAATTATCTGAAGTTTAAAAAAAGATTTTGGCTATAAAAATGTAATAATAATAATTATCTTTCATACACCATATTAAGGGTAAAAACCTTAATCTATGCAAGCTGAATGGTTAGAGAGTGGAACAATCACATTCCAAGTGAATTATAGGTAAACTAATCAACATCAATACAATGACAAAGTAACATAAATCTGCAACAAGCTTACAATTACAGCTCTAAGGTACTTTGTCTTTGTATGGCACTAAACCTGTCAAAACACAGTGCAAAAATATTGATATCTTGCCAACTAACCATTAAAATTTTATAAAATGTAAGCAGATATGTTGTAAATTATGTAAGTACGGGGGATAAGTGTGCATAAAAATAACAAGAAAATCTTGACAGAAGCACAGCATTCTGTACCAATACCACTCAGATGGATATCTGGTGTGATGCACCAAACCTTTTGTCATCATCTGGATAAAACTAACATACATGCACACAAATATGACATGTTCTACCCTAGTGACACCATTTAGAACAAAAGGTATAAAGCCAACTTTTCAAGGCCTAACTTAAATGGCATAAAGATTTGTAATATTTGGAAAAATTTTGGTCCAGATCAGTGGCTTAATACAACTTTTGTGACCTGATTAAAGAAAACTTTCACAATGTTGTTTGGTCTGTGAGGGGTGCTAATGCTAGACAGCCCCAAAATGTGATAATGTCTCAACATGCCAGTCAGCTGATCACAGCTATGGCAACTAGAAACTGCGGATTCATCAAACCAAAGGTACCTGACAGAATAAGATGAGAAGCTAGCGCTTTTAGAGTGCACAGATTTCGCATCACCACCTAGCAGTGAATGCACGGAAGTCATGAACAATGCCATATTTTACAAAGCCAAATAGGGAAAATATTGAATTTTGTTCACTGTTCAGTTGTCGCTGTAGGCCTTGATTTATGTCACTTATTTTGGAATTATAACTTCCATCATTGTGGGAAAACTCTGGCTATTTTTCCTTTTTTATTTTTAGTTGCAGTTGCTCTGTAATGAATTCGTATAATTAAATGCACCATGGGCGGCCCCCTCCCCCCTCAGTACGGAAACTGTGTGCGCGTTTTTTTTAGAAGGGCGAAGGAGAGATTGCCTCATCTTATTGTTTCTAGTATCTCTGATCAAACTAAACTGCCTGTGCAATTTTATGAGTAGGAAGCATGGGTATCTATCAAAGTACTTGTTCTTGTGATTGTTCAAACTCCTACATCATTGCATTGCCTTAGAAAATAAACAATCATACGAAGAAAGACTAGATCATGGACTAGATGTGGAACAATAAATAGGTTTAAAACAAAATACAATCCCAAGTGACACTACAAAAAGCCCATGAGAACCAAATCTGTTCTGCATGGCAGCCACCTCCTAGTTTAAAAGAAACAGCAAGTATATGCACAGAGAGAGAAATCACTATTGGTCCATTTACACTGTCAGACAAAGGAGGCTCTGCAAAATCTTTGTTAGCATGGAGCGAAAAGTAGTTGTCACCGCAGTAAACAATGCCTGTTTGTACATTTTCATGGAGAGTAAGAGCTTACAAAGGGGCTCTAAACAGTTTCAATCAGCCTATAAATATGAACAAACCACAGTAAATAGATAATAATATGTGCAGTGTCTTTGGTACAGACAATTCCTTGCAACTCCTGTTACTGCAGTGACCATGTTTCACAATTTGGCAGAAGTGATTTCTCTCAATACATAATATCCTCTGACAAAATAACCACCGACAATATTTAAATGACAGCGGATGAAGTTCAATAAAGCTGCATCTATCAGAGGTTCAATAAAGCTGTATCTGAGGTTCAATAAAGCTGTATCTATCAGAGGTTCAATAAAGCTGCATCTATCAGAGGTTCAATAAAGCTGTATCTATCAGAGGTTCAATAAAGCTGTATCTATCAGAGGTTCAATATAGCTGTATCTATCAGAGGTTCAATAAAGCTGCATTTATCAGAGGTTCAATAAAGCTGTATTTATCAGAGGTTCAATAAAGCTGTATCTATCAGAGGTTCAGTAAAACTGTATCTATCAGAGGTTCAATAAAGCTGTATCTATCAGAGGTTCAGTAAAGCTGTATCTATCAGAGGTTCAATAAAGCTGCATCTATCAGAGGTTCAATAAAGCTGTATCTATCAGAGGTTCAATAAAGCTGTATCTATCAGAGGTTCAGTAAAGCTGTATCTATCAGAGGTTCAATAAAGCTGCATCTATCACATAAAATATAATGTTTTTGTGGTGTAAATTTCACATGGAACAAAATATGAGCCACATGTTTAAAGGTTTAAACTTTTCAATCCATGAGGCAGTTAATAAAATGAGAATTCAGCCAGAGAGGTGGCGTCAGGCAATTTCTTGTCAGAACTCAGGGTCCTCAGATAGCCATTATTTTCTGGACAATTTTTTTTTTTTTTTATTTTAAACTTGAGATTCATATATTGAATTTCAGGAAATGTGAAAAAAAGGTTTTCAATATAAGCATAAATTTTTAAGAAGGTTACGCCCCTCAAGAATTTTTTTTACAACCTATATCTTTTCACCACCGCTATGGTAAAAAGATCATTTTACAAAACATCGGCAAAGTGACCATGTCAAATGCCACATAACATTTTTCTTTCCTCATAGATTGTTTTCTAAAATTGACCCATAAACATGAACAAAAAATTTATAGATTAGACTTTTATAAAACAAAACATATATATTGTCTGGCAAGAATAAGAAGCTTTACAAAAACAGTATTGCAAAATAACAGACGGACAATCTTCAATATAATTATTGTGAGGTAAACACTCAAAAACATTTGCCTTTATCAGAAAATTGCAGCTAACAACAAGTGGCGAAATCAAAACAATAAAGTTTACATTGTCCATGGATTCACTTTGGACATTTGACTGATATTCTAACCACGCTAACAGGTGGAATCTGCACTGTTGTTGCCCAGGAACGTTACCATTTATCAGTAGCTGTGCTTATTGGTCAAAACTAGTTCAAAATGTCACTTTATCATGACTTAACAGAATCAATTTTCTCTCCTGCTACTTTTGTCAAGGTCCAACTTTTGACAAATGTGATGAAACAGCACCCTGTTATATATGTTTTATTTCATCAAAATTTATGCCATTTTCCCTGCTGTTATTATGAAGGCACAGATGGGCTGCAAGCAATTCTTTTTTCCTTTGCTATGACTTTAAATTTAAATTTGAGGACATCTAGGAGGTTTTCTGTAATCCCTTCATAAAAATTTGCAGCGTTATACAAACAAAATATCAAGTAGCAACACTCCCCAAGCAACTTTTCACTCCTGAGTGAAATTGAATCTACCTGAAATTCATTTCAAGCCAAATTCATTTAGATCAATAATTTTCTTTCCAAGAGTGGAGTACAGAGGAAAAAAGCATCATGGTAAATAGTCACTTGACAACGAAATTTTGACTTTCGGGTAAGAAAAACAAAAAAGCGTTCAAGAAAAGTGTAACTAACAAATTGTACATACACCACGCATACAAAGTTCTAGAACTCTCTTTGACTTTGGAGGAGTACGCCGCTGCTGCTTGAAAGGTCAGCCACTGCCTACAAAAATGTCAGGCGGAAGTGGTCATGACCTGTGTGGCTGTCAGGCTCACTAGGCGTAATAGGGCGGAGGCTTTTCCTGGACTCCGGGGGCAAGCATTGGCTGTTGTGCTGGGACCAGGATGGTGCCAGTAGACTGAGTGGTCTGTGGAAAGCATACACATGCATTAGTGCAAACATCATGCTGTAGTTTGTCTTAAAAATTTTAAACATGAGTAGCACAAAAATAGCACATCATTTCAAAAAGGTGTCATCATGGTGGATCATTCTAGATCAGTATTGAAGCAATACAGTAGATCATCATGCGTAACAACACTGGTAATAACAAGTCTCGCCAATAGCAACAAAATAGTAAATCTCTGTTTTTTTCTGCTATATAAACTACATAATAAATTACTTAAATAACCACAATTGAAAATCAAAACACCTGCTATAGTGGAAGAATTAATTCTGAATGTGCATGGTAAAATGTGGGGACAGCCACAGCACAGCCACATTGGGGAGTAAGACATGCACTGTGCTTTGTCTGTCACTAACACCCCCCCCCCCCCCTTCACGTGGTGTGTTGTTCCCTTTCTCTTGCTTAGACCTAGCATACTTTCTATCCTGTAATAGCATGCTAAACGCAGTCACCTGAAAATGCTGTCTCTGTGGGCCAGCAGGCTACAACCCTTGTGGTTCCATCAGACATGCATTGTGCATTGTCTTATCACTACCAGTCCTATGCCTAAAATACATTCTCCTTGTCTACATTGAGCTTGTTACAGCTGGCCACAGGAACCATAAGTATGAAAACCCTTGAGTGGATTTTGGAGCAGGGATTAAGCACTTATGGCGATGCCCAATACGCTAGGATTCGGGTTCCTGTCACCAAACCAAAAGCAAACCTGCAGAAAATGGCCACCAACACAACCAACCAACCCACCTTTGCACAGCAAGCATAGTAGCAGGCAACAACGATCTCCGCTAGCATGACAAACCAAGTAATCACACAGAACACCATCACGGAGATCATCAGGGCCACAAACTTGGAAAAGCCAGCACAGGATTGAAAATGCGTTTCGATCACCTCCTGGTCATTAGCGGCACTGTGATATCAAAAAAAAATCCTGTATGACACATACTACTTGTAAAAACCACATATCAAGGTAAAGTGTAGGAATCACTTTCAGCGATAAATACATTTTTGAGTATGCCTGGATTCTGGTTTCTGTACACTAAACAGATCAAATAACAAAAACACGATCCCTCTACACATAGGCCCAAAATGAACCTATCTGGCACAGTTGAAGTGTTCTTTAACTATTTTTTTTCCAATATTGAGACTGTTTACATTTGTTTCCAAAGAAACTTCCAATCCAGGTGTACTGACATAATTCTGGATGTACCTGTAGAAAATTCTTGAGTTAATCTGCATACTACACCTGATCAATTCAATGATTCATAACCCAAGCTGAAAAGTTGGAAAATTCTAGGCCCAGAGGTTCGGAAAATTATTTGTTTTAGACGGAGGTATCTCAATTTTCTCAAATGCCTCCGCAATAATGGGAAAAATTCTCATTAAAGCTTCACTGACAAAAGTATTAAAATAAGCATTGGATCGGGCTGATCCTAAGTTTCAACACTTCAGAAATGCTCACATGCTTAGCTCTAAAATTTCAGCTTACTTTACACAACAGGGGTGGCCATACTTTCTTAATAAAAGAGCCACATACGATAATCTTCAGATGTTCGCGAACCACAAGACATGAACAAAATATATGTTTTTGTTGTTACATACACATTTTGTTACACAAATATTATATAAATATTAAGAAACACATGTATGCAACAATATTTATTCATGTATGCAGTTTTTTAAACTTAATTTGTATTGGTTTCAGTAATCACAAAGTACACATACATACCAAATGTTTTCAAAACCTTGACTGATGATTGTTTTAACTACACTGAACGTATTAAATATGATAATGAACTACAGGAATATCCTCGAAAATCTCACAAGTTTGACTGCCAAAAATAAAGCAATGCACTGCATATTAAGGTCAAAGAGCTGCATATGGCTTCACTAGCTGCAGTTTGGCCATCCCTGCTATAAATTTGCTTGAATATTTGAGAAATGCTTCCATGTATTTATTATGAAATGATGGTTTCACTTTGTTAACAGAGCACCACTGGCCTCATTCTTTAACGACTCAAACAATCAGCAACAAAGTTTCCCTAGAAATGCAGATTTGTGACATAATGAGTGCTTCAATTTTCATGGATTAAACAAAAATATAGGAGCTTTACAGTAATGCCATTCTAGTTGAGATCTTTGTTTCTATGGAGCCTCAGCCTAAGGCTGTTGGCCCCCCAGTAATACAGATCTCTTGCTCCAGGAATAAATGAAAGGAACTGACACGCAACGACAGCCTTCATATGTGTCCGTGCAATATTCATCCACAGCACCCACACTGATGATGAGGATCATGATGAGGAGAGTAAAGGCTGCCACAATAATTCCCATCAATAGGAGAGAGACGATTGCAAAGATACTGGTGGTCACATACTGTTTGGTAAAAAAGGAAAAATATCACAAGTTAACATTTTGAAACCAAGACACCAATGAGGCTTACAGGTTCGTGTGCTGCAATACCAGCATGTGGGCAGTGCTATGATTTAGTACTTCAGCCAAACAGAAATTTTGCCTTGTGCTGGTATACTGGCGCTAAGAACCCAAAAATGATTCATACATCATCTGCAATGTCATCCGATCATAAGGTCGTGGACAAAACACAACACAGAAGTCAGTAGGGTATTCAGTTAACGACATAGCTGAGATACAACCTCTGCATTGTGTTGGGACCATTTCATCCGGCCCTTAAAATGACATGATTCTAACTCCATGAACTTTTGAGAAATCAAGGATTGAAGCTTCATGTGATAATAGCTTTCAGAGCAACGAATTTTTTTGTTTTTAGTAATACTTACAAATTACACACCAAATCTGCTTGATACTTTGACACACAATGGAGAAGGCCCATAGAAGTAGTGTGTAGTGTGTAACTCAGTTCAGCCAAACAGTGGAGATAGAACTTGGTCATTTGTCATGTGTAGGCTCTCCCTTTAAAAATTTTATCTGGTTCCAATCTCAACTGAAAATGTTCCCCACCTTTTTCAATGTGCCATTAGGGTTTTATGACTTGAGGTGAAATTGAAAAGGTCTATAAACTTTAATGACAGATTCAAGTTCATATGACACATTTACTGGCACCACACTGTAACTTTAACAACATGAGTTTATTTTCAAACTATCAAAACTTATTAAAATACTGAAACACAAAAACTTGCGATGAACTGTGGAATTTGTGAATAAATTTCTGACAATGGGGATTGAGCACACCCCCCCCCCCCCCTTCTCTCTTTCCAATGTCATCTAGTCCCAACAGGCCAAAAAAAAAAGTAACCAAAATCCAACATTCTGAATAATAATCATTAATTATAGTACCATTAGCGATGTTTGCTGTTTAACTCCTCCCCAGAGAGTGAAACCTTGTCGAAGTTGGGGGGCTCGCATGTCTCAATGACCCTGAGAGCTATGTTGGCGGGAGCTTCATCTCCTGGTAGGGCCACCCAAGCCAGACAAGTCAAAGGGTAGAGACCAGACGAATAGCACTCACTGGTCCTCCAGGTTGGGGGTTTGAATTGGGCTAACAACTTGATCCTGTCAAAACTAGCATGTTACAGAAACTGCAACAGCAATACCTGAAAACGACATGGTTGAGGAAGAATCCTCTCTGGTAGAGCCCATGACGCGAGCTGGTGAAAGCCTTCAGGAAGCAAGTGCGCCGACAACTCTTCCGACGACCAAAACCAAGACCAGGATAGGGACCTGGAACATCAGAACCCTACATGAGACCGGAAAAAGTGCACAAATAAGTAGAGAGATGCATAGGTACAATCTGTGGATACTTGGCCTGTGCGAGACAGGATGGACAGGAACAGGATGGACAAGGATCACGAGTGGAAACACCATCATCTACTCTGGACAGGAAGAAGGCCAGCCACACATGCATGGAGTAGCGCTGCTGATGACACCTGAGGCAATGCGAGCATTGCTATCCTGGGAACCTGTGTCACCGAGGATCCTCACTGCAAGATTCAACCCAAAGGGCAGGAAAGTCACCACCCTACAGTGCTACGCTCCTACAAATGCAGCAGCGATAGAGGACAAAGAAGAATTCTATGGGCAAATCCAAGCAACAGTGGACAAACACCGAAGAGAGACTTAAAGATCCTCATGGGAGACCTGAATGCAAAAGTGGGATAAAACAACACAGATAGAGAACTCATCATGGGCAGACACGGCACTGGAGAAGAGAATTAAAACGGTGAACTCTTCACAGAGTTCTGTACCTTCAACAACTTGGTGATCGGAGGCACTTTACTTCCCCACAAGGCTATTCACAAGAACACATGGATTTTCCCTGATGGCAAGACAGAGAACCAGATTGACCACATCACCATCAACAGAAAGTGGAGGCAGAGCCTGCATGACATCATGGTGAAACGAGGAGTGGACGCAGCATCAGATCACCATCTGGTTGGAGCAGTGCTCAAGACCAAGCTGAAAGCCTACAGCGACCAGGCAGGAAGATCATCACACAAGTTCAATGTACGCAGCCTGAAAGACAAAGAGAAAGCAGAAGAATTCAAACTTGAGCTAAGGAACAAGTTCAGTATGCTTTCCCTACCACCAGAGGAAACAGTAGAAGACCAATGGCATAGCCTGCGAGAGACCTGGAAGACGACATGCGAAACAGTCCCAGGGAAGAAGACTAGGAAACACAAAGAATGGTTAACAACGGAGACATGGACACTGATCGCACATAGAAAACATCTGAAAGACCAGATCAACCAGACGCAGGTTCAAGAAGAGAAACAAGAATGACAAGCATGCTACTGGGAGCTGAACCGGCAAGTGAAAAGAAGTGCAAGAAAAGACCAGCGAAACTTCATCGAGAAGCTGACTAAGGAAGGCCAAAGATACATGAAGAGACTGTAGGAGATCATCAGAACACTCTCTGGAAAGACCAGCAACCCCAGACACCGTCAAGGGCAAGACCAGAAATGTCATCTCAGGCAAAGAGGAGCAGAGAGCAAAATGGGCGGAGCATTTCAAGTAAACACTCAATAGACCTGCACCACCAGCCCTGCCAGACATCCCACCACCAACCGAACTCCTTGACATCAACACTGACCCCCCTACTAAGACAGAGATCACCAAAGCCATCAAGTCCCTAAGTCAGGCAAGGCAGCTGGTCCTGACGGAATATCACCCGAAGCACTGAAGGCTGTCACAAATCCCAGACTGGGAGATGTAATAGTTTATGACAGGACGACGATCACGAACAAACAAGTTAACACTTAACAAAACAACCCATCAGACTCACACATTTATTAAACATAATTATACATATAATAGCGCAATTACATACATTATATTATTGAAATGAACTGCCGTACAACGGCCTTATTCTCACACACACTCTCCCTCGGATCCACAATCCGGTAGTTACTCCTAAAGGCACTTCGGCCTCAGCCTCTCCCCTCAGGGTCTTAATAGCACCTTAATAATTCACTGGCACCGCAGTCTCTCAATATCACCTTCCTATTGTCCTACACCTTAGCACTCCCCTAGCACCTCAGCAGGGCAATAACACATTATTATTTCCATAGCCATCAACATGGCAACAACATAGTATCAGTTCACTAGCCTATCAACATGGCAACAATATAGTATCTCATTCACTCTCATATCTACGTCCCTGTCCGTGGCCCGACTGCCACGACTTTATGTGCCTCTACTGTCCTGCACCGACAGTCTCACTTCTGGCCTATGTATGGCCCCCGGCCCTATGCTGGCCTATCACTTGTGCTCATCGAGGTGGCTCTTCGGCCCGTCCCCGACACCTACAAGAATAACATTACATTGGTATAATACCCTACCATTTCTATTCACTCCACCTCTCCTTACAATCCATGAAGCGTACACACACTAGTTCACCTTTCACTCACCACACATCTTACGGTAACACACCTCCATCGGAGTACACACTACTCACTCGCGCTACAAATCCATGAACTCACTTTCATCTATCGCTCGTGGCGCACCTTGCTATATCCAATATCAAGGACTTCCACATTCCTCACATATACTTATTTACATCATGGTAATAGACGAATATAATATAATACATCAATCATAATAATCAATCAACGTTCTACATACCAGTCATTACTGGAAAGACTTTCTCACTAGTCTTCTCGACTGCTCCCTTTAGGTCCGCCCGATGGGCTCTTATTCACAGGTCCGCTCCGTAGGACCTTCTAACTTGCAGTGATAGTTATACAGCGCTTTCGCCTCATTCAGACCCCCCCCACTACTCACAACAGCACGCTTAACTTGCTGTCTACTGTGAGCCCTTCTTACTCTACACCCGCTCTGTAGCAATCCCCTTAATTGCACTCACTCCACTCGTGACATCATCCCCCACCCCAAAAAAATTAATGCAATTAATTTCAAATCGCATGAAGATGACTGTCAACGAGTGAGCGTGAGCAATACCTACACTAAAAAAACTGACCTAGCAGTTCCCCTAGTATATAAAATACCGAAATCAGGGGAAAATATGGGGATCAATATGGTCTGCAATATGCATATATGTGTCACATCATGAATAGCTAACTAACCACCATACTTAATACAGAATCAAAAACCACTCAACCTATCAACCATTCTTCATATCATATTTATAATGTCAATATTTTAAAGTCGACTCATTCACACAGATCCTGTCAATGTTCCTGTCCTCCGATGTATAAGCTCCTGAAGTCTTCCCCTAGGCTCGACTAAGGTAGTCGGCGATATGATTGCTGGTTCCTGGAATTGGTTGAATAACGAAGGTATACGGCTGCAAAGCCAATGCCCATCTAGACAAGCGTGGGCTGGACGAACGATTCTTCGACAAAAATGTCAGTGGCTTGTGGTCTGTCTGGATACAAAATTCTCGTCCCATGAGATAACGTCCCAATTTCTGGACGGACCACACAATGGCAAGACACTCACGCTCTATCACAGAATACTTTCTTTCTCTCTGCAATAACTTCCTACTGACATAACATACAGGATGGAGACATTCGTTCTTCTCCTGTAGAAGACAAGCGCCGACACCAGAGTCCGACGCATCCGTTCTGAGGATAAAATTAGATCGAAAATCGGGTAATATCAGGATGGGTGACGATGACAATGCTGTCACCAAATTATCAAATGCTGTCTGACATTCAGACGTCCACTGGACCTTATCGGGTTGTCCCTTCTTAGTAAGGTCAGTAAGAGAAGATGACAAGGAGGAAAAATTTGGAATGAACTTTCTGTAATAATTTAAAATTCCCACTAAGCTTCTGACTTGTTTCTTTGTTTTAGGGATTTGCAACCCTACCAACTTGTCAATTTTTGTTACTTCAGGTCTCTGAACACCTCTACCCACAATATGTCCTAAGAATATTATCTCTGGACATGCCAAATCCATCTTTGCGGGTTTAGCAGTTAACCCAAAATGACGTAATCGTTGAAAAATTACTGTTAGTGTCTGAATATGATCAGACCATGTCGACGTATGGCATGCTATATCGTCAAAGAATGACACGACATTAGGTATGTCCTTCAACACTAATCTCATTAATCGTGCAAACGTCGCTGGCGCGTTTACCAACCCAAATGGCATGACCTTAAATTGGAATAATCCAATGGGCGTTTGGAACGCCGTGTATTGTTTAGACTCCTCAGTAAGCGGGATTTCCCAATAACCTTTCGTTAAATCTATCTTGGAAAACCACGTGGACCCGGCCAATGAAGCTATTAATTCCTCCTGAAACGGAATAGGCTCCCTATCGCCTACCGTAATAGTGTTCAATCTTCGAAAATCAATACAGAACCGCACCGATCCATCAAGTTTTTTCACGAGGACGATGGGTGATGAATACGGCGATGTTGATGGTTCTATCACATCTAACTTCAACATTGACTCAACTTCCTTTATGACTCTATCTCTCGAAGAAAAAGGCAACGGATACGGTCTAAGAAATACTGGCTTATCCGAAGTCAACTTTATTTGGTGCTGGATCACCGTAGTGCGACCCGGCAAATCCGTAACAACGTCCGGGAATGACGCTAACAGGGTCTCAAGTTCCCTACTCCTTGAACTCGTAAGGTCAGGGTTAATTTTTACGTCCCTGTAACCTTGTGTCGGAGTTAACTCCGGCAATTGAATTTGTAACTCTTCCTGCGCCTCGGTGTCGCTTACGTCACAGTCCAACTGGTCTACGACCCCCGTACAAGCAGTAGAGAAGACAGTCTCCTCTGGTCTTGTCTGTGCACACAGATACTGTGGTCTCTCATAAAATCTCTGTAGCATATTAACATGGAAAACCTTACTCGTTCCATCAATGTGGATAGCGTAATCTACCTTTGAAACAACTCGCTCAATAACATAAGGGCCTTTCCATGTCATCAATAACTTATTATGGTCCGTAGGTAACAACAACAGAACCTTGTCTCCTGGCTTAAAAATTCTCAGTTTGGAACCTCTATCTTTATAGTCTTTTGCTCTTTTCGAAGCGATACCAGAAGCTTCTTCTGCTATAGTGCGCGCTGAAGATAGTCTTTCTCTTAAATCAACAAGGTACTGAAACACCGAAACCTGCTCATCGTCTCCCGATGATGGCGACGTCATCATGTCCCGAAGAACGTCAGTTGGGCCCCTAGGACTACGACCGTACATCATTTCGAACGGCAAGAATCCCGTTGACTCCTGCCGTACCTCTCTGTACGCGAATAGCACTGCAGGGATATATCTATCCCAATCTTTAGGGCGATCAGCAGCTACCTTACGCAGCATCGACTTCAACGTCGAGTTCAATCTCTCGCACATGCCATTAGCCTGCGGATGATAAGGGGTGGTAGTGATGGGTTGTATACTGAATAAGCGGAACAATTCCTTCATCATCTCCGACGTAAATTGCGCGCCCCTATCAGACAGAATTTGCTCTGGTATTCCTACCCTAGCGAAAATTGCAAACAACGCTTCCGCGACTGCCTCAGACGTTATGGTCCGCAGAGGAACCGCCTCTGGCCATCTCGTAGCATTACATATGACCGTTAAGAAAAATCGATTCCCCCTATCGGTCGCTGGGTGAATGGGGCCAACAAGGTCTATCGAGACCTTTTTAAACGGTTCCGAGACCGTGGGGATCTTCTGAAGAGGAGCCTGGGGTGTACGACCCTTATGCGTCGTCTTTTGGCACGCACTGCACGTCTTACAATAGACCTGCACATCTCTGTGGACCGATGGCCAGTAGAAATTTTTAAGAACCCTTTCTTTGGTTCTAGCTATCCCCATATGACCCGCTAATGGGACATCATGTGCCAAATGCAATACTGTTGCGATCAGCAACGCTGGCACAACGACCTGCTTTAAAATGGAGGACACCGTTACATACTTACGGAACAGAATGCCCGCCTGAAAAATAAAGGAGGACGACCCGTTCTTATATCTCCTCGTTTTCTCGGTTCGCGCTTCCCCAAAACATGGGTTTAATGATGGGTCCTCCCTTTGTAATCTCGCCAAGCGCTCTGGCGTGATATCTAGGTTGACCGCTGGCGTCGCCAAAGGTCTAATCTTATCTTTATCCGCTACCCGTCGACGTGTTTCGACCGCGGCGCAAAAGTCAATACCTTTTGATTGCGACCATGCTTGCACGTTCTCATCGGAAGGGGAAACCACCCGTGATACATTCCCAATGATGAGCTGGGCGCCTGGAAAACAACCAACGACTGCCTCGACTTCCCCGCTAAGGAAAGGTGTATCTATCATTATTCTTGCCATGGGTAATTTCTCAATGGCCCCCGAAAATTGGATGCACGGGACAGTCTCACCTGTAAGCTGTGAATCCCGAATGCAATCCCTATGCACTCCCACAACGGTAGATCCTGTATCTCGTAAAACCGAGACCGGTTCGTCCCCAACAAACCCCGGATAAACCCTAAGACCACCTCCTGTATGACATGAATTTATAACGGGGATCTTTCTCCCACAAGGTAAAACACCGGAAGATAATAACTTCTCACAACTGGGACACTTAGAATACTGTCCGCCTCCGTTGTCCGATGTAACACACGCAGCCGCATGATGAAATTTATTTGGGGAACATGGACTGAAGCTACTGTCCACGTTCGCTGCTATCCTACCTGCAGGGCAGTTCACGCTGATGTGATCCGCTCTGCCGCAGTTCCAACACTTCGCGGCCCTACACTCGCGCGAAAAGTGACCCACGCGTCCGCAAGTCCAACACTCCGCTCCCTGTGCTGCCCTAGGCCTGGGTCCCCGTGACCCATCGCGACCGGAACTAAAGTCCCTATGCCGTCGGTCATCGGCAAAGGTCACAACTCGCCCCCGGCCATTACCGCGACCTAGCCCTCCTGCTCGGTCAAACTTCCCGGATCCATATGCCGGTGATTGGTGATAGCCCCTACGCTGCCCCTGGGCTTGCCCGCTATAGGCACCACGCTGACGCGACCTGTCCCTAAGTCCTGCCGGCGACCCCTCGACAACGGCGACGTACCCCGCATCTTGGACGTACGCCCTGGCGACTGGTTTGGACGGATGCGCCGTACGGTATGCCTCCGCCAACTTAGACGCCTCCTGCACCGTCGCGGGTTCGTTCTCTTTCAGGAAAGCCACCAGATCTTTGTGGCACGACGCGTACAGCTGGTCACGGATCATTAGGTCTTTCAGTTTAGCGAAATCCGTGCCCACATGCGCCAAGTCTACCCAGTTCGCGAAATACTCAGTTAGTCTCGCGACGAAGGCAGCAAAGTCCTCCCTGGTATCTGCACGTGCTCGCCTAAACTGCTCCCGGAAATATTCCTCGGTACGCGCAAATCGGCGAAGCAGCAAAGCCTTCAGCTTATCGTAATCTTGCACGTCTTCGCGCTGTAGTTCTTTGAAGTAGGTTAACGCTCGCCCCTGCAATAGCGATGCCAGGTACGTGGCCCATAATTCCTTATTTTCCCCCCATTGCAATTGTGCGTTCAGTTCGAACCTGTAAAGGAAGGCGTCTATGTCGTCCTTCCGGTCGTCGAACGTAGGGAGCTTAATCCTAACGCCACCTTTATTGTGTACCTGCCGCTCAACTGTTTCTGTTGGCGCATTCTTTTTGATTTCCAACTCGGCGATCTTTACTTGCGCCTCTATCTCCTTTAACTTTAACTCCCTCTCCTGCTCCCGTTCCTTAGCCTCTCTTTCCTGTTGCTTAAACTCCCTTTCCTGTTCCTTATCCTTAGCCTCTCTTTCCTCTTCTCTCTGTCGCTCTTGAGCCTCTTTTTCTCGCTCTCTATCCTTAGCACGCTCATCGCGCAAATCCGCCTGCTGTTCTTTAATCCAGCCGCGTAGCTCTTCTCCCTCCAGGCCAAGTTCCTTACCCAACTTCATTAGTTGTTGGAGTTCCGCCATTTCACAGATTTATGGTTATGGTATGTATTTTAAAAAAACGGCTAACCTGTCGGTATGATAACTAACGACACGACCAGAGACCTGAGATCACACCAGATATAAGAATACCCGGTTGTCTCAAATACAATTCAGAAATTTACCTTTACAGCACAACTAATTCTATATCTATAAAATGCATAGCACTATTAATTATAAAAGAAAATAGAAACGACAAGAATGAAGAAATACAGTAGAAGGACCACAAGTACGTCAAGGACAACGAACCAGACTAGGACAAAGCTTCTACAAAAAAAAACTATAATGGAAAAAAAAATGCAACCTACTACGCCGATTACACTACACGGTACGAACAAGAACAGAGTCTGAAAAGAAAGAACGTATCTACAAATAGGGAAGAGGGGGACAAGAGAAACGTCTTCCTAAAACAACGAGGAAGATGGAACGGCACAATCTAAACAAAAATACAGGTCCCTATAGAACTGTTCACTGTGATGAACGAAGTTCCAAATTTAGCCCACCTCCCGAAGAGGACAAACTACGCTCACCACAGCAAACCCGCGCCACCGCCCGTATAATCAATTACAACGAAAACAGAAAAACAGCGGAAAAAGACAGAAGAAAAGACAGCCCTCAATCCAGGGTACAAAATTTTCACTTAACTTTCAATTTTTGAAATTTTGAGTAAAACTCCTCCCTTTAATCGGGGCTCTGGCTGCTCGTCTCCTCAGGCTGCACGCACACACTCTGGAAAGTTTAAATACACATTAATACCTATTCATAGCAATACTGCATCAATACATATTATTCATAAACATACATAAATCATATCATGAAATTTCCATTCATCCCACGAACAAAGACAGCACAAATTCCTACCACAACAGAAAAACAACTAGATATAACGAATACACAATGTCAAAATGACCACAGGTAAACAGGACGAGCCCCCAGTGTCACAACGGACGAGCCCCCAGTGTCACAACGGACGAGCCCCCAGTGTCACAAATCCCAGACTGGGAGATGTAATAGTTTATGACAGGACGACGATCACGAACAAACAAGTTAACACTTAACAAAACAACCCATCAGACTCACACATTTATTAAACATAATTATACATATAATAGCGCAATTACATACATTATATTATTGAAATGAACTGCCGTACAACGGCCTTATTCTCACACACACTCTCCCTCGGATCCACAATCCGGTAGTTACTCCTAAAGGCACTTCGGCCTCAGCCTCTCCCCTCAGGGTCTTAATAGCACCTTAATAATTCACTGGCACCGCAGTCTCTCAATATCACCTTCCTATTGTCCTACACCTTAGCACTCCCCTAGCACCTCAGCAGGGCAATAACACATTATTATTTCCATAGCCATCAACATGGCAACAACATAGTATCAGTTCACTAGCCTATCAACATGGCAACAATATAGTATCTCATTCACTCTCATATCTACGTCCCTGTCCGTGGCCCGACTGCCACGACTTTATGTGCCTCTACTGTCCTGCACCGACAGTCTCACTTCTGGCCTATGTATGGCCCCCGGCCCTATGCTGGCCTATCACTTGTGCTCATCGAGGTGGCTCTTCGGCCCGTCCCCGACACCTACAAGAATAACATTACATTGGTATAATACCCTACCATTTCTATTCACTCCACCTCTCCTTACAATCCATGAAGCGTACACACACTAGTTCACCTTTCACTCACCACACATCTTACGGTAACACACCTCCATCGGAGTACACACTACTCACTCGCGCTACAAATCCATGAACTCACTTTCATCTATCGCTCGTGGCGCACCTTGCTATATCCAATATCAAGGACTTCCACATTCCTCACATATACTTATTTACATCATGGTAATAGACGAATATAATATAATACATCAATCATAATAATCAATCAACGTTCTACATACCAGTCATTACTGGAAAGACTTTCTCACTAGTCTTCTCGACTGCTCCCTTTAGGTCCGCCCAATGGGCTCTTATTCACAGGTCCGCTCCGTAGGACCTTCTAACTTGCAGTGATAGTTATACAGCGCTTTCGCCTCATTCAGACCCCCCCCACTACTCACAACAGCACGCTTAACTTGCTGTCTACTGTGAGCCCTTCTTACTCTACACCCGCTCTGTAGCAATCCCCTTAATTGCACTCACTCCACTCGTGACAAAGGCAGACATCCAGATTTCAACTGAGATGCTACACCCACTCCTATACAAGATCTGGGAGCAGGAGAGAATGCCAGAAGACTGGAAGAAAGGCCACCTTGTGAAGCTGTTGAAGAAAGGGGACCTGTCATCCTGCAACAACTGGAGGGGAATCATGCTGCTGTCCATCTCGGTTAAAGTACTGACAAGAGCCATTATGGAGAGACTGAAGACTGCCCTTGACAAGACACTTCGAGACCAGCAGGCAGGCTTCCGCCAAGACAGTTCATGCATGGACCATATTGCAACACTGCGGATCATCATCGAGCAGTTCCTGGAGTGGCAGACCCCACTGTACACAGTCTTTGTCGACTTTCAGAAGGCCTTCGACAGTGTCAACAGAGACGTCATCAGACTGATGCACCACTACGGATTTCCACCAAAGTTCGTCACCATCAACCAACAACTGTATGAAAATGCCACCTATCGAGTCATCCACGAAGGGAAGCTGACGTATCCCTTCTCTGTACAAACCGGCATCCGGCAAGGTTGCTTACTCTCACCTACAATCTTCTTGATGGTGATTGACTGGGTCATGAGGCAGTCCACAGCAGGCAGGAGGACTGGTATCCAATGGACTTTCATGAAGCAGCTGGAGGACCTGGGCTTCACAGATGACATCAGCTTTCTCTCCCTCAAGCAGCAAGATACACAAGAAAAGCTATGCCGCGTTGCAGAAGAAGCTGAGAAGACTGGGCTCCAAATCAACATCAGGAAGACAGAGGCCATGAGGGTGAACAACAAACAACAAAATCCAGTTCGACTCCACCAAGAACACATCAAGGAAGTCGACAAGTTTAGTTTACCTGGGCAGCGTAGTCAGTAAAGATAGGGGGGACAGACGAAGATATCAAGTGCCGAATCAATGAAGCAAGATACGCCTTCTTCAACACCCTGCAACCAGTCTGGAGATCAACAGCCCTCTCACTCCACAACAAGATCCGGATATTCAACACCAATGTGAAGTCTGTCCTACTATATGGTTCCGAAACATGGGGAGTGACAAAAACCAACCCCAAATAGCTGCAGATATTCATCAATCGATGTCTCAGAACATCCTCCGCATCAGGTGACCAGAAGGCATCTCCAACGAAAAACTGTGGGACAGGATGAGACAAGCCTGCATTGAAACTGAGATAAAGAAACAGAAATGGGGATGGATCGGCCACATGTTACGAAAGCCTGAATCCAACATCACCAGGCAGGCTCTGGTCTGGAACCCACAAGGAAAGCAGAAAGTGGGTCGACCAAAACAGATTTAGCACAGGAGTATCGATGCTGAGGTGAAGGCAGCCGGAATGACGTGGACTGAGCTAAGGAGGACCTGCCAGAACTGCATGCGTTGGAGAAGTGTTGTTGCGGCCCTATGTTCCTCAAGGAATCAAGAGGCTTAAAGAAGAAAGAACAAGAAGCTGTTTAACTCACGAATGATGTTTGGAATTGCGCTGTTGTTGATTTCTAACAGGGTTCCTTACCAAAACCTGCCATTTTTTCAAGGAGACTTTTTAAAATTCAAGGTTTTATTCAAGCACATTTATCAAAAGTTGGCACAATTTTCTTAACATATCTAAAAAAAAAACACAATATGCAGTAGGCCTCCATTGGTCCAATTACCAACTATTCCTGGCAGTTAGCATAAAAAGACAAAAACTGGTCTGTATTGCTAAAGCTTGGCATTTCCAGGAGAGGGTCCCCTTGTGGCGATTTTTCCAAGAGTTGAAAGAGATTTTTTAAAATTCAAGGATATTTCAAGGATACCTCAAATTTATGGAAGCTGCAGGAACCCTGTAGTGTAAACACTTTGCACTGTAAGGCATGCATGCATGAGCACTGAAGTTTCTACTGCATGAATTTATTTCTTGAAGAACTTTCACTAGCTCTTACTCTTAGTCTTATCTCCCTGCCTTAGCAATTCAGTCATACATTATTCATTCAACACTCTCAAAGAAAATACATGTACTTACCATACATTTGTTCTGAACAAATGCTGCGATGATGCCAATAAGTCCAGGAATGATGTACTGGAAAAAAATAGCCACACTGGTTAAATACTGCAGGGTTATGTATGGCAGTTTTTGTGTTCATGTGAGAAGTGCATGTCTACTCCAAACATTGTTGTGGTTTTTTATCAAATTCAAAACAAGTTCAAATTATGAAAGTCTTGCACTGACTTCAAATTTAAACAACACATGCAAACGACACAGGTCATGTGAACAAAAATGATCTGTGCTGTGTCATGTCTTCCTGTGGATCTCATGTGCTCCAGGAGCACTGCGCACTCCTTTCTTGTGGGGAAATGCAACAAACTGAATGCTCTTTTAACAGACAATCAAATATTAATAGTAACTTAGTTTTTCCAGGTCAAATGTAAACAAAGACTCTTTAAAAACAAATACTTAAATAAACAGACAGACAAATGGATGAACAGACAGGCAAAACTATTCCCTATTATTGCATCCAGCATCAAATTATAAATCCCTTTGTGAAACAAGGTTTTGTCTTCTTGGGTCAGTACTTTCACTATTCCTATGGATGAACGTACATATATCAACTTATTAAAAACAACACTGTATGGTGTCCATACAGGACCAAGCTACATGTACATGTATATCCATGCTTTTGTGGTGCATGGACAAGTAGATCCTATCAATATCATGTGTCAGTATCCACAAAATATTTTTTTCCCCAACTATTCCCTCACTTGTTACTCATCCTACCAAGATCAAAATGATATAAAATTTCCCGTCTAAAGTCTTTACTTACCACCAAGCCACATGCCAACACAGCCAACTTATGAGAATTAGCCCGTCTTATACTTGTGGCAAGGCCATCTTCAGCATCATAAGTGGCTGTCAAGTAATCGCCCTGCTCCTCGATAGCCGTCTCCATCATAAAATGCAGCAATACACCCATGCAGATACCTAGCAATAGAGGAAAGAGAACTATTTTGCATCAGGGAGAATTATTTGAAATTGCTTCTTCCAGCGAGAGTAATCATCAATCTGGTTCACAAATGTGTGATATGTAAATCCACTACAGAATAACAGATCAATTAATCAATACAATAATTATTCCAAACTGCTAGCAGCTACATTCTAGCAAACTGATTTAAACATTTACCAAACACAGGATAAAACTTACTGTAACTTACAGTATTGTAAATCAAAATTTATTTCTAAGGCGCATTTAAATGGCATAAGCAGCAATATTTCAGTTAATTAAAAAAGATCTGCAGAATCTTCGTTTTAATTTCTTACTTTGCATGACATTATTTTCTGTTGGGCCTAAAGAAATGAACGTCAACAATGACAAAGGGGAAGGGACTTTATAATGAAAGAATAATTATTAGATGAGTTACCCAGTGTTCCCCAGGATATATATATACCTGCTCCCTCCCTCCCTGTCTCTCTCTCTTCCCCCTCTCCTCTTCTCACATTTTCCCCTTCCACCCTCTCTATCTCTCCTCCTCTCGATGTAACTTCGATCTTTCACCAGAAAGAGGCCTGTTTTATATTACTGATCTCCAGGATTCCAATAGTGTATTGTAGAAAGAACAGTTTTTTTCTACTTCAAATTATGGCCAAATTATCAAAGTCGCGAACATTTTATGAAATTTCCTATCAAACTTCTGCATACTAAACTGGATCATGAAAACTCTATACATCAGCTCTCTGAGCCCAACTGCAGATCTGTGGATCTTAATCAAAGACCGACAGAACTTATATTAATTTTATTATACATCATAATTCCTTGAGATAGAAATTAGGCTTTGGACTGGCAATATAATTATAATATATGTACAGAGTGGCGAAGAAGAACATTTTCTGATCATCCTTTTTTTTTTTTTATTTTACATGCCAAAATTTTGCCTCTTTTTTTTTTTTTTGACCAGGGGGGGGGGAGAGATTGTAATAAATAGGCCACAATATTTCAATAAAAGTAACGAAGTGCTTATTCACAGGCATCTGTGAATAAGATCCCGATCTTATTCGCGGATGGAGATTTCCTGGTTTTGTGATGTCTACAATGGTAAAATGGCCTACCGTGGTCTGTGGTGGCACAATGACAAGCATCTGTGGTTATCAGTCAGACTATGGGTTCAATCCATCTTTGGTTCAATTCCATGCCGGAGCTTTTTTCTTTTTTTTTTAAGCCTGGTATTGCTCATTATTACTATTAATACTAATAAGAATAATTTTTTTCATTAGAATTTTGTAAAATTGATGTCGTGGGGAAACTGATCATTACTAAAGTCTAATACCAGCGTGCTCAAGACTGCTTCTTTTATTTATTCCTGTTCATTTTATTTATTCCTGTCCATTGAATAGGACAGTTGATAATTAGAAATATAAATCAAATTTTAAATATATGTGAATGGTTTCTTTCAGTCAGTGTAAACTGAACAGCTCTTCTGTCTCTACAGTAACCTGGATTTATTCTGTATTTACTAAAAATATTTTTTGGTGGTCTATGACTTGTATGAGTTACTCCGAACCAAACCATCTTACCAATGTAAAACCCTCACTATTCAACAAAGTAAGCTAGAATCGTGATCTAAGGGAGCTCTTCCTAAAAAAAAAAAAATCACAAAACTAAAAATCCATCTGCCAATAAGATTCTGATCTGCCAACTGTATGTATGACCAAGAAACGCTCACATCGTGTGCTCAGTATCTTATAGGAATAAAACTGTCGTGGTGAAACTTGTGAAACAATTTTCTCGTCTGTGTTGATGAAGCTGTGGTTTGTGGAATCTCTAAATTTTCATGTGTCTCTCTTTATACACATCTGCAAACAAGTGTGGCCTAAAAGTAAAGGTGAATTTTGTCCAAAGTGAATAATGTGTCCATGAAATTCATCATCAAAAATTGAGACTGTAAATAGGCCTAAAATTTTATTTTATTTTTTTGTCATCAATGTACATGCAGTCATAAAGTTAGGTGCTTACAGTTACATGTTCACCCTCTGACTAGTTCTAAACCAAGTATGACGTGTGCTAGCCTAGAGTCGCTGTTTAAATCAAGTTACGAAAAAAAAAACATCTGGACCTGCAGTCAAGGACTACTATTATAATAATAGGCCGCCCTTATCTGTCAACATTATCGACGGACACTGCCCAGCCTTATCTGTCAACATTATCGACGGATACTGCCCAGCTTTATCCGTCAATATTATCAACGGATACTTGGGTTTATCCAGCAATGTTGCGCAACACTATCGGCAGATCTTGGGCCGCCAACAGTATCGGCGGATAAAGTTCGGGTTGACTAATGACAAAAAACAACAACAAACAAACAAGCAAACTGAATTTTTTTAAAATTACCAAACAGATTGATTACAGATAAAAAGACTTTTATAAGAAAAGAAGAAAAAAAAAACAAACCCTACCCTGCTGAGAATCGAACCACTGTCCCCCGATTGACAGATGTAGATACAAAAAAAACAACTGGATTTCTTCCGTTATTGTTCTTGGGTTTAAAAAAAAAATTGATGCCTAATAAAAAGACTTAAATGAAAAAAAAAAAACGCCGTGCTGAGAATCGAACCATGACCTCCTGATTGACAGGCAGAGATGCTAACTGCTACGCTACTGAGGAACCTGACTAATTGCGAGGAAAGTCTTACTAAATAAGCATGACCAAACCAAGAAACCCATATCAAGTTCAACGGATTAGACCTGAACCTTCGTATGTATCCATTTAATCAATAAATTTCCAAGTCTGTCCAATTTCAATATCGTTTTCAACACTCGCCCAATACGAACGTTGATCGCGTCGGGATGAACAGAACAATGGAGGAAGACGGCAATAGGTTCGAATCAGGGGAGATGACTCCAAATACAGAATGTATGTTGACGGATTAAAAAAATCCTAGGGGAAATTTTATCCGTCCGTCAGTATCGACGGATAAACACTTCGATAATAATATTAAGTAGTCCTTGTCTGCAGTCTATAATAAAAGCAAGGCGTTATTTACAAGGCATACCTTGAAACTAATCACTTTGACAAAAAAAAAGATCGATCTAAATCTAGATCTAGATCTAGATCTAGATAATGTCATGTTTCTCAAATATTTCTTACACAACATTCAAGTTATGCACATACGGCTGGCTGCAATTTTGAAGACTGGAGGACAAGAGGATGGGGAGGAACAGGTTGCAGGGTATGAGTATGGCAGTAACCTGCCATCAACCTGCCTCATGGGTCTGGACTGTGTGAAGTCTAGATCTTGCTGGTCCATTATGTTATTTATAGAAACCCGACAACATGCACAAACAGGGACATGGTGATTTGCTCCAACTGAAATATTTTTGCACTGACACGCCGGGCGAAAATAACACTAGCCTACACATGAATGAATCTAGATCTAGATCTAGACACTCTCATACATTCCTGTCAAAACACAGGGAAAACCTACCGCCAATAACGACGAAAGCGGACACAATGCCCAATGCAAGAGCTCGATTTTTGATCATGATGAGATTCGATGTTCAAGCAGCCAAACAAACAGCGAGTAATGAAATCAAAATTGATAGCAAAATAAATGCAAGAAGTCGGATACTGTCCCTGGTGCTTAGCCTTATCTTGGCTACGTCAGTCTCACTAAAGCGCACGGTCTAGGCGAGCTGTGTCAACACAATGAAGGGTTCGTGCTTGTGAGTAAGATATCTCTGATCGTCAGCGTCAGCCGTTCAGGGCAACGAACCTTGTAGTCGGCATGGGTACAATTCGCATCATTTCAACTCTCCGATCACAGACACATTCCACTGAATGTGATAGAAAATTAATAATGTTGGTTTCCCATCATATCATAAACGGAGTGGTTATAATATCCTTATTCGCAGAAGATCAGAATCTTATTCCAGAGAATATTATTATACTCTATATACTCTCTGCTTATTCGCAGACGAATTTTTGGTTTGTGATTTTTATTTAGGAAGAGCTCCAAGAGTTCGGTCGAGCTATCGATGAAACTTTCACCAAAACGTTTTTGATCTCGAGCATTCCTTTTTTCTATTCCAAAACCTACCAGAAGTAAACTTGCCTGCCGTGTTGTGGGGAGGGGGGGGGGGTCGAGGCTCCGCAAGATCTGACTTTTTTTTCATTGTGGTCACTTTTTTTTTCTTCTGCGTTTTCCCCTGATGCTGATCATCGTTGCTTATGCCGCAGTCTCACCAAGAAAACTCGTGTGCGAACGTGTCAAATTAAGTCGTGTACGTACGTGTCCACACGCACACGAGCAAAATTCGCACAAGAGCTGACACGTTCGTGCACGAGCCCACGCGTGCCCACACGACTCGCACACGAATAACCTTCGCCCCCTCCCGCCAGGACTGATTTGAGGCCCAAATTACACAATTCGCACACGAGTTGTGCTATACTCGCACGAATTGTGGAGCAGGAGGACAAGTATAAAAGCGGGAGCCAAGCCACCTTGAGTGCACTCCGTGTTGGAGTACTTCTGTCAACTACTATCACCTATTACTGTCATCATGGACGTACATGATCAACTTCCAGGCCCTGCCCATGATCCTGCTCCAGCTAGGCCAGTTCTGCTGCGCCGAGAACCACGTGATGACCCAGCTCCGGTTCAACCCCAAAACCAGGAAAGATGGCGAAACCAACCTGAACATCGCAGGCCAAAAAACCAAGGTCTGTGCGGATCCATACCGAATTGACTGAGGAGTGGAGGAGGGGTCTTGGTCATTACTACACCTTGCTCAACATTGACATGCGGGAGGTAGCTGAACAAGGATTCAGCCATGATCAACTCATGTTCAGGAACTACACAAGGATCACACCAGAGGCCTTCTTGGAGCTGCTGGACAGGGTTGGACCTCACATCACCAAGCAGGATACTAATTATCGCCCTGCTCTGGAGGCAGGCCTCAAGCTTGTTATCACCCTTCGATTCCTGGCCTCAGGGGACAGCTACCACTCCCTGAAGTACAATTTTAGGGTTGCTCACAACACCATCTCAAACTTTGTCCCTGAGGTGTGCAGGGCGATTTATACAGAGATGTTCGAGGATGCCTTCAAGAGACAGATGCAGGCTGATGATTGGAGGGCCGTAGCAAAGAAGTTCCAGGACAGATGGAACATGCCTCACTGTATGGGTGCCATGGACGGGAAGCACTTCAGGATGAAAAACCCAGCCAAGGCTGGCAGCAAGTACCACAACTACAAGGGTTTCTTCTCAGTCAACATGCTGGCACTGGTGGATGCTGAGTACAAGTTTCTTTGGGCTGAGCTTGGTGGATCAGGTTGCATGTCTGATTCACAGATGTTCCTGCTGTGCGACCTCAGGGAGGCATTTGAAGAAGGCAACGCCGAAAGACCAGCACCATGCCCTCTCACTGATGATCCAGAGGACACTACTGACATTCCATTCTTCATGGTCAGTGACGATGCCTTTGCCCTCAAGGACTACTGCCTGAAGCCCTTCTCCAGGCATTCTACGTCACCAAGGGAGCGCATCTTCAACTACAGACTGTCCAGATCAAGAAGGGTTGTGGAGAACGCATTCGGACTGCTTTCCAATCGTTTCAGACTTTTCCTGAAGCTCTGTGAGCTTCAGCCTGACAATCTCAGGGATTGCATCACAGCTGTCATGACACTCCACAACATGCTCATCATGCGCAGGCCACCTCCACCTCAAGCTGTTGACCAGGAGGACAGAGAAAGGAATGTAATGCCAGGCTCCTGGAGACAAATGGTGATGTGGGAGCAACCAGCAAATGAGCACAGGCCACCTCGTGCAACCAATGCTAGGATGAAGGTGAGAAATGACCTGGCAGACTACTTTGGAACCCCAAGAGGCATGGTCCCCTGGCAATGGCGGATGGCCCACCTCAAACCACCAACAGAACTCCCGGAGTTCTACCCTCAGCCAGGACCTGCCGACCCTCAACCAGCACCTGCCAACCCTCAGCCTGCTGATGCCGACACTCAGCTTGCTCCTGAAAAACGCCCACCTATTGGTCTTCGGCTTGCTGCTGCCAACATTGGGCCTGCTGCTGCCAACCCTCAGCCTGCTGCTGCAAACCTCCAGCCTCATGCTGTTGACAGCCTTGCTGTCTGTACCTGAGTCTCTTTCTGAGACATCCAAACCAATTATCAGGTCCTTTTCAGGGCCACCAATTTTCCACAGAGGGTTAAACCCAAAACACCCCCCCCCTAAGACACACGTACACACACACACACCCGGCCATTAACAGGGCCACAAATGAATTACACACACATACACACGATAACACGACCCCAACACACACACACGACCCCCACACACATTGTGTGTGTGGGGGGCGTATTATCGTGTGGGTGTGTGTGTGGGGGGCGTATTATCGTGTGTGTGTGTGGGGGGGGGCGTATTATCGTGTGTGTGTGGGTGTCTTATTTTCGTGTGTGTGGGGTGGGGGGCGTATTATCGTGTGTGTGTGTGGGGGGGGCGTATTATCGTGTGTGTGTGGGGGGGGCGTATTATCGTGTGTGTGGGGCGTATTATCGTGTGTGTGTGTGGGTGTGGGGGGGGGTCTTATTATCGTGTGTGTGTGGGGGGGGGTGTGTGTCTAATTCATTTGTGGCCCTGGAAAGGGCCGGGTTGAACTCAGAGGAGCAACCCTTATTCCAAGTCCCCAGAAATGGCAAAGCCCAGGTCCTCAGCAAGTTGGTCGTTTGGTGTAGATGACCGTTGGGTGATGTGTTGAGAGTATGCTCGCTTCCTCGGGGACAGCCTTGGCAGATACACTGGTTGCATGGAGGTCTCTCTCTCCCTGGACGGTGTCGTCTGCTGCTGTGATGGCATCATAATGGGATCAGTTGGTGCAGGAGCCCTAGATCTCCATCTATGGGCTAATGCAACCATCTCCGTTGACAAGGATATCCAGTCGTCTTCTGGCAGGTCCTTCACTATCCCATCAAGATACCCCAGAATTGCTGCCGATGATTTGTTGCTTGATTCACTCTTGCAAGTAAATCAAGCCGAATGGTTTCACAGCACGAGCAGCACGTACGAGCACTTGTGGTTAGTCCTGATGTCGAGGCCATATGCTGCTGTGCACGAAGGGGGGGGGGGGGAGCCTGACTTTCCTCAGCAGTCGATCCAGTCAGACTAAACTCGGGCAGCTCAACGGATGGCTGTGTGTCCAACCTTGAAAGTGAACTCTGGAATCCGATACCTCTGTTGGCAGACAAATTCTCAATGTGACACAGCAGAAATTGGAATTTGTCCCAGACATATCGTTCAGATGCAGTCATGTTCAAGGGTGCACCACCACTCTTAGTCATCCTCCTCTTGAGCTTTCCAAGGATTGTCCGCATGGAGTAGTACCAGCTTCTGATCAGTGGCAGCTCCACCCCCATTCCTGCAGCTACCTCATTCCATTCCAAATTCCTCCTGGTAGCATTCTTGAACTCTGCTTTTGATAGAGATGAGGCCTCTCGATCAGAAACTCAATCACAGTGTTCTTTTACTCCGCTGTGAGGCCCTTCTTGCAAGAGACACGGGATTTGGCCTTCCCTTTCGGGCCGGCTACACCCTTTCCCTTGCCTTTTGAACCTCCTGCATGGGGAGCAACTGGAAGTGGTGCTTCTTCATCCTCAAACGACCTGTCCATGACATTTTCAGCTTCCGATGTAGACATCTTGTGATCAGCAGTGGAAAAAGATGGCGAAATAACACAAGCAGGCCCTATATATATATAGGGTAGTCTCACTGTACTCGTGCGCGAGTCGACACGAACGTGTGGGCTTGTGTCAACACGCACGAGTAGGCTGCCACGTACGCGTGAGCTCGTGTGCGAATTTTTCACATTCCTGAGTGGATGCGCGCGCATCAGTTTGGTGCGTGCTAACACGAACCCAGGCGAACGCCTCCGCTCGCATGTCAAGAAATCGCACACGACTTGCCGAAAAAATAAGGCTGGAGCTATTTTTCTGCAGCTAGGCACGAGTTGGTGTGTGAGGGCCAAAAACACGTGTCAAAACACGCCTCAGCACGCACGAGCTTCATAATTATCAAAATCGCATGCGAGTTTTCTTGGTGAGACTGCGGCATTAGCTCTAGAGTATAAAAATGGGATTAGGATTTTTAAAAATATTTTTAACAAATTTTTTTTAATGAATTATTATTATTATTGGCCAATTTTGACCAGTGTGAAATCACAGAGAAAGTCAGACAGAGCAAATAAAAATGAATTAAACTTCCATAGAAACCAAAAATAATAATAAAACAAAACATGACAAATAGATCCAGGTTACCATGGAGAAAGATCAGCTGTTCAGTTCACACTAACTAAAAGAAATCATTTACATGTTTAAAAAATGATTTACATTTTTATTTCTGTCCCGTTCAGTGAAAGGAATAAATAAGATGAAGACGGACAAAGTAATCTGGAGCACACCAGTTACATCTTGATCAATTTCAACACATCAATTTTGCAAAATCCCTTTAAAAAATAGTTTTTTTTCCTACAAATAAGCAATCCTATGTTGAAAAAAAAATGTAATGCTCCAGCTTGGGATTCAACCCATGACGGACCGGACGTAGAGTCTCCGACTGATAACCGCAGATGCTAGCCATTGAGCCCTCGCAGACAGATCCTGATCTTATTCGCAGATCGGGGGGGGGGGGGGTGGTGGGAGGGTCTTGATATATATGTTGTTACAATGCACTGAATTGTCTGAACTGTAGATACACTACTAAACTAGATTCCACGCGGCTCTCCGCCAGTCCTCTCTTTCCCTGCTTCCTGAAGCGAGCCGGAATAGTCCGCATTGAAACCGCTCTCAGTATCTCACCATCGTAGACTGGGCTGAGCGCTCGATGCTGGCCTAACCCAGCCTGGCCAACGGGTTGAAAAATAGCGGCGATTGTGATTGATTTTGTAACTTTAATTTATTTACAGTCACTCACATACCATTTCCGTACACTATGACATAAAATTGAATAAAATTCCTCGATTAAAAAAACCAAAAAAAACTGACTGATTCAACCAACACAACTGCAATGTAAAGCCAATGGTGTTAATACACGTACTTAATGTGCATGACACGGTGCGAGAGGGTGGGGTAAGCCTAGAGGGAAGACAACTGGTGATGAAAATAGATAGAGATAGATAGATAGAGGGAGAGAGAGAGACAGAGGGAGACAAAGATAGCGAGACACAGAGAGAGAAAGAGAGAGACAGAGAGAAAGAGATAGAGATAGAGAGTGAGATAGAGAGAGAGAGAGATAGAGAAGAAAGAGAGAGAGAGAGAGAGAGAGAGAGCGAGATGGAGAGAGAAGAGAGAGAGAAAGATGGTCGGGAGAAATAGATAACATAAGATAGATTATAAGATAGATTTATAGATAGATAGATAGATATAGGTAGAATGGATAGATGGATAGAATAGATAGGTTGGTAAATAGATCGATGGACAGATAGAATAAATAGATAGATAAAAATACATGCAGATAGTACAGACAGACAGACAGATAAACCTTCTCATAGTCAAAGGCCTACGCGGCTCCGTTTACAAACACGATGACTCAATGAGTCGGACGCTAGGTCGCGACCCATCCCGTGATGGGCGAAAGCGCCTTCTGACAGTCCCATTCAGTCCCTGGCGTGTCTGGGCACTGGTCTGAACAAATATTTTGTAATTTTCCTAGCTCTCCATTTTAGAATGGCCGTCGGTATTACATGTATCTGGCCGGAGAAGGGGGAGTGGAAAATCAGCCAGGGTATAAATGTGAATGACTGAGCCTCGGCACGTGACAAGCTAAAGCAAAAGGGCGGGGTGGACATTGCAAAGTGCGGAATTTTAAACACTATCATCACTATTGGTGTTACTCAAATTACATATTTAAAACACTTCCATCTTTCCGTAGGTGTGAAAGTGGGAGATTGGGAGGGGCCTCACAGCTAAAATAGCCCAGGGCCTTTCTTTATCATTATCTAAATCCGGCCCTGGGTACAAGCCCAGTATTTTATGGTGATTTTTTTTTTTTTCGCACGCAGTTGCCTTTACCAGTGACTTACCTGAAGCTTGAACGGTCATGCCCTCGCCCCCTCCGCCCTTCCCCCCACCCCCCCCCCCCCTCAAAACAAGCAACAATAGGGCAACATCCAAAATTCACTCATTAAAAAAAGTTTCTTTACAGCCCTTCCGGGATTATGGGCCCTGAAGCTTATGCTTCATTGGTTTCATGGTAGATCTGCCACTGACCTTCAGGAACAGATGACTTTAAAATGAAAACCAAGACATTACAATTTTACATGAAAATGAAGGAGTTTAATGGAAATGAATACTGATCTGTACTTGCAAAAAATGTCATCTTCCAGGCTCTTTGAAAAGTTGAAGGATCGATAGTCCTTATTACATGTATGTTGCTTTCATACATAGGCTGTGTATACAGTATTCGATACTTTTAACAGCGGACACTGTACTTCAATGCGAATTTTTTTGCACTGTGCGACTACTATAGTGGTCAACCGGCTGCAGCAGACGCAAAAATCCATATTATATCGTGTCCATGGGCTACGCTAATCTATGACCTGGTTCCCGTGTGCCCAACGCTCACATTCACAGACTTTGGCCTTGACATGATCTACGTTCTCCTAAGTCCAACACTTTAATCTATGCGCTATAAAAGTATAATCATCAACGAACGAGATTGCCATAAAATAAACCTGTAATTTTAATGTGTGCAATAATTTCACTTTAAAATGTTTTATTTCATTCAGATCCATGACATTATTTTGGGTTTTACTTTTAGTTTACAGTGTATCTCTAGTCTATGGTATAAAAAGTGGTTTCATTTATAATTAGGCTATTGTTTGTAGGGAGACATTGCGTACCGGTATACTAAATGAATAGCCTAAAGATAACATATTGTAGTAAAGATGGTGTCATTTCTGTTTAGTTATAAATCATTTTCAAGCCAAGTTTCACCTGAAATGTTGGACAAAAGGCCAATCAAGTTGTGTAGAAGAACAACTGTTTAATTTCTCACAGTGTCATGTACATATTCGCAGTCACTGAAGTTGAGCCAACTATTTCACTTTCAGAAGAGCAAGTTGTACAAAATATTCTGATTTCATTGAGGAAAAAAAAAATAGCAAGCTCCAGATTCCAAGAGATGAGAAATATCGCAATTATATGGAGTTTATTGCATAGCAGTTAAAACATTGTCAAAATTCTCTACAAGAGGCAGAATTTTTTTTGACACAGCTTTGTTTTCCTTCACTTATTTAAAATCCAAATATGATGAAACTACATGTATAGTGGTTATTTATGGAAAGCTCACTGATTTATCCTGGTTTCAAATTCACATTATTGGATAGAATCAAACAGAAAAAAAAACATCTTAAATTATATGCACTGCAGCCCAAGAAGGTCAATAATCAATCACTGATTTTGCCTCTGAAGAAATTGTAAAAGTAATTAATGAGCAAATAAGCGTTGGAGTCAAATCAAATCTGGGTTACATTGTTGTGTCACCCTTTATTTATCCTTTTTGAAATGGTTTTCTCAAAAAGTTATTTGAAACTCAGACTTTTTATAATCTGATCAATAATAATGTATGTATACATTTCTTTGAGAACTTTTATCCTGTATTTCAAATGGCAAGCAACAATCAACTTGCTGATACATGGACATGACTGGTGTTTATGTATTATAAATTTGATTCACATAATGTGTTATTTGAGCCTGGAAATGAAGGCCTGAACTCACTCTTGCAATTTTGTGCATGCAGCTTTAGGGCACATACATGCATGTACATGAAAAATTCAGGTATATTTTCCACATTTGAAGGGTTTTGCCAGGCTGTCTCACATACAATGTGCATGTGCATGAGAAAACCCACAATAAGTTGGCAGAGCTGATTTTGAGAAAAACGGCTTTGAAGTGAAAATATGGGTCCGACACAAATTTCCAACTTGGCTGTTGTTTAGGGGACCGTGGCATGTTACAGGGTAAACTGCAGATGAGCATTGAACACTACTCACTATGATGATCTCTATAACGGCTTAGTTGTTAGACTACGGTCTCCTAACAACAATCACTCCAATATTACTTGGTCAATTAGCTATTGCCACTTACAGGATTAAATGCCGTTTTCTCAAAATCTTGTTTTATTGGGATCACTGACTTCAATTTATCAGAAATGTCTTGTCTTTTATTATGTACAGAACTCAAAATGTCATGTGGCCGACTTGTTGTGGGTTTTCTCATGCACACTCACATATATGTATATATATACATGTATTTATTTGTGTCAACCCACACATCTAAACATAAGGATGAAAATAGACAACTCTGGCTTGAAAAAATAAAAGAAACAAAACATTTGCCTGCTGATGTCATTTCTTGTATAAAAAGACTCGATGTCACGCAACTTGTGGTTTTTGTAGATACTTCAATTTAATAATGACATAATATAAAATTTATAAATTGTGCTCCTACATACAAAAGAACAAGTCTGAAGATAAAAAATGATCATTATTCATATCAGCCACCGATACACTTTAATGCCAAACATATGTGGCCCCGTGTGACAGGTCAGTCTAAAATACAGACAAAATTACAAGAATG
The DNA here is from genome assembly GCA_963931925.1 of Onchidella celtica. Lineage (NCBI taxonomy): Eukaryota > Metazoa > Mollusca > Gastropoda > Systellommatophora > Onchidiidae > Onchidella > Onchidella celtica. Next base: position 13,399,677 of record OZ007570.1, on the reverse strand, counting down.
TCTCACCCCAGAGAAGTTAACCAGGCTAAATATTATTACTGTTTCCAAGTTTTCTCTGATGAGGATAAAGTGATCAACAATTAAAGCAATTAAAAGGTTTGGTGACATTTACTTTGCAAAAAAATCAAAAGGGGAAGAGAGGAGACTTCCAAATTTAATTGAAACCAAACATAATACATGTTACTAGGTAGTCCAAACTGCCCCGCTAAAGGGACTAAGTCCTGTTTTGGCATTAATTTTAGGCCAGCATTACAAGGCTATTACTATTACTACTGTGTAGTTATGTGAAATGCCAAGTATCCTACATCAAAATAAAGTTCAGTCCTTCTGACTAAATATACTTCCTTTTGTATTGTTTCATGTGTTTAGCTGTGTGTTTTTATAGCTTGAATAGGGCATAGTCTTGCTGTTTTCGCTCACAGCAGCGTGTACCAAATTGACCCCCTCGTAATAAAGGTTGCAATGCGTCGCGATGATGTAGCTCACGTTTGAATATAGCTCACACAGAAAGCCAGATAAATGAGGTTTAATTCAATGTATTTATCATCATGTTTTAAGTTGAAATTCCTTTAAAAATCGTTTGTTGAAAAGTTTCTTGACCGAGAAACTGGCAAAAACTTAAATAGATCTTCAGCCTTTGTATTATGAGGGTGTGCCAAGATCAGAACTGTTTTTATAGACCAACCCGATGCTTGGTTTCGCCAGCTTTGCCCGACACTCAGTGCTAAGTCAATTGTGACAAGGTTGACCTCCTTTTCAATTAAAAAAAAAAAACGCAAAAGCATTACATGTATTTTTGACGTCGGATGAAGTTTGGTAACTAAAAAACGTAAAATGACATGCTTGTATTAAATTTGTACCCCTCGAAAAAATTGAGCATAATGTACATCCCCTTGTCTTGGACACCCAGAGTTTTTAATGTCGTGACTCAATAAACCATCATTTTATAGGCAGTCAAAGTTGAACTATCATGGAATTTACAAAAGGTAGCAAATTCGAGGTGTTCTTTCACTTTTGAAAATGGCATAACTTTCAAGCATTTAAGCCAGAATAATAAATTTGGTATCAAAATTGTTGGAAAAGTAAGCTCCATCAGATTTGACAATAACCAATGAGATTTGATAAAAAGTAAAAATCAGTTTGGACTACCTAATAAAACAGTTTCACTTGTGATGAGCTCTCAACATGAATGTGAAAAAAAAACAAAAAAAAACACAATGACAATATGGTGATCAATCAATAATATCTCAATCTGTTTGTTGTTCAATTTTCTTCCCGTAAAATTTGAGTATTCTTGCCATTCGCAATGAAGCAAATTTAAAAATTCTGTAAAATCAGAAAATACTCCTTCCTCAGTGTTGAGGTGGAGCTTTGTTCATTAGCAATGTACACCTCACCTCTTGCTGTACTATCCTTAAATTGTAGCAACCAATTACAGACAATTTTACACACTGCATTTTTTAAGTGTAAATTAATCTCAGGCTTGGGCTGCCAAGACATCATAGTAACCATCAAACAGAAAAACAACAAAAATTTAATTCATTACAAAAACTGGCTCTAAATATTGTACTACATGTATAAAATACTTCCCTGAGCTGAGCAAAAGCAGGTGAAGAAATTTGGATTGACAATTTTCTGAAGAGGAAGGCCAATGCAAACAAAATCTTTAATCTGACTTAAAATGCTTAGGTAAAAGTGCAGTTTAGCCCCCCAAATTGTGTTGGACATTTTCATCAATCATTATGGTAATCATCAATTACTATAGATGATTTTAACACAGGAGCTGGGGGTGGATTTAGTAATCAAAGTAATCGATACTAGTACTTAAAATACCTAGCACTATTTGGGGGGGGGGGGGCTAAACTGCACTTTTATCAATGCTTAAATGACCCCCAAAAAGTTAAAACAAAATTGTTTATAAATGATTTATCACACAAATAATAACCACAGGAGGGAAAACAACCAGTTTCACAAATATCAAACTGGAAAAAATCAACATTACAAATTTTACAAGTCCACTGCTCTTGTCTAGCAATTGAAACGGCGATTTCTAATAATTTTATGATTGCACTCTTGTGTCTCTTTAGTTTCCCACAGACAAGGCTGATGAACCAAGCTGGCAAATCAAAGGCAACATTGCTTTTTGTGACTGGTTGTTTTACCTTGTGGCCTTCAAATAACAAGGGTGGAGCTAGGATTGATCTTGAGCGTTACTGTCAACAGGATCAGTGTGGCGCAGCAGGCTCTGCGTTTTACCAGTGTTTCAATGCAACATGAACCAGACATTCTGTCTGCACTGATCCACTAAATACTGATGACCAAAATCAGACAAAGTAATAATAACATCATAATAATCTTAAGACTCTGAAGACATTTTGTATCAGCACACATTCTGCTATTGGCTACAACAAATATTTTTTAACAAGCAAGGCCCATAACTGATGAAGATCTTTGTTTCTCAGGGCCTAAGTCTAAGGATGTTGGCCCTTTAATGGCCATAACCCCTACTCTGTCAGAATTTATAGTTCATCTATAAGTCAGACTGAAGCTCAAAACTTACGCCCAGAACTCCAAGACAATAAAAAAAAAAACCATAACATTTTACATAAATTTCTAAAAAAAAATTCATGCAGTGTTGTTTGTGATGGATGTATGTGAATACAAATTCCCATAGTGCTCAGCAAAGGACATTTTTTCAAATTTGAATCTTACCTTTTCCACTCCCCGTCTTATGGTTTAAAATTTCTGGCTTTTCCTGTCAGTGTTCTGTAGTTATGCAGTACTTTCCTGTGCACTGTCCCATTATTGATGTGTATAAAATAATGAGAATCATGAAGTCACGGAAAGCAGATGATAAGCCCGGGCATAGAATGCATTATACATCTACAATAATACACAGGAAGCCGTTTAGTGAGATGGGGCGGAATTGAATAAGTGGAGAATTATGATGGAGAAGACTGGTGAAGATCCCTCACAGTGCAGATCAAAAGTACACACAATATTCTTCACTATTAATGCTATCCACCTGTGTATTTCCAGCAAGATTACATGTCTCAAGTTGACTTCAAATTATTCCATCAGCAAATCAAATAAAATTCTTGGGGCAGAAGATTCAGCACCAAGTGTTTGGAAACCATGTTACTGAATTAGTAAATTCAATGAACTCAATAAATTCAAGATTACAAGGAGATACATATCATCAGTGTAATTCTCTAACTGTCTACCTTCACTTTTTGTGGACCAATCTTTCTTGTTCCAAAATGAATCCACTACATGTATTACATGTCCTAACAAAAAATATCTGTCATCCTTTTGAAGATATGATTTTGTTTTTGTGTAATACTAACTCAGTCCATACAACACATTTCACGTACATAGTACACACGAAACCAAGCAAGCGGACATTCCAAACGGAAGCATCCATCGTCAATCAATAATAAAAGTTCGTAGATCTACCATTGCAGGCATCTATAGCATTAATTCTGTCGTAGGCCTGACACTGGAGATGATGTCAGCGCAATACATGACAGACTACATCCACTCAAACGATACGCAGTTGCACTGTAATAAATTAGTATCATTAAATGCACCATGGGCATCCCCCCCAGTATGGAAACTGTGCGTTTTTCTTAGAAGGGCGAAGAAGAGATTGCCTCATCTTATTGTTTCTAGTATCTTTGATCAAACTAAACTGCCTGTGCAATTTTACGAGTAGGAAGCATGGGCATCTATCAAAGTACTTGTTCTTGTGATTGTTCAAACTCCTACATCATCTGTCTAATGATGGGTCAGTCTTGTCCACCAATGACACATTATCTGAGAGAGAAGGATGAATTAATAAGCTGCCAGGAAAAAAATAAGGCAACTGATCTTCATAATAAACACACAATTATCAAGAGATGTCACTGATTGGTGACCTCAGTAAAGACGAAATGACTAAGTAAGATGGTTACTACATTTAAAATGAATCATGCCTTCAAGAGTCAGGCTTGTTTGTTTACTAGTAAAAACAGGGCTTCCACTCAACTGAGAAAAAAACATCTGAAATCTGTGCGCGGCGCCTATGCGGAGTGTAAATTTTAAATGACTGACCATATTCTGTGCACAAATTTGATATAATGGACCATACATTACATCTACACACAGAAGTACACAACAAAATGCTTAAATAATAGTAATAAATGGACATCCGAAAAATTACCGCTGATCTCTTCCACCATGGATTTCAATGTTTCCGCGGAAGAGTGGGAGCCCTGAAAAATAATCGCTTACCTGCCGAAGTGTCCCATATCTGGGACAGTAAAACTTACTTTTCCTCAATCACTACTCAAACGGTATTGTTTTTAGTCTGTCATGTAAGAATATGCTCCCTAATTCTTCCCAATGTAGTTATACTTCCTTCTTTGTCAGAAAAACCATATTTATTTATATGAAGATTCGGTAAATGAAATTTTAAAAACAATAAACAAGAGTATGGAAAGGTCAATCGGAGGGATAATAGATTGATAGACAAATACATAATTATATTATTTGTAAGCATGTACTAACAAATTAGAAAGCAGGCTGCCCAGAGACTGAGAATCACATACTCAAGTTAATTCAAACTACATAAAATGAGATAGAAAATGGTTTGACAGCTGTCTGCCGGCCAGATGTCAAGGCCTAAGAGAGACTGGCCAATAACAAATACACAAACAAAAACTAGTAACCCACTTGCTTGTAAGACTATTACAAATCTTTTTGTACAAAACTAGCAGTTCCAAAAATGCTGATTAACTAGTATGAAACAAAACAATAATCTAGATTTGAAAACCTTAGAAAATAAACAATCATACGAAGAAAGACTAGATCACAGACTAGATGTGGAACAATAGATATAAAATAAAACATATATATTGTCTGGCAAGAATAAAAAGCTTTACAAAAACAGTATTGCAAAATAACAGATGGACAATCTTCAATTTGATTATTGTGAAGTAAACACTCAAAAACAGTTGCCTTTATCAGAAAATTGCAGTTAACAAGAAGTGGCGAAACTAAAACAATAAAATTTACATTGTCCATGGATCCACTTTGGACATTTGACTGATATTCTAACCACGCTAACAGGTGGAATCTGCACTGTTGTTGTCTAGCAACTTTATCATTTAATGGTAGCTGTGCTTATTGGTCAAAACTAGATCAAAATGCCACTTTATCATGTCTTAACAGAATCAATTTTCTCTTTCCTGCTAATTTTGTCAGTGCCCAACTTTTGACAAATGTGATGAAACAGCACCCTGTTATATGTTTTATTTCATCAAAATTTATGCCATTTTCCCTGCTGTTATTATGAAGGCACAGATGGGCTGCAAGCAATTCTTTTTTCCTTTGCTATGACTTTAAATTTAAATTTGAGGACATCCAGGAGGTTTTCTGTAATCCCTTCATAAAAATTTGCAGCGTTATACAAACAAAATATCAAGTAGCAACACTCCCCAAGCAACTTTTCACTCCTGAGTGAAATTGAATCTACCTGAAATTCAAGCCAAATTCATTTAGATCAATAATTTTCTTTCCAAGAGTAGAGTAAGAGGAAAAAAGCATCATGGTAAATAATCACTTGACAACGAAATTTTGACTTTCGGGTAAGAAAAACAAAAAAGCGTTCAAGAAAAGTGTAACTAACGAATTGTACATACACCACGCATACAAAGTTCTAGAACTCTCTTTGACTTTGAAGGAGTGTGCCGCTGCTGCTTGAAAGGTCAGCCACCGCCTACAAAGATGTCAGGCGGAAGTGGTTATGACCTGTGTGGCCGACAGGATCACTGGGCGTAATAGTGCGGAGGCTTTTCCTGGTCTCCGGGGGCAAGCATTGGCTGTTGTGCTGGGACCAGGATGGTGCCAGTAGACTGAGTTGTCTGTGGAAACCATACACATATTCATTGATTAATACACGGGGCCAAATTAAGGCATGTAGAGGACCTATGCACTTAAACGATTTTGATGCCCCCATGTACTGTATACATAATTCAAAATATTAAAAAAGTAAAACATTAAAAATAAAAAAGCTTGTTTCATAAGCCAGCAAATACTTAAATTTTTCATTTATTGTGGGGGGCCTCTTTTTGTGGATCCTGATTCAACTGCACCATTTGCAGTTTTGACATACCACAAACTCTATCACCTATTTCTATCATAATGTTTGATATACCACAAACTCTATCACCTATTTCTATCACGTTTGACATACCACAAACTCTGTCACCCATTTCTATCATATTTTTGACATCCCACAAACTCTATCACCCATTTCTATTATATGTTTGACATACCACAAACTCTATCACCTATTTCTATCATAATGTTTGATACACCACAAACTCTATCACGTTTGACACCCCACAAAACTCTATCACCCATTTCTATTATATGTTTGATATACCACAAACTCTATCACCTATTTCTATCATATATTTGACATACCACAAACTCTGTCACCCATTTCTATCATCATCATTGCCTTTCTCACCCTGGATCAGGGTATAGGCCACCAACAAACACTTTCCATCCCTCTCTATCATGGGCCAGCCTCTTTACATTGTTCCAAGTCTTTCCGCTTCGTTGCACATCATTTTCTCTGGCTCTTCTCCACGTTCCGCGCGGCCTTCCTCTTGATCTCTTGCCCTGGGGATTCCAATCCAATACCTTCTTCGCGATGCTGTTTCCTGGCCTCCTGAGAGTGTGGCCGATCCATCTCCATCGCCTCCTACCAATTTCCTCTCTGACTGGGCTCTGTCTTGTTCTTTTCCAAACAATTTCATTGCTGACCTTGTCTGTCCATCTGATCTTAAGTAGCTTCCTCAAACATCTGTTGATGAAAACTTGGATTCTCTTTATGCAGGCCTGGGACGCATTCCAAGTCTCACATCCATACAACAGGACTGACTTCACGTTCGAGTTGAATATCCTCAGCTTTGTTTTTAGAGATATATCCTTGGTTCTCCAAATCTTGCTTAAGGACGTGAAAGATGCCTGTGCCTTTCCAATTCGTGCTTTGACTTCTGCCTCTGTTCCTCCCTTATTGTCAATGATACTACCAAGATAGCAGAAGGACTCTACATCTTCCAGTGGTTGGTCTCCTACTTTGACTTGTTTGCTTGGGGGTGCAACAATTTTTAGGACCTTCGACTTCGCAGGATGTATCCTCAATCCAATAGATTCTGAAATTTTGTTTAGAGCTGTAGTCTTTGCTTGCATCTGGTCGTGTGTGTGCGACAATAGTGCCAAGTCATCTGCAAAATCTAGATCGTCCAGCTGTGTCCATGGGGTCCATTGTATGCCATTTCTTCCTCCATTGGTGGTTTCTTTCATAAGCCAATCAATCACCAGAATAAACAGAAATGGGGACAGCAAACAACCCTGCCTAACACCAGTCTTGATATCAAAGCTGTCAGTCAGCTCACCATCGTGTACGACTCTGCAACTTCATTTCTATCATATGTACCACAAACTCTATCCTGAGATGTCCCCATTACTAGAATGAGTGAGGCCGGATACAAATGGGGCCAGGGTAGTGTGACAAGGATGGATAAACCCGACAAATATGAAACCAACTGGCCACAGGAACCATAAGTATGAAAACCCTTGAGTGGATTTTGGAGCAGGGATTAAGCACTTATGGCGATGCCCGATACCCTAGGATCCGGGTTCCTGTCACCAAACCAAACCAAAGCAAACCTGCAGGAAATGGACACCAACACAACCAACCAACCCACCTTTGCACAGCAAGCATAGTAGCAGGCAACAACGATCTCCGCTAGCATGACAAACCAAGTAATCACACAGAACACCATCACGGAGATCGTCAGGGCCACAAACTTGGAAAAGCCAGCACAGGATTGGAAATGCGTTTCGATCAACTTCTGGTCATTATCAGCACTGTAATATATAAAAAAAAAATCATGTATATGTACTGCTTGTAAAAACCACATATCAAGTGCAAATTGTATGAATCACATTCAGCGATAAGTAAATTTTTGAGTATCCCTAGATTCTGGTTTCTGTACATTAAACAGATCAAATAACAAAAACACGATCCCTCTTACACACAGGCCCAAAATGAACCTGTCTGGCACAGTTGGAGTGCTCTTTAACCGTTTTTCCCCCCAATATTGAGACTGTTTACATTTGTTTCCAAAAAAGCTTCCAATCCAGGTGTACTGACATAATTCTGGATGTACCTGTAGAAAATTCTTGAGTTAATCTGCATACTACACCTGATCCATTCAATGATTCATTAACCCAAGCTGAAAAGTTGGAAAATTCTAGGCCCAGAGGTTAGGAAAATTATTTGTTTTAGACGGAGGTATCTCAATTTTCTCAAATGCCTCCGCAATAATGGGAAAAATTCTCATTAAAGCCTCAGTGACAAAAGTATTAAAACAAGCATTGGATCTGGCTGATCCTAAGTTTCAACACTTCAGAAATGCTCACATGCTTAGCTCTAAAATTTCAGCTTACTTTACACAAGATATGCTATACAGAGGTGGCCAAACTTGCTTAATGTAAGAGCCACATACAATAATCTTAACCCTCACCCTGCAAGGGGCGGCAATTGTCGGTATTGATTCACAAGCGCTCACGCCGCACGGGCGGCAAAAGTCAGCAAGGTCAAGCTGACCGCGCCATGCGCAAGCCCTATTTTCATGCATCAGGTCACTGACCTTTTTGAGACGTAACCACCGCGTTATTGTACACTGTATCTCTTCTAAATCAAAGACATTGTGACATGGACATGTTAATCAATGAACCACTGGTCGGAATTACAAAGACTAAGCTTTCAAAGGCTCTTCCCACACTTTCAAAAGATGTAACATCGACATGCGAACTGTTGCTCAACAAATTTGCAATATTATCTCGTTTTCTCACAAGCTGACCACCATCTGGAGTTGTCTGTATCTAAGAACCATTCAGAAACAAGCTCTGAAATAATCTTTGCCCCAAATGCCCACATTGTTTTATTAGTATGTGTCAATCAGAATGAAACCATTTGCGTAGGGCTTGGGAGGGCGTGGCTAGTTATCATGCTTCGTTCTCATGAAAACTACAGCTGTCAGTTTGGAATCATAAGTCAGATCATTGGTTAGAAACTGACAGACTAAGGTTTTGCTGGTTAATTCATTATTAAGCGTGATAAGGCATAGCAGCGAATGTTTTCATACCAATCAATAAAAACCGAACCACGTGAACAGCGTATGTGGTCATCGTCTAGCGGCATTCGTCAGTGACCCCAGATAAGATTCTCCGTGAGTAAGGTCACTGACCGGGCAGCGGGCTTTACGGGTTGTGTGCAGGGTGAGCGTTAAGATGTTCGCTTGAACCACAAGACATGAACAAAATTTACGTTTTTGTTGTTACATACACATTTTGTTACACAAATATTATATAAATATTAAGAAACACATGTATGCAGTTTTTTAAACTGTTAATTTGTATTGGTTTCAGTAATCACAAAGTACACATACATACCAAATGTTTTATTAAATATGATAATGGACTACAGGAATATACTCGAAAAACTCGCAAGTTTGACTGCAAAAAAATAGAGCAGTGCGTTGCATATTAAGGTCAAAGAGCTGCATATGGCTCCACTAGCTGCAGTTTGGCCATCCCTGCTACAAATTTGCTTGAATATTTGAGAAATGCTTCCATGTATTTATTATGAAATGAGGGTTTCACTTTATTTGACAGAACACCACTGGCCTCATTCTCTAACAACTCAAACAAACAGCAATAAAGTTTCCCTAGAAATGCAGATTTATGACATAATGAGTGCTTCAATTTTCACGGATTAAACAAAAATATAGGAGCTTTACAGTAATGCCATTCTAGTTGAGATCTTTGTTTCTATGGAGCCTCAGGCTAAGGCTGTTGGCCCCCCAGTAATACAGATCTCGTGCTCCAGGAATAAATGAAAGGAACTGACACGCAACGACAGCCTTCGTATGTGTCCGTGCAATATTCATCCACAGCACCCACGTTGATGATCAGGACCATGATGATGAGAGTAAAGGCTGCCACTATTATTCCCATCAATAGGAGAGAGATGATTGCAAAGATACTGGTGGTCACATACTGTTTGGTAAAAAAAGAAAAATATCACAAGTTAACATTTTGAAACCAAGACATCAATGAGGCTTACACTACTTACAGGTTCTTGTGCCGCAATACCAGCATGTGGGCAGTGCTATGATTAAACAGAAATTTTGCCTTGTGCTGGTATACTGGCGCTAAGAACCCAGAAAGGGTTCACACATCATCTGCAATGTCATCCGATCATAGGGTCCTGGACAAAACAGAAGTCAGTAGGGTTAACGATGTAGTTGAGATACAACCTCTGCATTGTGTTGGGACCATTTCGTCCGGCCCTTAGAATGAAACGATTCTAACTCCCTTCCATCAACATTTGAGAAGAAATCAAGGATTGAAGCTTCATGTGATAATAGCTTTTAGAGCAATGAATTTTTTTGTTTTTAATTTTAGTAATACTTAAAATTACACACCAAATCTGCTTGATACTTTGATACACAATGGAGAAGACCCACAGAAGTAGTGTGTAGTGTGTAACTCAGTTCAGCCAAACGGTGGAGATAGAACCTTGCCATTCTAAGGGAACCATTTGTTATGTGTAGGCTCTGCCTTTAAAAATTTTATCTGGTTCCAATCTCAACTGAAAACATCCCCCATTTTTCTTAATGTGTCATTAGGGTTTTATGGCTTAGGGTGGAATTGCAAAGGTTTATAAACTTTGATGACAGATTCAAATTCATTTGACACATTTACTGGCACCACATTGTAACTTCAACAACATGAGTTTATTCTCAAACTATCAAAACTTATTAAAATACTGAAAAATGAAAACTTGCAATGTAATGTGGAATTTGTGAATAAATTTCTGACAATGGGGCTGGAGCACCCCCCCCCCCCCCCTCTTTCCAATGTCATCTAGTTCCAACAGGCCAAAATAAAAAGTCATCAAAATCCAAGATTCCATGTAATAATCATTAATTTTAGTACCGTTAGTGATGTTTGCTGTTAAGACTCATGAATGTTTGGAATTGCACTCAGTTGCTGATTTCTAACAGGGTTCCTTACCAAAACCTGTGATGTTTTTCAAGGAGACTTTTTAAAATTTAAGGTTTTATTCAAGCACAGTTATCAAAAGTTGGCACAATTTTTTTAACATATATCTAAAAAAAAACACAATATGCAGTAGGTCTCCATTGGTCCAATTACCAACTATTCCTGGCAGTTAGCATAAAAAGACAAAAACTGGTCTGTATTGCTAATTGGCATTTCCAGGGGAGGGTACCCTTGTGGCGATTTTTCCAAGAGTTCAAAGAGATTTTTTAAAATTCAAGGATATTTTTCAAGGATTCCTCGAATTTATGGAAGCTGCAGGAACCCTGCAATGTAAACATTTTGCACTATATGGCATGCATGCATGAGCACTGAAGTTTCGACTGCATGAATTTGAGTACATGTATAACTTGGCTCTTACTTTATCTCCCTGTCTTACCAAGTCAATCAGATATTATTCATTCAACACTATCAAAGAAAATACATGTACTTACCAGACATTTGTTCTGAACAAATGCTGCGATGATGCCAATAAGTCCAGGAATAATGTACTGGAAAAAAATAGCCACACTGGTTAAATACTGCAGGGTTGTGTGAGACAGTTTTTGTGTTTACGTGAGAAGTACATATCTACTCCAAACATTATTGTTGTGGTTTTTTACCAAATTCAAAGCAAGTTCAAATTATGAAAGTCTTCCATTGATTTCAAATTTAAAATACACTTGCAAACTACAAACAGATCATGTGCACAAAAATGATCTGTGCTGTACTAGTATCATATCTTCCTGTGGATCTCATGAGCTCCAGGGGCACTGCGCACTCCTTTCTTGTCGGGAAATGCTCTTAACAGACATTCAAATATTAATAGTGGTTTTTCTAGGTCAGATGTAAACAAAGACTCTTTAAAAACAAATAATTAAATAAACAGACAGACAAATGGATGAACAGACAGGCAAAACTATTCCCTATTGTTGCTTCCAGCATCCAATTATAAATCCCTTTGTGAAACCAAGTTTTGTCTTCTTGGGTCAGTGGTTTGGCAATCCATATATGGATGAACGTACAGATATCAACTTATTAAAAACAACACTGTATGGTGTCCATACAGGACCAAGCTATATCCATGCTTTTGTGGTGCGCGGGCAAGTAGATCCTATTATGTGTCAGTTTCCACAAAATATTCTGTTCCCTCACTTGTTACTCATCCTACCAAGATCAAAATGATATAAAAGTTCCCGTCTAAAGTCTTTACTTACCACTAAGCCACATGCCCACACAGCCCACTTATGAGAATTAGCCTGTCTTATACTTGTGGCAAAGCCATCATCATCAATATTGTATTTGGCTGTCAAGTAATTGCCCTGCTCCTCAATAGCCGTCTCCATCATAAAATGCAGCAATACACCCATGCAGATACCTAACAACAGAGGAAAGAGAACTATTTTGCATCAGGAAGAATTATTTGAAATTGCTTCTTCCAGCGAGAGTAATCATCAATCTGGTTCACAAATGTGTGATATGTAAATCCACTCCAAATAACAGATCAATACAATTCCAAACTTCTAGTAGCTGCATTCTAGCAAACTGATTTAAGCATTTACCAAACACAGAGTAAAACTTACTGTAACTTACAGTATTGTAAATCAAAATTTATTTCTAAGGCGCATTTAAATGGTATAAGCAGCAGTTTTAATTTCTTACTTTGCATGACATTATTTTCTGTTGGGCCTAAAGAAATGAACGTCAACAATGACAAAGGGGAAGGGACTTTATAATGAAAGAATAATTATTAGATGAGTTACCCAGTGTTCCCCAGGATATACCTGCTTCCTCCCTCCCTGTCTCTCTCTTCCCCCTCTCTCACCATCCCCTCTCCTCTTCTCACATTCTCCCCCTCCATCCTCTTTATATTATCTCTCTCCTCCTCTCGATGTAACTTTGATCTTTCACCAGAAAGAGGCCTGTTTTATGTTCCTCATCTCCAGGATTCCAATAGTGTATTGTAGAAACTTCAAGTTATGGCCAAATTATCAAAGTCGTGAATCAATAGTAAGCGAACATTTTATGAAATTTCCTATCAAACTTCTGCATACTAAACTGGATCATGAAAACTCTATACATCAGCTGCCTGAGCCCAATTGCAGATCTGTGGATCTGAATCAAAGACTGACAGAACTAATATGTTATACATCGTAATTCCTTGAGGTATAAACTAGGCTTTTGACTGGCAATATAATTATAATATATGTACAGAGTGGCGAAGAAGAACATTTTCTGATCATCATTTTTTTTTCATTCAACATGCTATTGCTAAGTATTTGCCTCTTCTTTTTTTTTTTGGGATGGGGGGAGGGGGGGGGGGGGGAGAGATTGTAATAAATAGACCACAATATTTTGAAAAAAGTAACGAAGTGCTTATTACAAGATCCCGATCTTATTTGCAGATGGAGATTTCCTGGTTTTGTGATGTCTACAATGGTAAAGTTCCTCCAGCCTTAGCCTACCGTGGTCTGTGGTGGCACAATGACAAGCATCTGCGGTTATCAGTCAGATTATGGGCTCAATCCATCTTGAGTTCAATTCCATGCCGGAGCTTTTTTCTTTTTTTTTTTTAAAAATAGTATTGCTCATTATTACAAAGGAATCATTTTTTACCTTAGAATTTTGCAAAATTGATGTCGTGTCGAAACTGATCATTACTAAAGTCTAATACTTCTTTTATTTATTCCTGTTCATTTCATTTATTCCTGTATTGAATGGGACAGTTGCTAATTAGAAATAAAAATATAAATCAAATTTTAAATATTATGTGAATGGTTTCTCTTAGTCAGCATAAACTGAACAGCTCATCTGTCTCTACGGCAACCTGGATTAATCGGCATTTACTGAAAATATTTTATGGTGGTCTTCTGCTTCAGCTATTTGTCATGTTTTGTTTTATTACTTTTTTTGTTTGCATGGAATAAACTTCCATTTTTATCTGCTCTGTCTGACTTTTTCTGTGATTTCACATCCAACCAACTTGGCCAATAATTCATCTAAAAAAAAAAAAGGAAGTAAAGCAACGATGATCAGTGGGGGAAAAAGCAGAAAAAAAAAAGACAACCTGGTGCAGCATTACCATAAGAAACACTATGAATTACTCCGAACCAAACCATCTTACCAATTGAAGACCCTCATTATTCAACAAAGTAAGCTAGAATTGTGATCTAAGGGAGCTCTTCCTAAAAAAAAATCACAAAACTAAAAATCCATCTGCAAACAAGATTCTGGTCTGCCAACTGTGACCATGTAAGACCAAGAAACGCTCACATCGTGAGCTCAGTATTTTATGTTTAACAAAACTGTCGTGGTAAGACTTGTGAAACAATTTTCTTGTTTGTAGGTGTTGATGAAGCTGTGGTTAGTGGAATCTCTAAATTTTCATGTGTCTCTCTTTACACATGTCTGCGAATAAGCGGAGCCTAAAACTAAAGGCTGAATTTTGTCCAAAGTGAATAATTAATGTGTCCATGAAATAGAAATTCATCATCAAAAAGTAACTGAGACTGTGAATAAAAGTTTAAAAAATTTTTTTGTCATGCAGTCATAAAGTTAGGTGCTTACATTACATGTTCACTCTCTGACTGGCTCCAAGCCAAGTATGATGTGTGCTAGAGTCTCTATTTAGATCAAGTTACGCAAAAAAAAACAACAAATCTGGATCTGCAGTCTATTTAATAACGCTGTGGCTATTCTTACGGCAGCCTACCAACTTACCTAGGCTATATTAGTCCATTGTCAGATTGATATGTAACGACGTGAGGGTCTAGTCAGTTTGTATCATCGAGGCCGTAGGCCGATGTTCTTCTGGGCAGTAGTCAGACTGACATATCAGGGTGAGCCGCCGGGGTAGCTATGTATTGTTTTCACTCGGACTATAGAATGCATTCGGAAGTCCTTCTTAGAGTTAACGAGTGAAAACAATACATAGCTACCCCGGCGGCTCACCCTGATATGTCAATCTGACTACTGCCCAGACGAACATCGGCCTACGGCCTCGATGATACAAACTGACTAGACCCTCACGTCGTTACATATCAATCTGACAATGGACTAACAGTTGGTAGGCTGCCGTAAGAATAGCCACAGCGATTTAATAAACAGAGCTAGATCTAGATCTCTAGATAAGGAAGGTCTTCCCCCCGTCCACACCACTTACCACAAAGTTAACAAACATAATATGATGAAGACCTCCCCTAACCCACGCTTTCGTTCTTTCTTTCTTCATTCTTTGTCCCATACCAATACTAAACCCAACCTTTTGATAAGCCCACTCAAAAGTCCCCTCTTTAGTGTTTTCTTGACTGGCGCGGACGGGCAGAGGACCTCCCCTAGATAATGTCATATTTCTCAACTATTTCTTACATAACATTCAAGTTATGCACATGCGGCTGGCTGACTGCGATTTTGAAGATTGGAGGACAAGAGGATGGGGAGGAACAGGTTGCACTTGCGGGGAGCGGGGTATGGCAGCAACCTGCCTCATGCTCATCGGTCTGGACCTGCGTGAAGCCTAGACCTAGATTCTAGATCTGGCGGACGGAACGCCGGGACCGCTACGCACTTCTAGTGCCAACATGGTATGCACAAATAGTGACATGGTGATTTGCTCCAATTGAAATATTTTTGCGCTGGCACGCCGGGCGAAAATAACTGAATGAATCTAGATCTAGGCCCTACACACTCTCATACATTCCCGTCAAAACACAGGGAAAACTTACCGCCAATAACGACGAAAGCGGACACAATGCCCAATGCAAGAGCTCGACTTTTGATCATGATGAGATTCTATGTTCAAGCAGCCAAACAAACAGCGAGTAATGAAATCAAAATTGATAGCAAATGCAAGAAATCTTATACTGTCTCTGGTGCTTATCTACGTCCGTCTCACTAGAGCGCACGGTCCAGGCGAGCTAGATTCTAGGTCAACACAATAAAGGGTTCCTGGCATTCCTGCTTGCGGGTCCTGAATCCGGGTTGTGCCGATTTGCCGAGTGCAGTGATGGGGAAATGACCTAGCAGAGTCGATTATGAGTAACCGAAGCAGATAGTGAGCGTTAGCCGTTCATGGCAACGAATCTTATAGTCGGCAATGTTGTCTTAAATGTTTACACAACAACTGTGTGTATGGATGTCTAGCATAAGAGTGTAGCAATAGATTATAACGAGAGAGAGAGTTGTAGTTGGAGAGAACAATAATAGATTCTCTGTACAGCGCCTAGAGTAATTTTTTGTATGTTTGGATTGGGCGCTATATAAATGATCTTCATGATTTTTATATGTATTATTAAAATATATGTATTATATGGGCTTTCCCTGTCATCCATGTTGATAGAATACAGGACCTAATTCTTGAAAAATAACCCCCAAAAAGGGGGGGGGTGGGGTGGGGGGAAGGTTGTGTTGACATAGCACATGAGAATATTCTGCATGCTAAAAATCTCTCCGACTACACATTCCACTGAATGTGATAGAAATAATGTTAGTCTCACATCACATCATAAAATCGACACAGCTTACTTGAGCTAAAACCATTACGGTATGTGTATTTACACTAACACCACAGGTTACATTAATGTAAAAGCGCATACTTCATGATCAAAATAACTGCATGGCCTTTGCCGTCTGAAGAGAATAATTATGCCCAAGATAAAAAATAAAAAAAAATTTCCCCCGAGACACAGAATACCGAGACGAACCATTCCTTCTACCATGTCCACAAATTGGGCGCGTATAAATCAGGCAAGTGCTAGTCTTGTTTCTTCAATTATGAAGGGGTGTGATGGACACTGTTGTACCGTTGACATCGATGATACGCGCGCAAATCGACGGACGGAATTTGGCGAGTTGAAACGTCTCGGTATCTTGTGTCTGGGCTTTCCCTGTCATCCATGTTGATAGAATACAGGACCTAATTCTTGCTACGGTACATCAACCGCCTTTTGCCACTGTTATTGAGCAGACCTTATCGGGGGGGGGGGGGGGGACTATAGAAAGTCTGCAAGTATACGCGTGAACTGTCGTTTTGCTGAACTTACTAAGTATAATATATTGTCTTAAATGTTTACACTACAACTGTGTGTATGGATGTCTAGCATAAGAGTGTAGCAATAGATTATAACGAGAGAGAGAGTTGTAGTTGGAGAGAACAATAATAGATTCTCTGTACAGCGCCTAGAGTAATTTTTTGTATGTTTGGATTGGGCGCTATATAAATGATCTTCATGATTTTTATATGTATTATTATTATGCATACCTCTCCCACGACTTTCATCATTTGCCGGTGGGGCCCCCCGAGATTGTCAGAACTCTATCCCGGGGGGGGGGGGGAGAGAGAAGGGGGAGCCGACAACAGTGAACCTTGCTAAATTTATCCGCAATGTTCTGCCAGGGATCCGGGATGGAATTTCATGGAAAACACTGGCTTGAAAAATAACCCCCAAAAAGGGGGGGGGGTGGGGTGGGGGGAAGGTTGTGTTGACATAGCACATGAGAATATTCTGCATGCTAAAAATTATATTACGCCAATTATTCGTTTCCGTCCGCTTTGTTAAGTGGGTCAATGTGCTGCGAATTCCGACGCAAATAATATCTGTACAGGTACCTTTAGCTGTATTTGGTTATTGTGCACTCTTGTGAAACAGCACTTTCACATTTACAGCAGAGTACAGACCGTCATTATTTATCTTATCTAGGGCTGTATTATTTCCTGCAATTTCTGTTTTATTTGAGAGGAGGCCTTTGACACCAAAGCAAGGAGCTTATATTACTATCTATGCAATGTGAAACTCTATCCCAGTTTGTGGTTGCTGTGGGCTGTTTCTTTGATAACTCTCCCCTCCGCCCTCCCCTTCCGTAACATGGAGTGAAGTCCGCTTACGAGCAGGCTGACGGGATTGAAGTGAAAGCGCTCCGGAAGTAAACACTTTTTATCCACTCTCTAACCCTTTCTCAGGTTAATCAGTCTTCGGAGAAATTCGCGGCCGCAAATTTTATACAAATCACTGCCATAAAACACAAATTGGAACAGCAAAAACTGCCACTGCCACGGCTGGCAAATTGTGGCAGCAAAATTGATAAAAATTGGCAACTTTGGGCAAAATTTTTGGTAAATTCGAGCAATAGGCCTAATTTTGGAATGTTGCTAGGGATGCATAGTCTAATCACAAAACAACGAGAAATTACTGAGTTGTATTCATTGTTCAGCAATAGCTTATAATGTAAAATACTACGCATCCCTAACAACAGCAATACTTTTATATTTCTTGTGATTTCGGCAGCTCATAATATACGGTAGTCATGATCATTAAACATGGTTTGGCAGATTAAAGCATAAAAATTGTAGTTAAAGTTCAAAACAAGAAATTGGGGAAAGGACCCGAAAATTATGTATGGGGGGGGGGGGGGGGAGGGAGATATACAGAAAATGGCCAGAGCACACAATGTGATCAAGGAGTTCCACCGAATGGGGCCAAATAATGCGTCTGAGTATTGTCATAAGTCGAGCAAACGGCACTGTGAAGACATTTTGGCGAGAGAACACCAACCCAAATTATAACTTTTGGGCTCAAATGGATTGAGGACAAAGGAAAATGTATGTTGGCAATACCGTCCACCACGGGTCATGCCAAAAGATATCGCAAAGCGACGTCAAGCAGCGGCATATTCAAATACCATTTGATGAAAAACAGCTGTTGGGAGACAGTTTGCAAGTATATGTTTTTGAACTCTTTCGGTTTGAAGGATACAAGCTGGGTTCTGGAAGCGCAAATCAAAATCTCGATAAGTCAAAGCCCATTTGGAGAAAGAAGTATGAAAGAAAGAACAGACCATGCTGAGAAATGAACGCATGCGAAGCGCAATGCCGAAACTGTCAAATCACCGTTGCCGACTGTCATCACAGAAGACCTACAGTGAAGAACCTCTGGTGCGGTCTTTATGTCACTTTCTGTGAAGAAGGGGCCCCGAAAAAGCTTCTCCTAATACAACTGTGTAAGCGGTTGCACTATGAATGTTATATAAAACGCAGACCAAAGAAAGGTCGATGCAATAAATGCTTAGCTGACATGACAATATGGAACAACACGAGTACGAACAGCATATGCAGTGAAAAAGATAGGAGCCCTACTTAGAAAAACAAAAGGACAAGAAAATGGCAGTGGGCCGTCAATCGTTGTTATGACACTGGATCTTGGCGCAGTCTAGCTGGCACCTCGTCTCGTGTGCTAATGTCACTTACTTCAAAATTTAACTGACCTGTCACAATTTCACCTTCTGTAATCTGGAAATGAGTGACTTGGAATGCTATTTCTTGAAAGAACGTCATGGAGAGGTCAATCCCAACAACTTTACAGCCTGCATTATGAACCACTTGGAGGCCTGTACCGGAGAGAGAAACACTACCAGACTTCATCTAGTACAGTGATGATGAGTATGGCTACCAAACAAAATTACAAGCTTATCAAGTGCTCTCTTGAACTCCTCTGTAACAAAATGTAAAGTTGTGAAATAGGCCTATCTTGAGACAGGCCACGCGTATTATGGAGGTAGACTCAACTCATTCGGCAATTGAGAAAATAAGAGAAGTCCACTGGCCACCAGAGTACCGTGTACCTGGACATTTTAAATTCTGCCAGAAAGAATCCGCCTAACACAGGGTGAAAAGTCTAGATCCTTCTTTTCTTTTTTTTTTTTTGCAAAGATTTCTCAGTGTAGACCATACAGCATCGGACCAGGTCATGTAGCCAGAGATCATCAGGTGGTCGATAACAGAGCCTTGCTTTACACCTAAGATGGAGCCCAGAAGTTAAAAAATCAAGATATCCTAGGTGTCTAGATGCCTAGGTGCACAAACTGGGATTCTGTGTAAATATTGTATGTAGACTGCTCAAAGCAAAATGAAATATCAGTATTGAATGAGCTGAAGAGTGTACTGTCATAGGAGACCCATGTCCGGTATGAAAACCTGCCTATGGAGGTGGAGAATGAGGTATGCACTGACGGCAACATACCACTAGAATGACCCACTATTCCTGTTGGGTAATTTTGGAACATGTCTTTGGTGTGTTTGTTAAAGTGAGGAATGATGGTACATTCCACAAACTGACTTTTGAGTTTGCTGCCTCAAAATGGAGAATAAACCCGATTTAATCAGCTAGGCATTGTGTCTATTTTTCTCACTAGTTTTGGTAAAATATTCTTTGGACTATTATTGTACATGAAGAAGATTAGGTTGGAGGACAAGAATGTCACCGCTTGTGGAAAACTGAAGACAAGGAAAATAATTATTCTCTAAAGAAATGAAGAAGTGGAATAGTTTAACGATAAGGAGGGTTGAGACCTAATCAGGAAAACATTAATTTTGCACAGGATTATGAGCTATTAGAAATAAGAATGGGAGAAGACTAAAAAAAAAGAACAAGAACACAAAAGAATGATAAACAACAACGTTACTTTTATGATAACGGAAAATAATAATCTGAACATGACATGAAGTAGAATAATAACAATAAAACCAGGAAATTGATGGCTCAAAACAGCGATTAAAAGGCGCAAACCTCGTGAATAAGAAAAGTGAGCCATTTTTTTTAAAGCAAAACATCGTATCAAACAAAAAGGATAATAAGAACCTAAACAAAAGACATTTTCGTTGTTAATAGTCGATCAAAGTGTCAGAATTGATGTTTTCTCGCATAGTTATCAATACATTGACAAATCAGTTTGGTTGAAACATTTCTGAACAAAACAGTTGTAGTTTTTTTTCAGTTTTCTCAAAACATGAAAAAGGATGATACGAGATTTGTATCCGTCAGCGACGCAATGTTGTTTATAATGCGTCTTCAAAATAGGATTACCAGGTATTGTATTATGGAAACGATTCTACTGTATCCTATGACGTAGAGATGTGCTTCATATGTTATAGCACAATGGTAGAAAAGTGTGTCCATGGATTGCTTACTACGGTAAACCTTCGTCCTGTTGCAGTCGCACTACATTATCAAAAAATATCATCAGGGAAAACACAGTTTTGTTTCGAGAAGAATGTTTACGGTACAAAAACAAATTTAAAAAATGAAGACAAACAGAAACAAGAAGTTTAAGATATTCTTCCACGTTGAGGGTATGAATAGATCGTACACGCCAATCTCCATCAAGTTCACTCTGTGTCATCATTTTATAGACTAAAATGGCCTCGATCTTTCTGCGTGGGTTATAATTTTGTATGACTAATAGTTTCTTTTGGTCATTGGTCAACACAAAATGGAAATTAAAGAAATAATAAAGCTGCATGGGCGCAACGATACTTTTTCCGTCTCCTGTAAAGTTATCCATTTAGCATACTCTCTTTTCCCAGAACACAACACTTCAGAGTAGACTTGTCAAGCTGTTGAAGAGATGTTAAGAGTTTAAATGGAGATCGCTTGTTATAATCTATGTGGTCGTCCCTCAAATTTTGGGACGCACTTAAGTTATAATATAAGTTATTCAAGTACATGTAGTTCCTTTGTTTATTTGTTGTTGTTTGAGATAGCTGTGAAATAAGGAAACTATTCCCATAGATCTGTGTATATTAATCGATATATTATATATCAAATCAAAATAATTAATCATCATACAGTTATGGAGTCTCTTGCATTTTATCACTTAGCTTAGTCATTTAGTGTCTCTCTCTCTCATCAGTGCTTTGGCACAATCATCAAGGCGTCATCTCCTCCAACCTCCATGGCGTTCTGCTAGCTACTCTGCTTCCTGCCACGGGATGCCTAGATCTAGTTCTTGTACATTCTTTTTTTGCTGCGCTCCTCCAAGTGATTTTTTGGTCTTCCCTGTTTTCCTTTGCCAGTAGGTTTTCATCTTATGACCCTTGTGGAATGATGGTGTTTCCCATTCTCAGTATCTCAGTACATGCCAGTGACAGATTTACCATTAGGCTAGACAGGCTGATGCCTAAGGCTCATCATCTGGCCTCGGTGCCTCAAGCCAATGTGCATAAAATGTTGTGACACGCTCGGCGTTTTCTTACATAATATGTTGGTACAATGCACTGAAGTTTCTGAACAAATCTTTTGTAATTTTCCTAGCTCTCCATTTTAGAATGGCCGTCGGTATTACATGTACCTGGCGGGAGAAGGGGGAGTGGAGAAAGGTCAGCCAGGGTATAAATGTGAATGACTGAGCCTCGGCACGTGACAAGCTAAAGCAAAAGGGCGGGGTGGACATTGCAAAGTGCGGAATTTTAAACGCTATCATCACTATTGGTGTTACTCAAATTACATATTTAAAACACTTCGACCTTCCTGTAGGTGTGAAAGTGGGAGATTGGGCGGGGCCTCACAGCTAAAAATATAGCCTAGGGGCCTTTCTTCACCTAAATCCGGCCCTAGTCCAAGCCCAGAGCATTAATTATGGAGATTTTGTTTTTCGCATGCGGTTGCCTTTACCAGTGACTTACCTAAAGTTTGAACGGTGATGCGCCCCCCCCCCCTTGCCCATTCACCATCAAAACAAGCAATAAAGGGGCCAAAATTCACATCCAAAATTCAGTCATTAAAAGAAGTTTCTTCACAGCCCTCGATTATGGGCCCTGAAGCTTCAACTTCATTACTTTCATGGTAGATCTGCCACTGACCTTCAGGAACAGATAACTTTAAAATGAAAACCAAGATATTACATGAAAATGAAGGAGTTTTATGGAAATGAATATCTGTAATTGCAAATTTAATGTCATCTTCCAGGCTCTTTGAAAAGTTGAAGGATCGGTACTCATGTTGCTTTCATATGTATTCGATACTTGCAACAGTGGACACTGTACTTCAATGCGAGGAGGGATTTTTTTGCACTGTGCGAGCCCTTGTGGTCAACCGGCTGCACTGACGAAAAAATCCATATCGTGTCCATGGGCTACGCTAATCTATGACCTGGTTCCCGTGTGCCCGGCGCTCACATTCACAGACTTTGGCCTTGACAACTACAGCTATGTTGTCCTATGTCCAACACTTCAATCTATGCGCTATAACCATCAACGAACGAGATTGCCATAAAATAAACCTGTAATTTTAATGTGTGCAATAATTTCACTTTAAAATGTTTTATTTCATTCAGATCCATGACATTATTTTGGGTTTTACTTTTAGTTTATCTCTGTGGTATAAAAAGTGTGGTTTCGTTTATAATTAGGCTATTGTTTGTAAGAAGACATTATGTACCGGTATACTAAACGGATAAACGAATAGCCTAAAGATAAAATTTTGTAGTAAAGATGGTGTCATTTTTGTTTTCTTTACTGCCAGTGACAAACAGGGAAAAGACGAGAGACACAAAAGTTGGAGATGGCATGGTAATTTTTGCGGTACCTTATTGATCGATGGTTTGCCATAAATGTGGCCTCCCTAATGCAGCAGCATGCAAATGGCTGATTTTCGGACAGTTGCAGACGAAATTACAGTTACCAGATTTCTCCGGATGTCTTCTCTCGTGTGGAGGAGGATTGATTTGTAAAACATACGAGGTCTTTATCGAGATGCTTGGAAAGGTGGGGGTGGGAGGAGGAGCTATTTTGCAAGGTCTTCAAGGCCAGCATGACAGTGTTGCCGGCTTGCCGGAACATGGATAGCACGATCAGAGACGGAAAGTGGCGTTGTGTGGGCGAGGGCCAAGCGCAAAATTCTTAGGGGTGCAAAATTTCAAAACTATCACTGTTTCAACTGCCAGTTGTGAAAGAAATTTCTCAAAACTTAAATTAATCACAACATATCAGATATCTACAATGATCTAAGAAAGACTGAGTAAACTAGCAATACTGTCATTTGAGATCATTTCAATGTAGATTTCAATACTGTTGAACAATTTGCACAAAATAAAACCAATTCGAGAATGTTAGGATTAAATGCATTTTACTTTAGTTCCATCGGTAATTTCTTAAAACACAATTATATGCTTTTTAGGATGGGGCGGGAGGGGGTAAGGGGTTCAGTTACTGTACCAGACTGGTGGAAGGGACTCCGGGAATGCTAACTGTCCACGGATCAGGGGGCGCCCCGGGTGCTGGCAATCCATGGTGTCCCACCGGAGACGGCTCTCTGACTTCAGAGCTGGCCACAACGGGGGTCAATATAATAGATCTATGAGTAATATGTGACTAACTGCCGACCCCGCCTCACTAGTGCATGTATAACAGTTATGCTCTTTTTCTTGTTATCTAGGACAAGAATGAACACGAGCGTGTAGTAAAATAAAGTAACAGTTTAGCAGGCTCCGGTTGTATGACTGCCAGTTGCCTGACAGTCAAAAGCAGTTATTTTGCTCGTAAAAAGCCTTTGGTTCCCAAATATTTCATGTGATAGAGCGGGCTGTACTGATGAAATCATTAGGCTGGGCTTTCATGTGAACGGACACGGAAAGAGAAACGTCAAAAATCCCCCAAGGAGTGAAAAGAAAGAGTGTTCCATTGTGTACGGGAACGGCGAATGAAATTTTATTTCTAGTTCACTGCTTGAAGAGTTTCTGAAGTTTTCGTTGACGTTTCTGTACAAATAAAAACCCAGTTCTATGCTTGTTTCACTACCACGACTAAATTATAACAGAGTGTGGTACACTACAACGGCGCACAAAGGAATAAAATCTTGTCTGATTCACGCCTCGTTTCGTGCGTCTAACATTTTGCAACCTTCTTCTTTTTCTTTAGTTCACCGATCTAAATCTGCAGATTTGTTCTTTTAAGAAAATCTACTGTTGGATGAACTACGAGTGGCTAATGTGGTTACTGCGTGGGTTCAATAGTAACTCCCTTAAGGATACACAGGATTAACAAACACAGGGTTCTGCTGGCAATCTTATTTATTCAAAAAGCCTAACAAAGGTATCACTACCAAACAAAAAAGGCATAGGAGAACCCTACCAAGCAAAAAAAAGCCCAACCAGCCATAAGCTGGAACAAGAGAAAAAGACAAAAATATGATTAGGATATAATGACAACATTAATCAGGCAATCAATGGTGGAGTATACATAGTAATAGTATTAAGTATTAAATCAAACAACAACAACATAATATAGAATTTAAGCAATAACCAACTGCATATTATTTTTTATGTATGCATGGAATAAAATTGCGCTAAGGTTAATGAATAACAACTACAAGTGGCTATATCATACACACAAGGAGTTTCCTATTACACTGGCAACATAAACTAATGTACTAATCAAAGTATGAAGGACATAACAAATGAAGGGGCAAGAACACAATAGTTTCGCTCCACTGAGCCGGTGTACAGCACATCCAGAGTGGCCATTCCATTTAAGAAGAATAACGCAGTGGCCAACATGGCCCACTGACCGTCCATGACACAGACGCTGCATCCCAATGCAGGCCATCCTCATAGGCCCACTCCCATTATTAGTACTAACCCGCCCCAGGGCTATTGTATTGGTTACTTCCCTTCCCAATCGATACTGAAGGGTCATGCCCTTTGACCTTAGCCGCGGAGCTATGCCGCCAGGCTAACATGCGTATGACACACCACTAGATACATTAAGTAGTGTGTACATTCGAAACTATGTCCTTCACACAACCTACGAACTCAATGAAACACAGCACGTCTGTAATATCTATAATCTATAATAGGTAGATCTATAGGCGGGACTCATTGCAACATGTGCAAACTCACTGAAACATTGTTCATCCACCGCCGCACATAGAACAATCCTGGGGCTCACCCATGTGAGGCCCAACTAATATTATACATCTCCAATACCTGTAATTAATTACACATCTTAAACACTAAACACGCAATCACAATCACACTGCTCTCTATAGCATAGTGCTACTGGCAAGGTACACAAATACCCGTAATACAATCAAGTGTATAGTGCCGCTCGCTATAACATAAGCCATCCACATTAACATGTCAGAAAATCCTCACTGCCTACCACAACAAGGCAATGCTACACATACACTATATGCACACAAGCAAATCGTGATAGCTTGGTTAGCGAGCCATCATTATCATCTAGCACCGCAAACGTTAACTTTGACAATAAAGTCACAATATCAATGCACTGCACCGCGCATCTTACACGTCTAATGACAATGGCAATTACCGTTGAGCCGGACTCATAATAGTCTCTGTAGATCAGCATTCTCTACGCGGCATCCCCGAAAGGGGGGGGGGGTGCGCAAATTAAAGTCACTTCTAATATAATAGTCTCCAACTTATCCAAAGTCTCTCTGCTACTGGCGCAACTGGACTAGGCCATGTTTTTGGGCGAGGCGCGCCACGGCAGGCCGCCGCCGATCTATTGTACTGCAAGGTCCACTTGTGCTT
Organism: Onchidella celtica; assembly: GCA_963931925.1. Taxonomy (NCBI): domain Eukaryota; kingdom Metazoa; phylum Mollusca; class Gastropoda; order Systellommatophora; family Onchidiidae; genus Onchidella; species Onchidella celtica. Next base: position 13,373,190 of record OZ007570.1, on the reverse strand, counting down.
CCTATTGTTGCGGCGTCTTTGATGGAGTCTACTGACCACTCGAACTGGCATCATCTTTATGAGCCAGCGCGGACGTCCGAGAGGGCTATTACGTAGTCCAGTGTTGGACAAGTGAAAGGCTCGGACATTGAGTCCAGCCGAACAACATAACCGGTTAGGGTCCTAACACAATCGAATTTACAGTACAGTTAAAAGGGTGCACACAAAAGTCAATTAGGTATCCCAGTAAACTGCAGAAATTACTCTAACGTCCCCTCCAGCAATAATTGAATAAATTTGACCCAGGTTGGATTTATCTCGGATAACATGCGTCTAACTCGTGGTTTACTTTAAATCCGAGACCCTCTTATTAATTATTTCAATAGGATATGTGCATCAAAGTACAACAAAATTGGTACCATTATAAAGTAGAAACTTGCTGCTACAATTCTAACTGACTACTTATACCAGAAACCCGGTAATAGTTTTAATATAAATTTTCAAAGCTTCAGGACTAACAACATTGGACAAATTTGTGCGGGATACTTTCGTCCATTAATACGACGTATCTCCATTGATAACAAACGTTATCATGAGTACCTATTATGTACCGATAGGGTATTGCCTTCCCGTCTTTCTGTCGGTGGATGACAACGAAGGAGCGAGTTGTAAGAAACTTAAAGCCATGATATAAGAGTTGGAAGCCCGGTGGTCAACATTTCCAACTGACCAATCAAAATGCGCGCTTTTCACCGTGATGTGAATAACGGGTCCCGCGCTACTATTACAAGGGAAATAATCCAATTAATGGTACTCGGCCAAGTGTCCATAAACTACTATGAGTGGCCGTCCCTTACTCACGCACTAGCGTTACCATGAAAGCACATATTGAAAATAGAAAATCGTTCATCCTCTCACACTACGGTTTTCTGTAGTTCTGGCAGAGCACCATAGAGTTTGATGTTCAGGTCGGTAGGTTGGGGCCAATACGTTTCTCGCAGTGCTGAGAAGAGTGTGCAGTCCTGCAATATATGCTCCGTGTTTTGAGGAGACTGGCTGCACTCACATATGGCAGATGTTCCTATTTTAAACTTGGTGAACATATGGTGGTGGAGCCTATTGTGGCCAGTTCTTAGTCTGAAATTTTGCAACCTAAAATTAGATTGTGTTCGTAAAATGGCGCCCTGAAACTTTCTGTACATAATGTATGGCGCTCAGGGATTACCAGATAGCCCGTTTCCCTGGGGGTAGCTCTAGTACACAGTTAAGCAGTTGGTACTAGTTCAGAGGTAAAACAAAAAATCATTTCCACGAGGTTTAGTGTGAATAATGAGTGGTGCAAAATATCAAACAAATTTGGCGGTATCCGTCCGAGGAAATTGATGTTGCGTCCGCTCTTGGTCTAAAAGATGCACAGCCAACAAACATAGCTATGATCACATGGGTCTATTTGCAAAGACTCCAGGTTTTTAAGTTAAAGTATCAATCTGTCAGTAGGCTCACGGGCTACAGTAATGGCATTGGCAGGTGAGATCGAACAAGAGAATTAGAGTAGTGTGAAACGAGATTATGAATAGACAGACAGGAGAGGGTGCGTTTCATCCTAAGTGTAAGGAAAATATGGGCAGATCTGGTTGGCTTCATCAAAGGGGGGGGGGGGGAAGAAGGGGTGAGAGAAGAAGAGGGGAGGGGGGGATGAGAGGGTTGGAAAGAGACTGAGATTGGGAGAGGGAGATACATAGAGAGTGAGGAGGAGAGACATGGGGGGGGGCAGAGGGAAATGGTGGGAGGGAGAGAGAGAGATGGGCGGAAGAGAGAGGGGGGCCGAAATCTGGTTACCCAGGGCATCTTATTTAGGCATTTTTCTACCTCCGATTGCAGAACGGGTGCTTTGCTTGTACTTTCAAAGCTGAAATTGTGTATTGTACTTTTTACCAACAAGGAATGGATGCTTCTTTCACAAACATTTTCCAGTGGTGTGAAATGATGATGTCGCTATGCCAGGCCTCGGACAGTTTTGTTTCATATTTGGTTGACTGGGGAAAATGCCCATCCGCAGCTCAGCCTGTTCAAATCCGTTCAGGGCACATCGTTGTGAGGCATGTGTTTTATTTTTTTCAGTACATTGTTTAAAAAAAAAAAAAAAAGTCAGGCTTGTTGAAGCGATTGCCGACGTAAGAAAATAATCAGCTGGAATTTCGCGAGTGCTATAGAAACCGTGATTGGCCAATTTAATGTATTAGTATTCTGTACGCCTGGATATCATGGCTATACGAAATGCAGACACTTTCCCCCCCCATCGCTAAATCTTGAGAAATGGCGGGAAAAATGCTTGGTGTCCTGTCTTTACCAGTGCACAGATAACTTGCGAAACTGGGTACTCCTTATTGTTAAAGTGATCCTGTGTGCCACATTGGCTGGTGTATAACCAAAGCAATATTTTGAAAACTGTACGTGGGATCACCCTGCGATATTTTTATGCTAGAGGGCGCGTGTACAACAGGGCCATTTTAACATCATTATGGACCCGTGGCCAAAGCAATAGGCTGCTGGCCGCCGCATACGAAACTACTCACAAATTTGCATGTAGGGGCCCCCAAGACATTAACTGCCCGGTGTGACCATGCGTTACCCTGTTGGTGTAGGCTACAACTGCCCATGCACCCGGCACAAATCACCAGGCCAGCTTACACTCCGTCGCCAGCTCACGGAGAGAGGGGGGGAGGATTACTTCCTGAAAACCACCTCATGATTATGCCTTTTTTTTTTTGGTATAATTTCTATTTTTGTATTTGTATAACTCTTTAATCCCATTTGGGAAATTTGCCTTTGTGCCATTGCAGCCCAGTTACAACTGGAGCAGGCACGCCGTCGCCACAGTGCAGCGCCGGTCGACGGGTTTTTTTGGGGGGGGGGGGGGTGGGGGAGGGATGTAATAAGAAAAAAAAAATTTATAATACATATACATGTAGGCCAAGGACTACTATATATATTCATATAGTAGTCCTTGGTGTAGGCTCATAACGAAATGGCCCAGATAGTGCACGGTTTCCAGCCCACAGTCATTCCCACCCCATCCCCACCCTCATGTTTCTTTTTAAATACAAGTGATCAGTGATGTGATTGCTTTTCTGGAGAATTTGAGCAAAAATGCGACTTCAGATCTTTAATTTGAGAGACTTTATCTTTGGTTCACTTGCAAAACCTTGTGTCGCTGGAAGAGTTGAGAAATCAAGAAATAAAGCAGACACATTTCTCACCATCTTCTTGACGCCCACCCTATAAAGCACGCATTTTTTTTCTTTCTCATTTAAAGTCTTATTCTTATTCCTCCACAAAATTACAAGTAGCGCTGGTTTAGGAGAAAGATTCGCCTTATGGTACTTTTTGCAGAGATACTTTCACCAGCTTTCACCAAGAAAGGTTTAATGATAGGGGAGAGCACTACCTACCTCGCTTTGGCAAAATGATTAGTAAACTCCCTTAGTCTCCTGACGTCATAAGATGGCTGCGACCTGTGGAATGTGAAGGGCTCCAACCTTTCTACACAACTTTCGACGTGCTTTCTGTTTTCTGCACAATATTACGTTTGCTTCCTGCAAAATTTTTTGGGGAAATCTTAAAGGTTAGTACCAGAAAATATGTTGATAGAATAGCATGTGGCGGATGACAGGAATGGCAGTGTTGCCCCCAAAGTTTTGGAGGCCCACAGACAGGCACAGCCCTGCTGATTTCTAAGAAGTTTCCTTTTCTTTGTGTTAGCTGTAGATCTAGACTAGATGGCCCTTTCTCTCAGTAAGCAACACAAGACAGTTTTTTGATGGAACAGGTCTGTTATATCCCAAAGAACCAACAAGATAACACACTGGGTTTTGGTCAGCCAAAATATCATATAATTTGCATTCTTGACGGTTGTGGTCACCTACGTCAGTATACATTTATCATCAGTTTTGCTGATCTTGTCAATGCTGGTATTCTCAGGATAAATCAGACCTGTGCAACTCAGTAATTAATAACTAATAGAAAGTAAATTTCAACGTGAATTAAATGGTAACTAGATTTAGATCTATAGGCCTATGTTGTTTTACATTTGAGTCAAGACAAAGTTTTTCCTAGATCTAGTCTAGATCTAGATCTAGATCTAGTTGATATTTTGACAATTGAATATAAAAGAGATGTCATGTGTTAGTGCACCCCCAGGGGTAGAGCTACCTATAGGTTGGGGATTTTTATGTCACGCTTTCTAGGCTTGATATAGAATGTAAATGATTGAAACTAGGGCTGCTATCAGTTTTCATGGATGAAGCTTTTTAAAACGCAGTCTTGCACAGTTAAAATTATTTGAACCTGCATTGGACCCAAAACATCAATCCCCAAAACTGAAAGTGTGAAAGGACTCACAAAACTGACACATGCCTGAACCAGCTGCTTTATATTCTGAGTGTTAATTGCTATGCTGCACATTAATTATCAACTGTGACGGGCGTACATAAATCCTGTTTCGAGTTCTGAACTACTGGTGGCGATGGGTGTCACAAATCCCAGACTGGGAGATGTAATAATTATAACAAGACAACAATCACGAACGAACAAGTATAACACTTAACAGAACAACCCATCAGACTCACACATTTATTATACATAAAGATACAGATAAAAGTGCAATTACATACACTATATTATTGAATTTACTACCGTCCAACGGCCTTATTCCCACATGCACTCTTCCTCGGGTCCACAACCCGGTAGTTACTTTCTAAAGACACTTCGGCCTCAGCCTCTCCTCTCAGGGTCTTAATAGCACATTAATATGTCACTGGCACCGCAGTCTCTCAATAGCCCCTTCCTATTGCCATAACACATTAGCATTCCAATAGCACATCAACATGGCAATAGCACATTAGCATTTCAATAGCACATCAACATGGCCATAGCACATTAGCATTTCAATAGCACATCAACATGGCAATAGCACATTAGCATTTCAATAGCACATTCACGATCATATATACGTCCCTGTCGGTGGCCAGACTGCCACGACTCATGTGCTGCGACTGTCCTACACGACCTCGTCACTCCTGGCCTATGTGTGGCCTTCGGCCCTATGCTGGCCTATCCCCTGTGCTCACCGTAGGCGGCGCTTCGGCCCGTCCCCGGCACCTACAAGAATAACATTACATTGGTATAATACCATACCACTTCTATTCACTTCACCCCTCCTTACAACTCATGAAGCGCACACACAATAGTTCACATTTCACTCACCAAACATCTTACGGTAACACACCTCCACCGTAGTACACAATACTCACTCTCGCTACAAATCCATGAACTCAACTTTCATCTATCGCTCATGGCGCACATTGCTATATACAGTATCAAGGACTTCCACATTCCTCACATATACTTATTTACATCATGGTCATAGACGAATATAATACATCAATCATAACTATTATCAATCATCGTTTCACCTACCAGTCATCACTGGAAAAACATTACTCCCAAGTCTTCCGACTGCTCTCCTTATGTTCGCCCTCTGGGGCTTTCTCCTGCGTCCGCTCTCTAGGACGTCTTAGTGTGCAGTGATAGTAATACAGCGCTCTCGCCTCACTCAGACCCCCACTACTCACAACATGCACGCTTTCCCTTACCCCGTGGCCCGTGGGTTAACTTTATTCTAACCCTCTTCTCGTAACTACTGATCCTCGCTCACTCGCTCGTGACAATGGGCTCCTTGCCCCAAATGCCCATGTTGGATCATCTCTTATATATTTCAGTAACTTGCAACCTTTGGCATGACTAACTGACCAAACTATACACTCTTGAGGCTTTAAATTTGGCAGGGAGGTGGTAGTTGAGATAAGGAAGATGATGGCTATAATTAAAAGTTGTTTACTTCAAGCATGTATTTTTAAAAAATGACAGTGTTCATTGCTATGTAACATCTGTTTTTTTGCATGTTTGTTTCGTAATGTATAGCACCGTGCATGCCATAAAAAGTAACCGTATCAAGACGTTCAGTTTGGTGCGTAGTGTTCTGGTGCGCATGAGTTCTGAAGCAAGACCCTAGATTATTACTTTTATTATATGAGAGAGAGAGAGGGGGGGGGGGGCAGCACATTATTGTTTATTCCGGGCAATGCCTGGTAGGTCATCTAGTTAGTAATAGTATACAGTGTGCTAATCTTAATGAAACTGTTTGTTTAGCGCTTGGGGGGCGTGGCTAGTTCTCTTGCTTCATTCTCAAGAGAATCACAGAGCTGTCAGTTTGGTATCATATATTCATATAAGTCAGATCATTGGTTAGAGATGTAAAGATAACGGTTTGGTTGGTTTTAAATTCATTATTAAGCCAGATAAGGCATACCAGCTAATGTTTTCATACTGATCAGATAGAAACCACGCGGTAGTGTGTTAATCAGCAAGGGTCAGGGTGACCCAGGTAAGATTCCCCCATGAGTAAACTGTAAGGTCATTGACCTGGTCAGCAGACTTGACAAGCAGCACAGCCTGGTGGTTGTTTAAACATCCATCCAGCGAATAACTTGCCCAAGACATCCTGTGTCCTCAAGTCGCCTTCTGATAAGAAAAATGGTGAACAAGCACCACCACAGAACTGCCAGTTCAAAGATTTTTTTGCCACCTCATTTGTTCCACAAAGTGTATTGGAAGAAGATAAAACTGTTGTAGAAGAAAGAGCATTCAAAAGTCCTTCTGCCAAAACAGCAAATTTTGAAGCTCTGACCTGACCAGTAAACTTTTTATCTGCAACCCATACATTTATACAATGTTGTGACATAGTTAATAAGAATAGTACACAATTATTTTATTTTTTCCTATGCCAAATTGAAAGTGCAATAAAACCACACAACAAGAACTGAAGAAGATAGAAAGGAAGGACCAAGTAAATAATTAAGTAACATGTTCAGAAAGTTGAGGGAATGCTGGTTAGGTAGGAAGATTGTCAGATGGTAGCTGGATGCCAATAGCTTCATGTACAAACCAGTGTTCATCAAAGATGTCTGGTTCCAAGGGGAAGGCATTGGCTTGCATGAATTTTTTTTTTTTTTTAAATGTTGGAATATGGTAAACTTCTCACCATCCCAGCTTTCCAGCACTCCAAAATGTAACTGAACATCTCATTTGTCAGCTTACTCCCAGAAACCTAACTCTGTTGTTATGATTTTCTTTGCAATGCCTCAAGCCTTCATTTCTCTGAGTTGAAAACAAAAATATCCCAAAACAAAGTTTTACCTCAGCTCTCTCTTCTGTTTCCGGAAATTAAAACAAAGGGAATTTTGCTTTCAGCTCTCACTTAACTATTTCCAGGAAATTGGAACAAATGGAAACACGTGATTATGGTTCTTCTGTTGGTCTTGTTTTAGATCATGCAGAAAAGTGAAAATACTGTATGCCGTAATTTCTTTTTTTTGTTTCTAGATTGTCACTGTTTGGCCTTGGTATCCACAGAATTACATTTTCGGAACAATTTTTTTTTCAACAGTTGAATTTTCCTTCCTGCAGTTCTGCAGGTACCAATATGTAGTAGTCCATGGGTGTATCTGCAACATACTCGGTTGATCAATTCAGCCCCATAAAAAAATTTAAAGGAATTGATCTGGTATGCATTGCATGTAACATGATGCAGGACTCTGATTTAAAATGTATAGATAGGGTGATAAAAAAGGGAGGTGTTAAAAATTTTTTGAAAATGTAATATATGGATTATTTTTGTTTTCGGAAAGTTTCTACAACTTTTTTGACTGATAATGCCCTTGCCACCGCATTTAATAGGAACCAAAGGTTTGCAAAGAAATAAAGATGATTAAATCCACATCTAACAGAGGTAATAGAAGTTGGTGTTACAGATGACAAAAAAAACCCCACCTGGTTATACAGTGTTATTACAGCAGCAGCAGTTTGAAGAGATTCAGATATTAACAAATGTCTGTAGTGACGAAATAAAAACCTTCATGCTTTGAATTTCAAAGATTTGCAGTTAGCAGGGACGGCTGTGAGCTGATTGCCATTCGTTTAAAGGTATAATATGTGTAGCTGCTGACAAAATGAGGCACTTCTTGCAGTTTGGTAGTATGGAGATATTGGTATCACCAGATAGGTTATATTCAAAGCCCTTTCATGTGGTTAAAAAATTATTGCTGTACTTAATTAGCTGAGAAGATATGGCCTCTCAAAGACAGGAACTGACACAACCCTAGTTTTGAGAATAACGGTTTTAAAGTTTCAGTTTAGAAATTCAAAATTATTGATGGTGACTCGATTAAAAGTCAATTTTGAGGCATTTACCGTTCTCAACGAGCATTATTATCATTTGGAAAAAGATTAGTAAAGAGGTTAAACTTTTCATAAATACTATAAACTCAAAATCGATAATATTGACCCTATGACACCTTTTAACGGTTTTTTTGAATCGGGTGTTGCCGAGATGTACCTCATTTTGTCAGGTGGCTACATATATGGTTCAAGGGCATAAAAATAGTCACATCACGGTGCAACAAATTTAAATAAAGATGATGAACAAGGCATTTTTGTAGTCCACAATTTTTATCTTTGATAATTTTGCCCATTTGGTCTTTTTTCTATCATAAACTGTTTGGTCTTTTGTCAGGCCAAAAAATTTGGTCTCATACAAATTCTTGTTTTTTTTTTTTGGAAAATTTTAAAGACGAAGAAAAGAGACACTGTGCATAAGTCCACCTTTGGAGATTGGCTCGCAGGCATGTTGGAATTTTTGGATTTTCCTGTCCCTGATCCTATGGTAGGTAGGATCGAGCACCTAGTCTTCTTGGATAAGGACGAAAAACTGAGAGGCCCCGTGTGCATGTTGTGCATGTTAAAGATACCTTGGCAGTTGGAAATTCAGAAGAGCAGGTCGAACAGGCCACTGCTAAATAAAATCCCCCCCCCCCCTCCCCCCGGCGCTGCACTGTGGCAACGACATGTCTGCTCCAGTTGTAACTGGGCTGCAATGACACAATTGCAAATTTCCCAAATGGGATTTAAAAAAGTACACAAAATACAAAATATACAGAAAAATAAATATTGGGCATGTATACCTAATCTAGATCTGGGCTAAATGTGTGTGGACCGTCTTTATTTTTTATGTACTTGAACATGAACATCTATTTTGTTCATCTATTTTCTTCTTCCGATTAGATGAAGTTCCCGGCATTATCTGGGATAAAACTGTAAACCCACCGTTCTGCCTCTCTCTCTTTTAGGTCTACAAAGCTTCCCATATTCTACAGTCTTACTAAAGATTCCATGCGCTCCTGAGCACTATGCACTCATTTCTGATAGGGAAATTGTGCGCACGGAAGTGCATGTGTATTAATGTACATGTATTGTTTCCTATGCGATGGGCTTACTATATGGAGCTAAAACAAACATCACTCTATTTTACATTTTTAAAACTTTTTATTTAAAAATAACTGAAACTTGAATCAACACAATTTGTTGACACAAAAGCGATTGGGCTGGACTAGTTGACACTTAAGAAAATTAATTTTATAATTTTTGAAACTTGTCATTTAGGCTGTAGAGTCGAGCAAACAAAAGGGGGGCCAAAATTGTACGGCCGCCACTATTTTTTTTTACAGTATAATAAGCATTAAGACGTTAGGCATGGAAAGCATGCAGTTGTTGATAAGTAAGTGCACACTATCACAAAGAAGGAACCCTTTGCACCTGCCAGATGGCTGAGAGTGAGAGGTGATTTTGGGGGGGGGGGGGCGGCAGTAGTTCTGATTCACATCAGAAGAGATAAGATGGATGGTGGTTCTGGTGTATGTAGGGTGTTGGTCTTGGGGAGGGAGGGGTATGAATGATTTGAACTGGAAACAGCTGAGAGTTGAACTTAAAATCCATAAACGCATGGGTAGAGATCACTTTTTAAGGAGTGTTGCTGGCATTTTACATCTCAAATGGACAAATTTTCACACAGTAGTTAAATCTCCCCCTCCCCCCCCAACTGGGATTGCCCTCGAGGAGCAGAGCAGTGCCAGAATATCTTGGCCTCTTTTACCACCCCACCCCCCCCCCCGCACACACACACATTGACCAGTTGTTGTTTCAATGTGTGTCACGCCACACATCAAGCCATTCGCACAAGTTTTAGGAAACCAAAAACCTGGACTGTACTGAGTATTTATGTCGATATGCAGTGTCCAAACGACAGATCAGAAGAGACAGTCTCGAAATTTTGCTCTGTTTCATAGTGACACAGAGTTCACTTCACATGGGCATGAAGACCTTTTATTGTAGTACTATGTCTTGGGACATGCGTATTTCCTCAGCGAGGCAGAAAACGCTCGGCGTCTATCCAAGCCAGCAGATGAGCCAAAGTGTAATCTCATAGTTTGTCAGTTTCCGAAGACGCCTTTGGCCAGTTCGCTAACGAAGTACTTATTGTGGCCAACTAACCAAATCTAATCCTAACCCAAAGTAAACATAGACGTAACAAGGTGGGTCACCGGCCTCATTTCTATATTTAAAAAAAAAACGTGTTCGCAAGAAGCTGTCGGCGTCCTTTGTTAAAAATGAAAGAAAAAGTGCGATGCAGCTATAGAGTCCCCAAATTGCGGAGACACGGTATGTTGCTGAGCCCCAAGACTCAGGGAGAAGTATAATTGGATATTTTTTGCCCAAACCCTTGAAAACTTTCCGAGTTATTCAAAGTGCAAAGCACTACATGCAAAATCCAATATGGCCACATGGACCTGATAATGATAGTCACTGGGATTGTTGTGGTCGGGCGTATCATTTGGATGGTACTAACTGGTAGCGGTACCGTGTGTCTCTAGACCTTTTTTGCTTTCCTGTTCCCTGTGCCTTCCCGTTCTCTCAGTTGCACGTGCCTTGTGACTTCCCGTGAGTTAATAGAAACCAGTGGTTTTCAGCCGGGGCGGGGGGCGGGCGGTTACTCCAGTTACATTCTTATTAATAAATTTTTATTTACAAGTCTCTGATAATCAAGCTACGGTAAAGAACCCCCGACAAAGCGTGAAGGACGCAAAATGGCCATTATTGTGCCGAGGCGCTCCATAAGCTCAAACTCTAAGGCGACTAGTTACAGAGGAGTCAGGATTTGGATTGGCGGCGTACACTTATTTCTGTCCACATCGGCGAGAGCCTTGTATGAAACATGCACACAGGGGCTGTCTTAAATGTTTGATTTGGTCCAAAACACACATATAAAACACCCTTTATGTGTATTTGTTACAGTAATCAAAGTTGATATTATTCTAGTGGGGTAGAGAAATAAATTATTGTGACATTTCAAAGATTTAATGTCAGGGTTTTCGAATGGGGAGAGGTTAGGGTAAAATACTGTCGTGGACAGAATGGTTGAAGGGGTGGGGATAGGGAGGAACAGTATTTGTGTAAAAAAAAACAACCCGAAAACATAGCATTCGTGGCTCGGTCGTGTTCTCGCACATATAATATAAAGCGTTATTCGGCCAATAGGCAGACAGACACAAATTCCAGCGGCTTTATGAAGAGGTTTTGACATTAATTCGCAGAAAGCGACTCGAATATATCAGTGCAGTTGTACTTGTAGAAACCTTATTGTGACCCAGTTTGTAATGAGCATCTCCAGCTTGGTAGCATCACACAGGAACAAACAAACAAAGGAAAGAGAAAAATCGTCGTATGAACATTTGAGGCACATGACTTTAGGTCTGAGCCCGTAGGCAGGCTGTGCAAATAGAGCTAGAGATAAGCAACTCGTGTTCTGACCAATGGTAAGTCTTATGGTAGGTAGGACAGAGTATCTAGTCTTCTCGGAAAAGGACGGAAAACTAGGAGGGCCCACAGACTAATAAATAACCAGACTGGAAACATAAGCTTCGGGCTGTGTCGTTTTTTACGGAAGTTAATGAGATGCGGCCGCATAACCAACGTGGCCGCCGCTCGGGAAATTCCGATTTTAGTTCTATCTGCATTAGAAATTTCTTTTTATTTGTCAAGATTGGTTGTACATGTATTGATAATGCATTGTCTTGCCTATCCTTTCATTTTATTGTCTACAGCTGCCTTTTTTTATTGTTATAAATTATGACCGTCTGGACTTTTAACGACCGCTGCATTGTAACTGTGCTGAAGAAGCGTCGGTCGCAACCGTAAATCTAATGTGGCGAATGGTTCATGACCTTTCGCTGTTTTGTGACGTCACACAATGGGATCATCCAGTCTGTTTAATTTATTAGTCTGTGGGAGGGCCCGTGTGCACGTTAAAGATGCCTTGGCAGTTGAAAGTCGAGGAGAGCAGGCCGAACAAGGCCGCTGCCAGGGCTCAAAAACAAGAACAAGAAAAGTAAAGACAAGGAAAGTGAGATGTAAGCCCGCTGGCTGTGTGATTAGAGATGAGCAACTCGCGTTCTGACCAAAGCGGGTCGCCGAGGGAAAGGGTTCATAACCGCTGCTGTGCTGGCTCCTACCAGGTAGAAGATAGTCCACGTTCATAACTCACATGCTCGCGTCCGCAATGAGGCCATGGCTTCTTCGCTTTGATGTCTCAGCATGAGTGTGTTCATGTAAGAACACGCTCTGTCTTCTCTTTCCTCCTCCCCCGACTGTTCTTTGCCTCCCTCACTGCACGGCTCATCTCAATCCGTGCTCATCTCTCGTGCACAGACCGTCGCCGCGTGTACTGTGTTGGCACCTGTTTTAACGTAATGGGGGTTGCTCCCTTTTACCTGTAGTTTTTCCACGTGCGAATGCTTAGCTGTGCAAATGATGGCCCTGTTTATTGTGACATAAGCGATTTTCTGTATGTGCCACTGATCATTATCTGAAGAGCTTTCGCGTTGTTTTTTTTCCCATTTTTCATTATTATTATTTATACTTTATTCGGATGACTCAAGCGCTATTTCAGTATAACTTTCCCGGACAATCAAATGAGATTTAAAGAAAATCTTTTGTGAAGACGGCTATTGTACTTTTGCTGATGGTTTCATGAAAGTTTTTTTCAATTTGTAGCGGTCACTGCACTTCTTCTTCAGTGGATCAAATGTAATCTGCTACTTTCAGAATGTAGTATATTAAAAACCAAGGCTTATGATGAGTTTGTTTCTGAGATTTTTGGATTTGCCGCATCATTTTTCTTTTGTTTCATAATTATCATAAACTTCAACTAGTAGTTTGTTTTGTGGACATCAGCTGTTGTGTGTGTCACTGAACAAATTTTGGCTGTCAGGTCAAGGCATTGTTGATGGGCATTTTGTGTTGCCATAGAGTCAGCTGTTATTCTTCAGAAACAGACCTGGATGGTGTCACAGACTCATCATTTTTAAGCAAAAACCTCAGGATTTGTAAGATAGAATGTTGTTACAAGTACATCCCTTCCCCAAGTTTTTTTTGTGCTAGGGGTGCATATTTTAAAGCCTTTGTGACTCCAGAGCGTCTCCTGAAATACTCCTGACAACAGCTTTAAGTAATTATTTTTTTCAGATTTTCTTTTTGTTTTTGTCCTGTTTTTTGGTTGAAAGGGTGGGGGGCAGGGTTAGGGACTCGATAAGATTTAGGGTTGAGGATAAGGATGGGGTTAGGGATAGATACGTATACGTTCAAGCCCTTAGTGCAAAACGCTTCGGGTGTGTACGTACAAATAACAAAGCCTTCATGTAATAACCAAGATTTAATACCACCAGCTATGGTTTCCACAATTGAGATATTTGCCGCTTGAACAGTTTCTCAGCAAGCTGTAGGGATATCCATGGCAAACTCTGGCCACCCACCTTCCATCCCCCTTCCATTCCCTCACCCTGACAAAATACATTATTTCCACTCATAGCCACGAGGAAAAGTAATTAGGTGCATTTTATAATAAGTACATGGTTTTTTTTGCAGACCTCCAGTTGCAGAAAAGAAGCTGGGAAAACAGTTACATCTATATAGCGTGGCAACAACATTGTTGTATATTGCACCGTTTAGTACATGAAACTGTTGTTTTGTTTGCTGGATTTGCTCATTGTTCTTTCTTTACCTGGCAAATTTAGCCCGACGTTTTTGAAATTCCATTTTGATGGTCTGCAGAAAAAATCAGAATCCCCAGTGTAAAGAAATTTTCCACTCTCGACATTGCCACTGAGGTCAGGAGGACGAAAAGGAATGTCAGTTGTACTGTATGAGATGTACAGATTAGTTCTGAACCAGCTGCGATGATTTTTTTTCTCTTCAGAATCAGGATTTTGCATTTGATGTCTCATTCCTTTTGAATTTTCATTTAGATATGTGGATTGAGTTGTCTTGGGGAGATTTGAAAATTGCTGTGTGTAATGTTGAAAGGTGTTAAGGTATTCATTGTGTGGTGGCAAACTTGGTGGAGGCATCCAGTTTATTCTGCATTTCCAATGTTTTACGATTTTTGGTGCTTTAATATTGACATTCTCTATACTAGTTGGCCTGCTGACTTCGGGAATACCCAGATGTGATTGTTCAAGTTGAGCTTCGATCACCAATGTGTAAACGGAGGCGCAGAACGAAATTTCCTTTCATTCTTTTTAATCCTATAGAAAGAAAATGCGTCTTTTTTTCCAGCTCAGAATGTCACAACACTTTCTTCTGTTCCAACTCAGTTGTGGCTCAAAATTAACAAAAGTGTTAAACATACAGTGGACTTCAAGACTTTTTAATAGACCCATATACACCTTAAGTTCTTTCAGTGGGTAATGTGATATTTTGTAGAAATTAAATGCTCAGTAGTCCAAAAGCTTTTCATGATTACATTGGAGACCTTACTTCCTTTATAATATGATGTGACACTTTTTTAGTGTTGACCTAGGGGCTGTTTGAGCCTGGATAGTTTAACATTTAAGATATCAGTGATGTGAACTCATGTCTGATACACTGTTGTTGAAGTACATCTCTTGCTGTTTCAACAATCATGTGAGTACCAGATTCTGTCAACAGTCAACAGCAGGTGTTCCAATTCATTGTTCCTGCCACATATTCTCATTGCATGCTTTAAAACTAAAACAATTAATGTATCTTATTTAGTGACTTTGTCCTGAAAATTTCCACGATAAAACAAAGGTTAGAATGAACTTTGATTTTGAGGTCGAATGTCACACGAATTGGACCATGGAAATCAATTATCACAGATCTTGAAATGCAGCCATCCAGCCAAATCTTCCTCCTTTGATGAGCTTAGCATCAGCGCTGTAATAATTATAACAATAGTGCATCGCATTTTTCTGGCACGCTATGCCACTATTGATCAGGCTCTGAGCACTTTACAACATACATTTCATACCTATACTGAATCACACATATGCAGGTAAATGAATTTGATGGATAAAAAAGAAGACATGGATGAGTCTGTACTGGTGTATGTAAGGGAGGGAAAGGGGGCAATTATTTGTGTATTAAAGATTGCCAGAGTGTTACTATGTGAGAAAATTGATCACCTCTGCTTGTATAATTTTTGTATTGCAGTCATTTGAGGTTGAGAGTGTCAGTGAATCCCAACAGCAAGAAGACAAACCAGAGATGTCAGCGCCTAGTGTAAAATCTCAGAGTCCCATAGAGCAGCAACCAACAGCTGTCACCACAGCCGCGGCAACTGTCAGTTCTAACCCAATGGAGGAGGTGGATTCTGGGGATGAAATCTTGGACATTAAAGAGCACAGGTCAGTGGAACTTGAAGCCAACTGGGGCTCAAGGCAACAAGAGGTCTTTCACTTTGCTTAAGTTTCAGAAGTTGTTGCATTTGACAGTCAGCTGGACATAGTTTGGTCTGCAACCAGTGGAAACTGAAAACAGTTGTAAGGAACGATAAAAACGAGATAACAGGTTCAGTACATGCGAATGTTGGAAATTTGTGGAAGGAGTTAAACTATTGAGGCGCAGGGGAAACTATAGAACATAGAATATAGTTGTTGTTATTGGTCAAACAAACTGGGTTGGGAATGACTAAAATTAAATATTATTCATGAAAGAATTTATTTTCTAATCGTGGACCCACAGTGCATCTTGTCCTTTCTGAATGAGGCTAAGATCTACAACTTGGATTTGAAAAATGTTTATAATATCATTTACAAAACTCTTTTCAGATATATGTAATATACAAAACTTTTGAGAATTTTATCAATGCAGTATAATTAATACGGGAATGTTTGATTCTCTTTGTCAAATCTAGAATCTTTGAATACTCCAACCATGATTAGAATACCCAAATTGACCATGAACAGTGTAATGTGGCCGCTATCGTGCCAACATGCCATAAAACCCTAATGCAGACTCAAAACTCTCCTTTTTTTTTTTTTTAACATTTATGAAATTTTCACGTTGATGCAGAAATCCCATGGATGAGATTGACTCCGGGGGTGAGGAAGGGGAATCACCTGCCACTACTGTGGTACCCAGCAACACACCTGTGACAGCTGACTCTGGCCAGGGTTCGCCAACTATGGCGGTAAGGAAGATTTTCTTTGCCCTTGTATAGAAATTGTAGTCTGGAAAGTTCATCGTCAACCCAGATCAGAAACAGGCAAGAGCCCCAGGCTACTGCTCAGTATCTCTGTAAAGTATGATTTTAGGTCATTTATAGATGCATCACAGTATATTTTATTTTTGTTACTCAGTTGAAGAGTCATCTGTTGTTATTATCTATCATTACTAATGTACAAAGCATTGGAGGGGTTAGTATTTTGCATTATCGATGGTGTCCGCCACAAAAGGGCCATCTCTGAAAAAGTGAATTTTACAGGAGGAGCTAAAAATTGTGTTATTAAACCATTAATGCCCATTTCAACTCCAGATTTAGCATATTACAAGAGAATCATCTAGAAAAACATGATGTGCGAAAAAAGATTATGCTTTTGTAAAAAATTTGTCATTGTTAAGCTTTTTATGGAATTTGTCACTTAGTGTTGTGAGGAGTTGGATGGTGACAGATTCAGACAGATGAGGACTTGGCCCTTTTGTATCCTTAAACAAAAGGACCAATAGAGTCCGCTGTTTTATTTGAAGCAATATTTCCTTTATATCTATTTGCTGAATCTTTCAGATATTTTTTCTTTTTGCCAATTTTGACTTTGTTTATAGCCCTGCTGCGACCCCACAGTTTTTCTGTAGTTTTTATGATATTTAGAGATGATATAGCTGGGCATCATCTGCATAATAAGTAAAAATTGCAGTTTGTGAAAATCTCAGAGATAGCCCATTGTGGCCGGCACCATCGAGATGGGATTGAACACCTTTGTAGAGAACTTTCTTTATATTGTTGATTGCACACAGTGAATAGCATGTCTATGGTAGTCAGGTAATTTTCCCTTTCTCGACACTGAAAATTTTAAGTGGTTACTGTTGGTCAGGATTCAAAAATGTTTGCATTTGTATTGAAATTTTACTGCACTTGTTGTCACCAAGCTAAATAACTCTTCTGGGGCATTTTTACATGGATTTGGTTTCGTTTCAACTTGTTCCCCCCCCCCCCCCCCTCATTGTTTCTGTAGCTTTAAACAAAAAATATTGAATTGGACATCTGATCAGACATTTCGTTTGTCCTGAATCCTAAACCTGATTACTGTAATTATCCTCCATGGTGGGAAGTGGATTGAGTGAATTTTCTATCCCCAAAATATCCACTTGAATACAGATGGTTATAATTAAATGGCCAAACATGTCATTTTCATCCCAACAGAGCAGCTCCGAGAGCCTCAGCGACCCACCTGATCAACAAGAACAGACTATCAGTAAAGCAGCAGACACAGCTGTGAAGAGAGACTCGGCCGAGAAAAGCCCAGCAAAGACCACCTGTGAGGCATCAGCCAATCAGATTGCCAGCAAGGGAGAGAGCTCACCCAAGCAGAATGGAAGTGTGGCCACTGGTGAACACAAGAGTAAAGCAGGCAAGAAAGAGGAGAAAAAGGAAGAAAAGAAGAAGTCAAAGAAGAAGGAAGACAAGGGAATAGGTAAAAGTTGCATGTTTAAACTCGTGTTTAATCTTCTGGATAAACCAGAAGTAAATGAAAGACCACAATTTGTCCTTGCAGTGTTTGGGCTATGATATGGTTTTTTCTTCATGTCCATTATTGATAAGACCACAATATCATGGTCCTGTCTTCCCAGGCCCCACTTGCAAAGCCTACGTTATTGTGGTTGAATCTGCCTTGTTCACCAATGAAACGGCTAAGAATTCGTATTACCACTTTCTGAGGGCCTAATTGATAAGCCCATAATATCATGGTTTGTGACATAGTCTTCTATTTTAAGTACTTAAGTTGCGGGGTTTTTCAGGAGCTTGCGCAGGGTCATCAACATAGGGACAACCAGAAGCAGATTTCCATATCACTGCGTGGGTTAGTAGGCAAGTAAGCAGTGATCCTTTTGTGTGGCTAGATATTCACTCTTCTCGAACTAACATTTTCCAATGTGGACCCTTTTGTCAAGAAACAATATGAAACAACAGAAGACATAAAAAGCAAAAATATTCAGACCTCACCGGGCTATGTTATCAAGGCACTTAGGAGTCTGGAGGGTAAAAGTCATTCATGATTGTATTCACTGTGAAAAATTACTGGGTTTTGTCTGTGATTTTTATTACTGGTACATATAATGTACTCCAAGTTTTTTGCGCTAGGGGTACGTATTTTAAAGCCTTTTGTGACTCCAGAGCTACAGGGCTCCTCCCGAAATACTCCTAACAACAGTCTTAATTAATTATTCTTTCAGTTTTTTTCGTTTTGTTTTCCTCCTGTTTTTTGGTTGGAAGGATGAGGGGGGCAGGGTTAGGGATTCAATCAAATTTAGGGTTGAGGATAAGGACGGGGTTAGAGATAGGTACATATACGTATGCACCCCTGGCACAAAATGCTTGGGGTATGTACCTACAAGTAATAACAGCCTTTGTCTGACCAACCGTTGTATTTTTTAATGGAGCTGAGAGCAGTTGTTTTTCTTTCACAGTGAAAGATGATTCTAATGACAGATTAGATTATCCAAGATCTGGATGGAACACTTTTGGTATTGTGTCTCAAATATGTAGCGGTAGATAACGTAACACGTTTCCTGATTTTGATTTATTGTAATTGAAAAAGATATGAAGGATAGGTGTTACACACTGGTAATTTTAATCTGTTTTGTTTTGTGTTTAGGTCTTTATTTTAGGAGGTTCGCTGCTCTTGGCATTTATACCACACTGTTCTTGTTTTTGTTTATGTGTGTTTTTGTGGTAGGGATTAATTTTTAAGAATTTTGCCCGGGAACAATGTTTAGTTTCCTAATAAAAAGAATATAATTGTTTTTTGTTTTTTTTCCAGAGTATATCCTGAGAGCCTTGAACAGCCTGCAGAGTCCTGAGGAAAAATTGGCCGCTCTGTGCAAGAAATATGCAGATTTACATGAAGAACATCGGGTCCTGCAATCGTCTTTCAAGACACAACAGAGAACCATGACTGTGGTAAATTTTCAGTGTTCTTGTCCTGCCAAAGACAAAAGCATTAGATCAGGACATTTAAGGCAATTGGTAGAAGTGACAGGTTGAGGAAGTGTAAGAGAAAAGCATCATGTTTTTCACAGGGTTATTTAAAGCTGTCAGAGTGGCAACCATGAAAACTGGAGAGTGTGGAAATTTAAGGGGTGAAACGGGCCAAGGCTGATGTAGGTGACAGACTGGTGGCTCACCGCCCATAAATTATACATCGCAAGCAGCGATGTGAGCAGTTATCAATTATTATAAAAGTGAACTTTGGACGCTATGTTAGCCTACTCCTCCGTTAATACTTAGCTCACACGCTTCAAATTTTACAGACGTCCACAGTATCTACATACCCAGGTTTTCGTCACATAAAATAATGTATAGCATTTATAAAATGTACGAAAACTCCTGTCCCTGAATTTATCAAAATAGATTTTTTCGGTCATTCTATTTTAATTCACCATTTTGAGTGAACCGGAAGAATGATACCATTTTACGCGCCGACTGAACGCAGAAGTTTGGTTCCGCACCAAGAAACAAAACCGTTCGTAGAACAGGTGATTAAATAAAATAATTCTGTGTGAAACTGTGGTGTAACAGTAAGTTCTATTAGTCATACACAGAATCCAAATGCTGTTTTAAATGTAGCCTAGATCTAGATATGCGGTTGCGCTTAGTACATGGAAAATTTGCAAGATATATCTTGCGCGGGTCGGCTAGTTAGTGTATAAATGTGATGCATAATTTATAGGCGGCGAGTCATCAGCCCGGTGCCTACACAAGCCTTGTTCTGTTTCATGCCGAATTTGAAGTTTTTACTTGCCAGGGCTCATTAAGGAATAAAGTATGGGCACGTGGAGTGGGTGTGGGGGGGGGGGGGGGTTTGACCCCAGCATACGAAAAGCTTACATATGGGAAGAGGGGATTTGTGGGGAGCACACACACACTTTTCAGTTATGGCAGTGAATTAGAAAACTTTGGTCTAATTTACTTTCAGAGTATGAAAAAAACAAATAGGTTATAATCTGTCTAATTAAACAGTCAAACGTAGTTCTTGCAGAATATCACATCAAGGTTTAAAACATGAAGGCCTTATCCTGTAAATTCACTGTTCTAGTTTATGGCAAGCATACATGGTGGAAAATGGCCAAAATGGTGTGCTCATATGTATGGATGGACCCTGAAATAGAATGTTACTGTATGTTACAACTAAATGGAAGAAATCAGAGGAGAGAAGAGGGAAGTGGAACAGGTTGGTTGATCTGTGGAAAGTCATTCATATAGACAGTGTTGTTGTTTCTCCATTTCAGATTATGAGAGAAAAGGATCAGCTTCAAGCAGAACATACCAAAGCTGTCATGGCCAAAAGTAAACTGGAATCTATTTGCAGAGAACTACAGAAGCATAATAAAATGATCAAGGTAAGCAATCTCTTCATATACTGTGTTGAAAGTGGTATTTCATATTCAGATGTCTACGTTAGATGGTATTTTTTGGACACTGGGAAGACAAAATCCTTGCAAACCACCAGAAATGTGGCATGATATTTGAGAGGCAGCGGTACAGATCAGTAATTTGCTGCGGCGGGCCAAGTTGGGAAGTACAGGTTGGGACAAGAAGTCACCCCTCCATCAGTAGGGAGCAAAGCAGATATGATCTAAACTGGCAGAAATTGAAAGCCAAAGCCTGATTTTTTTTTAGATCCACCAACTTTTTGCTCAATTTTCTCAACCTAGGCGGCTGTGACGTACGACTGAGTTTTTGCCGCTGCCTGTCAAATTTCATCATGCCCTGCAGGTGACTGAGAAGAAATTAATGTCGTCTTTTCTGAAAATATTTAAAATTTATTTTTAAAATGTGGCAGAATGGATGAAATTACACCCTCTTTTTTAAGTTCTGCAACCTTAGCATTAGACTACATAGGTCATTGATTAAAATATGTTTTGTACATCATCCCGTAACAAAAACGTTTGGCCAAAATCACTTTGTTCATTCTTTGGGTCTGAAAATCAAAAGTGCACCTTGTGTCAAAAGCTCGTGGCTCAATTCCTATAAATAAAGATATTGCAATAGTCAAGTCCATTGTCTTTAGAATTTGCTGGCGACAGTAAGCCAAAGAAAATCAGTTTTTTGGCTCTCCTGTAAAATTTTCAAAATGTTAATTACGGAGTCTTCCACCATAGCGACGACCTGTTTACAGATGTTTAGAATTAATCAGTTTTCATATTGTGAGCACTCATGGTCCTCTGCAGATTGGCAGAATCCTGCGGCTTTTGCTGTTTCTGCTGTTTGATTCATGTCATAGTAAGAGTACACAAACCCTATTTGTATTTCATGCATAAAACTTGTATACATATTGTATGTAAGCCAATACAATGAGCTGCAAAGTTCAGGCATGGTACAATGGTTTTCCAAATTTTTCGCTGTGAACCCTTCTTAAGTTATTGTATCGTCATTTTTTGTATCATTGTTTTCATGCTTATTAAGTTGTTGATGTTGTCTGTTTGGACAGGATGAGAGCATACAGAGGGCCAAGGAAGATGATGAAAAGAGGAAGGAAATCTCAGCTAAATTCAGTGTAAGTACACGCTTAAAGAAAATAGTGTTGGGACAATATTCAATAACCTGATTTGTTTTGTCTCATTTAAAACAATATTTTTTAATCACACATATCTTTTATATGCAGTTGTTTAATGTTTGAACCAACACTGTAGAAGTGTACTTTCCATGTGCGAGGTGCAGTAAAATCATTTCAGTTCACAGAAACGTGACAGAATCAGTACATGAAAAGTATTGTTTGTGACTCATGAGTTTCAGGTGTGGCAAAGCTGTTCTCTTTAATCATATAGAGACGTAAATTAAATACTAAATTTGCTGTTTGTCTATTTTCCAATTGTTTGTCCTCCGTATCTTTGTTCCTGTATGTGTTGTTCTACTTCACTGCTGTTGTTTGCACAATAATTATGCAGACAGGGAGTTCCCACTTGAGATTTTCCTACTTTTCACTCAGACGCCTCTGAAATCCATGACAGTAAAGGGCCATTTACACGCACAGATAAATCGTTAAAAAATGAAACGATCTGTCGTCTGGCGAGGAATCGTTACGTGTAAATGCAAAATCTGATACAATTTAATGGGTCCACAGACAAATCGGAGAACATCAGGTGCTGCCTGATATTTTTTGTACGATCAGCGTCAGATTTGGGAGCGGCGGGCAGGAAGTGAGAATTCCTTTGAAGTTTGACACCCCGGGAGATAAAATTTTAGTGTTAAAAATATTGAAATATTTATCACAGCCCAAAACTAATTGCATTTTCGGAATCAGCGCCCCAAAATTAACAAAATGGTTCGCAAGGAACTCGATTTGATGCATTATTTAAGGTTTTAAGTTTTTATGAAAAATACAATTTGCCCCTGTGCATTTTTGTGCAATGTAGGCTCCAATGTTTTCTTTTTGTTACTTTTACCTTCAATGGGATGGGACAGGGATATCTCGGTCGGGAAAAATTTGCATTTGCCAGTCTTCTTCAGGGCGTCAAACTTGCATCATGGCTACCTGGTCAAAGGAAACACTGCTATACAGATCCAAAGAATGTCTTTGGAAAATTACTTCCAAGGACTATAGCAACAAGTTTTTAAATGAAGAAGCGTATGAAGAACTTGTTGCATTTTGTAAAAAGTTTAATGCAGACGCCAATAAAGATTGTTCTTCAATCAAAGGGCTCACGGAGCTTAGCAATTGAAAATATGTCTCTTCATCCATCCCTAAAAAATATTTGAAATCTTCAGGAAAAGCTCTTATTTCTACGAGAAGGTTTGTATGAGTGAAAACGTTTCTTTTTAAAAGCCAGTCTTTAGTCCAAATCAGCTTCTTTCTTTTTCTTTGTCTTTTGTTATTTACAAGCACACACAGAGCAAGCAAATCATCTACGTAGACATAGCAATGAGACATTGTGGCTTTCTGATTCAAGAGTGAAATCAAATCTAGTTATAAGGAGGTTGTGACGACGCTTCCTAAACTGAACGACAGATCGTTACGTGTAAGCACGATACACAGGGCGGAAAAAATTGACAGATCTTGTGAGCGATACATCGGTGCTGATTCATCTGCATGTGTAAATGGGCCTTAAGACTTTAAATTTACCAATTCCTTGTACTAGGAGATTCCTAATCTGAATTGTTTAAGTAAGATTCATGGTGCATTAGTTTATGAAAGATGTGATAAAAAAATCCCTGTACACCATATCATTATGGGAACATTTAAGAAGAAATGTTAACATAATCCCTCATTTTGACACGTTTTTAGACCACCATCGGAGAGATTCAGTCCCAGATGACAGACAACAGTGAACGTAACTCCAAACTACGGCAGGAGAATGAGAACTTGGCAGCTCAGCTGAAAGCATTCATACAACAGTGTGAAGCTCGTGACAAGGTAAGCTGTGGTCTCATCTCCTCACAGTTACTCATGTGAGTCATTAGTTAGACTTTTTGACTTACATTTTGTGGATTCTGTGATAGATCTGTTGCTACATATCCATGTAAATCTTGATATATTCATGTTCATAAGTGACAAATCTAAACCGTATCGACTTCTTCTTTAACTGATTCAATGCCGGCTAGTTTCTTTCAGAGAACAAGAGTTCTCTTATTGTCTTCTTTGAAAGATGGTAACCAGTGATATCGATATCAGTAATATCAGTGAATAGGAGATTTAAAAACATATGGTTTGTCGCGATGTGGGTTAGATGGGGATATTTCGACTGACACTCTTTCGAGGTCCGCTCCCACAATCGACGAACACACAAAAAAAAAAACTTGCACTCTAAAAACTAAATAAATCAATTGCTTTGATTTTTAGCAGAACTGTAGGGCAGTTTAATTACAGGAATTAATGTAACAAATATAATTATAAATATAAATATCAATTCAAAGGCAACTGAATCTAACTAATGAAACTACAGCTTTCTATAAAGACTAACGTATTCAATCTAACTACTTGCAGGTCATATGAGTTATATGCCAAATAGAATCCGCGCACGTGGCGACGGATATAACAGTTTAAATTCTATTAATTCAATGAGACATGTTATGATATGGACATTTCCTCTAGACACGCCATGGAGAATGCTTGTACAACCATGCGTTGTCTGGCGGTAGCTCTGAAACTGTCTTCAAAAGTAAGTAGAACGGTTCACTTTCATCATTACAAATTAGTATGGACTCTCACCATGAGGCCCTCACTGGGAGTGAGAGCGCTGGATGTAAACGCTGTGGGTTTATATCAAACCAAGTAGCTTAGGCTCTGGAGCTTTAAATCAGGCTCCTCACAACTGCTCAACTGCGTCTCTATGTCTCTCATCTGGCTGAGGACTATCGCCGTCCACCTCGTAAATGGATTGTCTACATGTGGCCCAGAACTAAGTTCTGTATGGCCTTAAATACTGGACTGCATCTGCAGCTTACCGTCTAATTCCTGGATTGTGATTGGTGCAACCACTTCTAGCTCAGCTGCCGAACTGAGTTATTTTAAGTAACAGCCCTACGCAACGACCTTGGGTCGACATCAAAGGTCGAATCACTCAATACAATATAATGTAATTTTATAGCAATAAATTCTTAACATGTTCAAAACCCCGAGCTTTTACTCTGGATCACGGTATTTTCTGTACGTCAACAGACGTCTCAACAACATTTAATTCCTACTCACCCCTTCCCTCTCTACTAAACCTAGTTCAAAACACGAGATATAAAAAGTGCTCAGCCCTGCACACCTACGCTGTCCGTCTATCCTTCCCCACACCTTCTGTCTATCTTTTAGGAAAAAAACTGTTCAAAACAAATTGTTTACGAGACCAAGTTATGCTGGCTCGCACAATAATTACGTGTGTAAAAATTACTCACTGCTCTCTCACAAAAATTTAGTCAGTGGAAACATTTATGAATTAAATCTATTCTTGACATGGTTAACTGCCAAATTATGGATGTTTAACAAAGAATGTATTACATGTGTATTTGAAATAGGCATTTTTTGAATGAACTCGTCAGAGCAGCATATGGCAGGCAGTGAGTCAGTTAACATGGTGGGAAAAGAAAATTTGGCCAGAAATGGCTCTAGAGAAATTCAGAAGTTTATTATTTAGCAAGTTTCATCAGACCTGCCAAGAACGTGCATTATCGATGGACAATAGCATATGTATGTTTATATGCGACGTTCTGTGATAATATATAATTATTGTAGCACTTAAGAATTAAAGTGATAAACTTCTCTCACACAGACATACTGTAAAGACTGAAATATTGAGCAACTAGCTCATCGCTTCATTGAGCGTGATTAATACATTGATAGAACATGAACGAACAATAGTTAATTAAAGTAATGGTATCCTGGCAGCAGTAGGTCTGGTCGCTCGGTTTGCCATTTCCTCATCTCATTGACCCGCAGACAAAGGCGTCAAGGTTGTCTGAAACTCAGGTCATGGTCAGGACGGACGCTAGTGGAAAAAGGAATCACATGGAAATTTTGAGAAAGAATGTCCATAATTGGTAGGACAATATAATGTGAAACCATCCACGGTCTCCGAAAAAGGTGAAAAATGCTCAACCTCAATGTTTAACAGACTATTTTAGAACACTAAATCAAACGGGACAATACATCGGCTTGTAAATTATCCTCCCCAGGTATAGCCCGAATAGTAAATTTGTATTCCTGGAGCGCAAGGCTCCATCTGGTTAGTCGAGCATTCTTGGCTCTGTTCGACTTAAGAAACAGTAATGGTCGATGATCCGTTTCAATTATAAATTCGGACATTAATAAGTATCGAGAAAATGCATCTACCGCGTAAACAATTGCGAGGCACTCTCGTTCGACAATCGCATAGCGCGTCTCTCGATCAAGTAATTTCCGGCTTGCATATAAGCACGGTCGCAAGAAACCGTCACGCTGTTGGAGTAACACGGCGCCTATTCCTTTATCTGATGCATCCGTTTGGACGATGAATGTCTGGCGTATATCGAGTAAAACAAGCAGGGGGAAAGTAGAAAATAAATTCTGAACAGTCTGAAGGGCATCAGCGCACTGAGGCGTCCAGACGACTCTATTTGGAACATTTTTCCTCGTTAGATCAGATAACGGGGCTGAGAGAGAGGAAAAGTTTGGTATAAATTTCCTGTAATAATTCAAAAGTCCCAACAAACTACGGACTTGCTTTTTAGTTTTAGGAGGTTGCAGTTTCAAAATACTGGATATTTTGCGATCGTCTGGAGTCTGAACCCCGTGGGTTATGGTATGACCCAAAAAGTTTATATGGTGATATCCTAGGAACACTTTACTGGGTCTCGCGGTAAGGCCAGCTCGGCGAAGAGCGGCAAAAACTTCACGAAGGGCCATCAAGTGGCCAGCCCAATCAGCCTGAAAAATACATATATCATCGAAATATGATAGAACGCAGGGCAATTCATTTAGTAAGATGTTCATCATGCGCGCGAACGTGGCTGGTGCAGTAACCAGTCCAAAAGGCATATATTTCCATTGCATTAAACCCAAAGGGGTTTGAAAAGCTGTATATTGTTTACTTCCTTCTTCGAGAGGAATCTGCCAATATCCTTTGGATAAGTCTATTTTAGAGAAGATACTTGCATTGGATAACCGCGCGAATAAGTCCTCCTGATTGGGAATGGGTTCCGCATCATAGATGGTTATAGCATTGAGCTTTCTATAGTCAATACAAAAACGCACGGTATCGTCTTTCTTCTTGACCAAGACAATCGGCGAGCAATACGGACTTGTTGATCGCTCTATGACGCCTAGCCGTAGCATGGCACGTACTTCTGTAATTATCGTTTCGTGAGCGTGCAGCGGGCGCGGGTAAGGTTTAACAAACACTGGTACGTCTGTCTGAAGTCGTATTACATGTTGGACTAAAGACGTACAACCCGGCAAATCAGTGAACACCGTGGCAAATTCTTGGAGCAGGTGTGTAAGATCCTGTTTCTGCGACGGCGCAAGCTCATCATTGATATTAACATCGTTTATACTCTCGGTGGCCTGTAATATGGGCAACGATTTGTCGATACTCAAAGGGTCCTTGTCGTCGACAGTAACTAAAGCCGCGTTGGCCCTTGGGACGACATGAACGGAGTTGTTACGACGATCATCGCTAGGCAGGTACTTTTTCAGCATATTAATATGAAATATTTTCCTCTGCCCACGAATATCTATCAAATAATTCACTCTGGAGAGTCTCTTAAGGACTCTGTATGGTCCCTTCCAAGTTAGAAGGAGTTTGTTTTGCGTTTGCGGCAAAAGAACAAGTGTCAGATCTCCGACGGACAAGGCGCGCATTTGGGCGCCCTGATCGCGATAAAATTTTGAAGAACTCGCTCTTGCGCATGCAAATTGCAGAGCGGTTTTGCATGCATTAATAATTCGTTGTCGGAGATCGACAACATATTGATACGCGCATCGCGTATCATAATCGTCGGTTTCAGAACCGGCGAACAATTGACTAAGTATGGCCATCG
Source organism: Onchidella celtica (assembly GCA_963931925.1). Classification (NCBI taxonomy): domain Eukaryota; kingdom Metazoa; phylum Mollusca; class Gastropoda; order Systellommatophora; family Onchidiidae; genus Onchidella; species Onchidella celtica. The sequence goes on along the minus strand of OZ007570.1, from coordinate 13,345,241 downwards.
GGCCACGTGGTTTACGTCCGTATAATAACTCAAATGGGGAGAAACCCGTGGACGCATTCGGGAGTTCCCTATAGGCGAAGAGAATAGCGGGGAGTTGACGGTCCCAGTCTCCAGGTTTGTCGGCGGATACGCGTGCTAGCATAGACTTCATGCTCGCATTCCACCGCTCGCAACAACCATTTGACTGCGGATGATAGGGGGACGTTAATTTCTGTTTAATTCCCGCTAATTCTAGTACCTTTTTGTATAGATCAGAGGTGAATTGTGGTCCTCTGTCTGAAAGAATCTCGGTCGGAAATCCGACTCGCGAGAAAATAGTAACAAGCGCCTCAGCGACATGGTCAGCCGTAATGTCTCTCAAAGGAATAGCCTCAGGCCAGCGCGTCGCGTAGTCGATTACCGAAAGGATGAATCGATGGCCTCTGTCTGATTTACTAAGAGGACCTACTATGTCAACTGCGACACGTTCGAATGGTGTTGAGACTGGAGGCATCTCCTGAAGGGGTGCGCGTGATGCTTTACCTTTAGGTGTACGTTTTTGACATACATCGCAGCGCGCCACAAAACGGTTCACGTCCGCGTATACACCAGGCCAGAAAAAATGAGCCAATATCCGTGATTTGGTTCTGGCTGAACCTTGATGGCCTGAAAATGATGTATCATGCGCGAGACGCAGAATGTTGCGACGGAACGACTTAGGCACCACGAGCTGTTCAATGGTCTCACGTTTATTTCGGAAATTTCTGTATAATAATTCATTTTTAATGATAAACGGAGATGCATTTCGGTTCTGAGGCTGAACTTTCGCAAACAGCGGTTTTAGTGATGGATCGCTTTGTTGTTCCTTATAGAAAACTGTAGGCGTGACATTAAAATCAAACGCAGGGGTTTGTAAATTACCATCCGGTGGACGTTTTGACTGTTGTCGTGTGGTGACACACGCAACGTTTTCGTTCCAAACTTTTAACTGGCCGTCAGGTGTATCATTAACCTGTGGTAAATTACCAATAATTAGATCGGCGACCGGATTTGGTAATACGCATGCCGTTACGACACCTATAATGAATGGCGTGTCGATGTATATCTCCGCGAGACGGAATCGCTCGACGGAGCCCCCGAAAGTAATGCAAGTTGCCTGTTGTTCAATCAGCTGGGTCGGTCTGACCAGTGATTCCCTAACACCGATAGTGGTGCAACCTGAATCGCGTAAGACAGACGCGGGTATGGCGTTAACATGACCCTCATATAAGGTCAATGACCCGTGTTGATGGAGGGCCGACATAACCGGAACGGTGCCCGTCATGGGCGACGTAATTTCAACGGTACGGCTACTCTGTGCAGCCGGAACAATGACGGTGCAAGCATTTGCAGCTTCAAACTTAACCCTACAATATTTTGAAGTATGACCTGGTTTATTGCACCGATAACACCTAATGCTGTCATATATATTACGTCTGGGTTGCATTGGAGGTGCATATTATGGATTATTATAATATGCCCAAGGAGGTGGACATGGTGGGCTCTGATAATGGTAGCCCTCGTTAACGTCACGACGGGGTGGACCTGAATAGCGAATAAAATGTCCCCGAGTGGGAGGTCCAGCACGGCTTGGAAAACCGCGAGCTTTATTGGGCGGCGGTTCGGAATATGCACGCGGAGGCGGCGTCTGGCGATGAACTGGTCGAGAATTTCTTGTACCCATTGGCGCAGTTCCACCGACTCCGGCATAAAACGGTTCGCTAGTTTTGGCTTTAGCCAGCGAACGATTAGGGTGTGCGGACGCGTACTGTTCTACTAAGGACGTGATTTCCGCTAACGTCTTAGGTGCCCACTCTTTAATGTGGGAGACTAGTTCTGAATGGCACGCGTTAAATATTTGGTCCTTCAGAACGAGCTCATAAAGCCCTTTAAAATTACCGTCAGCGACACCAGCCAGCTGAATCCAGCGGTCCAAGTAGTGCTTTAGGCGGTCGACGTACGTTGAAAAATTTTCGGACGGATCTGGCTTACAACTCCGGAATCTTTGGTGAAAACCGTCCTCGGTGTGTTGAAAACGCTTTAAAAGAGCCTTTTTAAGGATGTCGTAATTTTTAGAATCCTCGATGTTGAGGCCATGGAATACTTCAAGTGCACGTCCCGTTAATAAATTTGCAAGGCACGAAGTCCATTCAGTTCTTTCCCATCCGGCGGCTACCGCGTGGAGCTCAAAACGATGAATATAAGAATCGATCTGGTCGACCTTATCATTATAGGTTGGAAGCTTTGGTTTTGCTTTAACATTATTCGTTGGAACACTTGGAGCCGCGGTCGGTTGGTTTCCTTGCAGCTCTAATTTCTTTAGGGCAATTTCGTGCTCTCGATGAGCCGCTTTGTCGGCTCTTTCTTCTATTTCTCTTTGTCGTTCTCTTTCTTCTTTTTCTTTTTCTCGTTCGCGTTCCGCGGCCTTCTCGGCTCTATCTGCGGCACGCTCTTCTCTAGCTAGGTCTTCTTTTAGTCTACTCTCGCACCAAGAAGCCAGCTGGTCCTCGGGTATGCCTAACAGCTTCGCTGAATTTATATAGGAAGTGTAATCGGCCATTATGATTAGTTACACTCACAATAGGTCTCTACAGGAGATCTATTAATGTTAATGGACAGGTATCCGGATAAATTCACGCAATAGCCCGTCTGACAGTGTACTATGTTATCACTGTAGTATTTACGTTAATCCGATACGCGATAAAAAATATTTACTTGTTTAACTCCGCGATTATTAATCCCTGAGGCAATTTGCACTCGTCGGGTCGACGTCCCTAGTAGACGACAAAATACAAACAATGTTTCTTCTTCAATGAAATCGCAGTGTCCTTACTGTTATCACTGCCGATGTAATATATAATTACACGTGAATCAACGAATATTAGATCGTTGATTAATATTTTTAGCTATTTTTCTATAGCTCTTGTATAATTGCAATTGCAAGGTAATTTTATTACCGGTAGTTCTCTTTAAAGAACAATAACTTCAGTAATTATATACTGGATATTCAAGGCAGGTGCACAACTGCACTTGAATGGGGAATCAATATTCCCAATATATAAATATATACTCTGGCGTATCAGCCTTATACGTCACAATAACCAGATAAACTCAATCAATGCGTCAATGTAGACACATGACTCACACAGGCATTATATTAAACAAAGGAATGTATAATTATAATGTACGTAAGGTGTAATAAAAAAAAACCCAGGAAACTAGACGCCAGACCAACAAGAAAAGACGGACAATAACAAACTCTACAGTCTGAACATATTTACAGATAGGATTAAGAAGAGGACAAGAGAGACGTCTTCCTAAAACAACGAGGAAGATGGAAACGCTACAATCTAAACAAAGTGTACAGATCCCTATCAAAGTCCGTTCTCGCGAATGCGACTTCCCACAGTTTTAATAACCACTGGTGTTGCGAGACCGCACAATCTGTCGTCGAGACGGCAGAGTCTGCGACCAAGCCACCACTTTGGCAGGGGGGACCCGCAAACGTAAGAACGCCCTCGCCACCGCCCGTGAGTTCCTAAACACAGAGAAAAAGTAAAATCAGCCTGTAAAACAGAAGGAGGAACACTCAACTCCTTAACGCAGACAATATTAAGGATGGAATCACTTAACTCAAGGAACTGGTGGAGATTCCTTTAGCCTTTGCGTACACCACAGACAGTACGTTTGTCTTTCTTCGTTCAGTTATGTTGAAGTCTCCTTGGCCTCGATCCTCGGGTCAATGGGAGAGCCGGAAATATGTGGAACAAATAATCAAAGAAAGCAGTATACAAAACTAAATACAATGAAGTAATTAAAGTAGCTCAACGTGAAGACCACGTGAGCACTGAAACTGAAAAGAAACAAAAGTTAATCAAAGAGAAAAACGATATTATAATCTAATCTAAATAAACTATAAATTAAAGAATGTCGTGTAGTGTCCCCTCCAGTGTCGCGATGTGGGTTAGATGGGGATATTTCGACTGACACTCTTTCGAGGTCCGCTCCCACAATCGACGAACACACAAAAAAAAAAACTTGCACTCTAAAAACTAAATAAATCAATTGCTTTGATTTTTAGCAGAACTGTAGGGCAGTTTAATTACAGGAATTAATGTAACAAATATAATTATAAATATAAATATCAATTCAAAGGCAACTGAATCTAACTAATGAAACTACAGCTTTCTATAAAGACTAACGTATTCAATCTAACTACTTGCAGGTCATATGAGTTATATGCCAAATAGAATCCGCGCACGTGGCGACGGATATAACAGTTTAAATTCTATTAATTCAATGAGACATGTTATGATATGGACATTTCCTCTAGACACGCCATGGAGAATGCTTGTACAACCATGCGTTGTCTGGCGGTAGCTCTGAAACTGTCTTCAAAAGTAAGTAGAACGGTTCACTTTCATCATTACAAATTAGTATGGACTCTCACCATGAGGCCCTCACTGGGAGTGAGAGCGCTGGATGTAAACGCTGTGGGTTTATATCAAACCAAGTAGCTTAGGCTCTGGAGCTTTAAATCAGGCTCCTCACAACTGCTCAACTGCGTCTCTATGTCTCTCATCTGGCTGAGGACTATCGCCGTCCACCTCGTAAATGGATTGTCTACATGTGGCCCAGAACTAAGTTCTGTATGGCCTTAAATACTGGACTGCATCTGCAGCTTACCGTCTAATTCCTGGATTGTGATTGGTGCAACCACTTCTAGCTCAGCTGCCGAACTGAGTTATTTTAAGTAACAGCCCTACGCAACGACCTTGGGTCGACATCAAAGGTCGAATCACTCAATACAATATAATGTAATTTTATAGCAATAAATTCTTAACATGTTCAAAACCCCGAGCTTTTACTCTGGATCACGGTATTTTCTGTACGTCAACAGACGTCTCAACAACATTTAATTCCTACTCACCCCTTCCCTCTCTACTAAACCTAGTTCAAAACACGAGATATAAAAAGTGCTCAGCCCTGCACACCTACGCTGTCCGTCTATCCTTCCCCACACCTTCTGTCTATCTTTTAGGAAAAAAACTGTTCAAAACAAATTGTTTACGAGACCAAGTTATGCTGGCTCGCACAATAATTACGTTTGTAAAAATTACTCACTGCTCTCTCACAAAAATTTAGTCAGTGGAAACATTTATGAATTAAATCTATTCTTGACATGGTTAACTGCCAAATTATGGATGTTTAACAAAGAATGTATTACATGTGTATTTGAAATAGGCATTTTTTGAATGAACTCGTCAGAGCAGCATATGGCAGGCAGTGAGTCAGTTAACATGGTGGGAAAAGAAAATTTGGCCAGAAATGGCTCTAGAGAAATTCAGAAGTTTATTATTTAGCAAGTTTCATCAGACCTGCCAACTGGTGCCTGTTCTACGGGACTATCCAGTATTTGGAGGATTGGGAAGGACATGAGAAATGTTTTTTTTTTTAAGCAAAAGAAATACTTGCCAGGTTTGAGAAGAAAGGCCAGTCTAGTAAAGTGCAAGGCAATGGTCATTGTATGCACATGATGCTAATATACAATGAGTATATTATGTGACCTGTGAAATGCGTATCAGTGTTTTGTATTTACTATAATTTGTCTTCTCTTTGCTGTGGAAATCATAGCTAACTGATAGTTTAGGTTTGCGTTTTTGTACAGCATGCATTCATATAGTCCTGGAGGCATCCTAAATTGAAGTGGTCATTTAGTTGGCAAGTCTAGTTTCATCATCTGATTTATTCAGTAAGCTTCACAGCATTGACTGACTGACTAACTGATGACAGGAATCAGAATCCTAGCACACCAGGCATCCCCATAAGTGCTCCTCTCCCCGCTCCAAAATCCGTTAGAGGGTTTTTCTACTCATTGTCCCAGTGGCCAGCTGGTTCCATATTTGTTGGGTTCATCCAGCTTTGTCGCACATCCTTCCCTCGCCCCAATTGTATCCTGCCTCAGTCATTCTGGTTATGGGCAGCACCTCAGTATCTTCATCCACTCACAATCAGTGCTATTCACAGCATTACACAATCGCATGCCAAAAATGTTGTTCTGAATAATGAGGGATGATGATTATTCTGTTTCCCTTCAGTAAAAATTTGATGTTTTGCTGACTTTTTCCAGCAAGTTGAAGCTCTTCAGAAACAGCATGACCTTGAAAAACAGCTGGCAGAGGCCAAACTGGCACAAGCTCAGGCCATCATGAAAGAACAAGAGGAACGACTTTCAAAAGAAAGGGATCTGGTAAGATGTTTACTCCCAACTTTTATTTCTTTTTGCATGCAATCGGGCATGTTTTTTGGAAGAGCATTTTGGGCCTGTGCAAGTAGCCAGTTCATGTAATAAATAAATTTAAAGAAGATGCTGAAAATAATTCTTTCATTGAATCTAAAGGGCAGAATAATGTTAGAATGTCTGTTGGTTATTCTTGGGTTAAAGTTCATTGCATTATTACATGCTGAACAATTTGTTGGCAAAGAGTGTTACTGATGAATGATTGGATGATGTGCACAGAAGTTCTGATTTCATTACGGAATCCGGGCCGGACAGCGACAGTCATTATGGCGACTTCATAATGGCGACGTAATCAAGTGAGCGACGTTCAAAACAGCTATTGTATAAATGGCGACCGCATTAAAACAGCGACTGTTATGATAGCGACTTTACTGGCTATAAAACCGGTCAGAATGAGATATGCTCACAGGGTCGCAGACTTATGTTTCAATTGCTGATGTTTCGTGTTTGTGTACACTTTGTGAGCTAAGTTCACTGAGGTGAATTTCCTGGACGGTCGTTAGGAGGCAACGCTATGTAGTGCCACAGTAATGTTTGGATCGTTTGAAAAATTTGCCCATAATGGAGTTCATAATTTCAAGAAAAGGAAGTGACATGATAAGTCATGAAGGTTTTTTGTACAGGATGGATAAAACAAAGTTAAATACAATCAATTGGAGGTGTGCCAAGACAGGTTGTAAAGGTCGCCTAACGACAAGCCTTCAGTATCGTGAGCAACAACAACCCCCAGTGAGCAGTGGCGTCCACACGCATCCACCAAACCCTACGGAAGTGGCAGCCCGGAGAGTGGAAAACACTGTAAAAACAGCTGCAGTAAGAACACGGGATCCACCACGAAGAATCGTGCAAGATGCAATGGCCGAAGTTAATGAAGAAATTGCGGCAGCTGTTGGTTCTTCCACAAATCTGCGTCAAACCATCAGACGGAAAAGGAAAGCAACAGACAACTACCCCCACCCCCCAGCTGCTGCTAATGTTGCAGAACTGTTCATACCTGATATGTTGAGGCAAACAGCAGACCAGCGTGGCTTCCTGCTCTATGACAGTGGGCGTGGAGATGTCCATCGGATGCTTATTTTCAGTACAGATCAGTTTCTTCAGACTTTACACGATTCCGAACACTGGATGTGTGATGGTACATTCAAAGTGTCACCATCCCTTTTCTATCAAGTGTACACTGTGCATGCTTTGATACGAAACAATGTGCTTCCCTGCATTTTTGTTCTACTCCCAAATAAGCAACAAGTCACATACTCTCAAATGTGGACTGAAATCAAATCACTGAAACCTGGACTCGCTCCAAGAAGTGTACAGATCGACTTTGAACTAGCTTCCAAAGCTGCACTCATTGAAGCATTTCCTCAAACGCACATCTACGGCTGTTACTTTCACTTGGGACAATCGCTCTGGAGAAAGATTCAGGAAAACGGACGGCAACGGTTATATATAGGTGCAAGACGACAATATTCGAATGGCACTGAAAATGCTCCTTGCTCTTGCCTTTCTACCAGTAGATGAAGTGAGCGATGCCTTTGGTGAATTGGTGGCAGACTACCCAGCAGAAGTAATGCCTCTTGTAAATTACTTCGAAGACAACTACGTGGGGCGGAGAAACAGACGGGGAGACAGACGACAGCCATTGTTTCCCGTACATATGTGGAGTGTGAAAGCCAGACAAGATGCAGGACTGCCAGGAACCAACAACCAGCTAGAGAGTTGGCGCCAACAATGCGTTTCAGGGATCAACGGAAACTCATCATCCTCCCATCTTTCCATTCATCGAAGCCTTAAGACGGGAGGAAGAACTTCATTGGGCAAACCGAACCCAGCTTCTACAAGGCACAGACCTGACTCAGCCAATGAAAAGATACGTGACAATGAACGTACACTGTTGTACAGCAAAATCGAGATCAGTATGATCTGCGGCAGTTCCCTCGAGCCCTTGCTCACAATTTAGAAATAAACGTGGCTTGATCACTTGGTGATTCTAATTTTTATTGCAAGGCTTTTTGTTGTTTTAAAGTCCCTTTTGGTTTCAATCTTTTACTAGACTGATTTTTATTGCAAGGCTTGACGACTTTCTGTTATTTGACTTGACTAGCCTTTCCCTTTTCTTTTTAAATCATGTGACTTCCATGGCTAGTCTAAATAAAATGTTGTTTTAAAGTCCCTTTTTGGCTCAATCTTCACTTTCACTGTTTGGTGTGCGTGTGCGTGGCCAGTTTTTTTGTTGGATTTAATAAAAGGATTTTGGCTAAAATGTTAGGTGAACGATAGGAAAAGTATAGTGATGTCGCTGTTGTGGCAGTCGCTGTTTTAAATGAATCGCTATCGTGTAGTCGCTCTATTGACAGTCGCTGTTTTAAATGAATCGCTATCGTGTGGTCGTTCTATTGACAGTCGCTGTTCTAACAGTCGCTATTTGGAACCCGAGCCTTTCATTACAATGTTTACTTGTTAGTACATTCATTTGTCGTCAGAGCTGTAACCTTATGGATGTCTCTCAGATGAAAATAATCTGCTATTTTTAGAGGATTTCAGCTGTGTTGAGATTTTAGTTCTTCCATGGGGTGCAAAGTTCCACTCAGCTGTGGTCAAGAAAGTAATGGGCAGATTGATGAAATGTAGCTGCCATTGTGAAACCATTTCTGCAGTTTAATATTCAAGAAGTATTTTTTCATTCAAAATGACAACATACATGGCTATTAGACCCTACCTTTCTTGTGCGGCATGTGATTTTCCTTCTGAATTATACAAATTGTCAATTTTCATCTATGATAATCTGCTCTGTTCTGAATTGTGGTGTATCCTGTCATAAAAACCACAGAAAAACTGTGGGGTCACAGCAAGGCTTAAAGCAAAGTCAAAAACTTGCAAAAAGAAAAAGTTGTATATAGCAGGGCCTTGTGTAAGAAATAATAGGCCCATTGCGAATGGCGTCACTGAGTGTTTTTGTTCCATACTTCTGACACCTAAAATGGCGGGTGGATCAGCTGACGAGTGCAACTTCAAGATATGTCTAAGCGGTTAAAATGCCTGCTGCTTGCATTGCAGTTGTCTGTTATGACAGGGGTGGGAAGGATGGATCCAAGCTGGTCAGATTCCCTACCATCCGTGTAAACAAAGGAAAGGAAGTGAAAGAATTGACCGAGCGTCTACCATGTGCTTGAACACACGTGTTCTTGTTTACTACAGTGAACTTTTTCTTAGCTTGCCTCAGATTGGTTCGCGACGCTTGAAGTGCTCGCCGTGCAAATCAGTTAACGAATCAAAATCAATGCTACCATCGCCATGGTAAGGCGTCGGTCCTGACAGCAAAAATGGCCGATATCCGCAATGGGCCTATACCAAACACTATAATAAAATGCAATGTGACTTTTTTGTCTTCCCTTTTTCTTTGTGTTTTATTGTATGGTTTGGGTATTATTTCTTATGCGAGGCTTGGCTACTACAACCTTTTCTTTTTGCCAGTTTGTGACTGGCATACCCTATCAGTATTGTTTGCAGGCATTGACAATACTTGGTGTAAAAATCAAAACACAACACTTTTCTCTGGCATGCGCCTGATTGTGTTTATTGTCATTTCTTGATTGACAGGTCATGCTGAAACTGACGGAGCAAAGTAAGAAAACGGCCATCTTTGAAGCTCAGGTAAGTTGTGGCAAGTACTACGATGTTCATCTTCAGTGGCAGCCAATGAAAAACTCGCACAGGTGGCTGTGGCAGCAAGAGAAAGTAAAAATGTTTCCCAAAAAACAGAGACAGTGAATGATGTCCAGACATGACAGCTGTTTCTGAAATCAGTCAGCACTGAATACTTCCAAAAGGAAGGAAATTTCAGCAACCAAATCTCATTCACCCTCATTGAGCATGAACCTTGTAGTCTTGTTTCCATCTGAAAACAAAAAAGTGATCTGTGTACAAAAAAAAAAAAGTATGAAGTTCTTTCCAAGGGGCCATCCAAAAAGTATGTATGTTCAATTTTACTGATGCTTGACCCCCACTGATCCCTATGTATGTTTTTCATATCGTCGAGTATTTGCCATGTTGTTGCATGTGCGTTTTTTGCCTTTTTTAGAAAATGAGATTGAAGTTAGGTCAGCAAAAGGGCCAAAATGCTCAAAACATTATGTCACAAACACATATCTCGGAAAGTTTTTAACCGATTAGAATGACACTTATATGGTACATAATGAAATGAGGAGTGCGAGAACCATTTTCATGACAAAATTTCAAAGTCAGCAAAATGTCACATACAACAGTATGGCAAATACCCCTTGATATACCCCTGGGCCTCAACTGCCCCATCTGCGGGTGAATTTACTTGGCATAAGTTTTGCAACTCACTGTTATTTATATAGATTAGTAGTTAACAAAAGTGGACTTTCATTAATAAATGTGGCCTGTGGTTAATAAATAAAGATTGTTTACAGAAGTGTACATTTGTGAACTCTGTTGTAACAAAGCTGTTGAATGTTTACTTTCAGGTGAAGATGTACAAAGACAGATATGATGAGTTTGAGAAACTTCACAATCGTAGCAGTGAAACTTTCCAGAAATACAAGACAGAGATGGACAAGGTAGTGCAAATTCTGTGTGTTGTTGGTCATGATTACACAGGTGGACATCAAGTTCAATGAATCCTGTACATGACACTGTCAGGAATTCTGCCGTGTAAAGGCAGACCGACATAATGACAGCCTGGCCATTTTCTACCATATTGTCTCTGTGGACTTGTTTCACCCTTCGATGGTGACAGAAGCAAACCGGCCAAGTCGAACTAGCAAATTTTACAGGAGAAACCAAAAACTGCTGATAAAACAAATGGGAAATGGAACTAGCCGGTTTGATCACATGTTTATTTTGAGTTTTCTACTGGATAATGGTAACAGCTACTTTTACCTGTGATGCAGGATCCCAGGCTTCATAAATTGGTACTATATAAAGTAATATGAAATTTTGGGCTTTGCCGGTTTGCGCCTGACACCATCGTAATATTTCTTTTATGTCAAAGGCAGAAAGACATACCTGCTATCGAAATAGTAGTTACTAGTGTGACAAACTCATAAAATAAAAGCATTAAATGTGTAGATGCGTTTTTCTCAAAACTATGAAATGAGCACATATGTGGCTCTGCCTTTGCACGGCAGAATTGTTCAGCACTGTAATGTATTGTAATAGGTCACAGTGTTGATAGAGCTATGAAGTGCAATCTCATGGTGCACAGTGTCCAGTGTCAGAGAGATTTGTTGATGGTCTCAGGCACATACATAGAAGAAAAAAAAACAACAAACAAACTGATTAAATGTTGAGAAAGCAAGGAAAGAAAGTTTGATCACCATGTATATTTTTTTCGTCAGTGTTTCTGTTGCCTTCAGCGATGAGATATCTTTACCCATGATGTAGGCTAGGATTGTCTTTTACTGATTGGTTTCACTTGCCATCACGGAACTTTGTGTTCCTATGAAATTTCTAATTTAATTTTGTCTTGCGTTGGAACTTCCAAGGCCCATGTGTTTGTTGTTCCAAGAGTTTCAATTCCCTCAGACCCCATGAATTTTTGGGAGGGGGGGGGGGGGGCAGTTTTAGGTGATGCAAGTGAAACAAACTAAAAAGAAACAAACAAAAAAAGAAAACCAAGTTCAGACTTTTTGGAATTGAGCACTTTGTGTACAATGCCTTTGATATGCAGAGTCTACTCTAATATTCACCAAAGAAGCAGATTAGGAGGGCAAGAAAGAAAGGGATCATAGCAGGTATTTCTGTACAGCGTGATGTATTGTTTCTGTAATATAGATATTATACTGGTACATTTGACATGCATTTAATGGAAATAAGCAAATTTGATATATAGTGTATTCATGCATCTAACTATTGCCTATGTGTCCTGTTCTAGATGACCAAGAGAATCAAGAAGCTGGAGAAGGATGGACTTCAATGGAAGGTCAAATGGGAGAACAGTAACAAAGCTTTGATAGAAATGGTGGAAGCTGTGAGTTCTTCATTCAAATCTTGTCTTGTATATTGTACTGGTCTTCACTGGCTGAATACGGGCTGTCTCAGAAATTGTTTGCACACTTTGAATATTTATTAATGCATTGTCAGTTAAGAGAGAACCAAGGTTAATAATTATATTACAAATTGTACCATACAACCAGTGGCAAGATTGGCAGAATGGATAGGACACCTGCGCCAGAAACCAGCGGTACGGGTTCAAATCCAAAAAAATACCTGGTGATGAAAAAAAAAGTAATGAACTCGATGTGGCTGGGGTTCTAGAAGGTGGTAGGAAGTTAAAGGCTGAAACATTTAATGACAGAGCCCACTCTTCCTTTGAAGATCATCATCTGTCTTGCTCCACCGGAGACGTTTCGTACCTCTAAAGGAAGTAAGGCCTCTCACTGCAGTCATGAGAGGCTTTTTAACAGCTAAACCTACAAAATATCATATTACACATAGAAAGACGTAAAGGTGTACGTTGGCGTATTTTAGGTCTTGAAGATCCCTATATTTTTTATACTTTCGTTGATTTTAAACCACCACTGAATTGAACAGAAGAAAGTGTTCCGACAGTTTAAGCCGGAAAAAAAGCTGCATTTTCTTCCAGTGGAATTAAAACGTGTAACAGGAAATTTTGTTCTGTGTCTCGATTTACACACTGGTAATTGAAACTCAACTTTAAAAATCATATCGGTATATAGCCAGCATCAGGGGGCCAACTAGTTCAAATGAACACCTTGTTTGCTAAGCAGTATCTTGGTTGCGGAGCCTTTTTATTTTGCTGTTAATGAATACGACATACATCTAGAATTGAGCTTGTATTATTTACACCAGTGCACTTGAGTAAGTGTGTGTTTTTGTTTCACCTAAAATATACATGTACTATGTAAGCACTAGAGTTTAGGACCATTAATTACAGCAATACTGTTACGCAATTACAGAGTTAACCATTAATGTAAATCGTGTAAGATTTGTAAGTTACTAGCCGTGAATTTTTTCCCCACACTCCACAGAGAAGCAAGGCAGAGAAAGAGACATTGACATATGTTCAGAAGACCAAAAAGCTGGAGTCTCTGTGTCGAGCACTGCAGGCTGAACTACACGGCAAGAAGGTGCCTAGCACTGAAGAAACAGCAGATCAGGGGGAAGGTAGGACAGATGAGCCTAATTATAAAAGTTGTCAATTTAGAAAATTTCTTGGCTTGTTATGACGAGGTTTTGAAAATGCCAGTATTACAGTAGCAGATACTGGAATTCAGCATTAGGAATCTTGGTTTGGAATCTTTCAGTCCAGAATTTCAACATTTTGTGTCCTCTCCAGGAGATTGTATGGGGACATAACTAATACTTTTTTCTTTTTTCTCCCACTCACAGAGACAGCGTCAGCAAACCCAATTATCATTGCTTTTGTTTGGTATTTATAACTTGTTCCCTGCTGTGTCACATCTGTCTGTCCAGATGTCAGATAATTTTTTCCTAAAATTGGAAATTCACTCATTTAGTTTCTCGTATCTGACCTTGTATTTTGGCAGAGAAGAAAACTGGTGCTACACAAGAGGAGACCCCGTCCAGCTCCACTGTGCCTCCCAACACCCCAGAAGCTTCCTCATCTGATCCCTGCAGTCCAGACTCCTGTGATCCATCCCTCCCTGCTGTCCCAGCCACTAGCCCCGAGTCCACACTCACATCCACACCAGCCATAGATGCATCCCATCCTCCGGGAGTACCGGCTCCATCAACCTCATCGTCTGCTGAGTTGACGTCACCATCATCACCTGTACAGGAAACAACAGCTACAGCAATCTCAGAGACAGTCAAGAAAGATGGGCCGTCGATAACAAATGCCGAGAGCTGCCAAAGTGAGTCAAGTGGTAAGGGAGACGAGGAAGGTGCCGGAATGTCATCGTCATCGTCGCAAGTGGCAGCCACCACAACAGGAGATGCAACGAAAGCAGAAAATGTTTCTTCCGAGGTGGCAGCATGACATATTTGTCTCAGTCTTTTTATTATTTGGCAGTTTGTGTGTGCATGGTCAGAAAATTCTCTCTGTTCCAGTAATAGAAAATTCTCTGTTTCAGTAATAGAAAATTCTCTGTTTCAGTAATAGAAAATTCTTTGTTTCAGTGATAGAAAATTCTCTGTTTCAGTAATAGAAAATTCTGTTTCAGTAGCAGGAAATTCTGTTTCAGTAGTAGAAAATTCTCTGTTTCTAATACTCACAGCTTCTTTAAATACACTGCATATTTTTTGCTATTGCGTCAAACAGTAACCTAGCCTAAAACATTTGTAGCCTTAGTTATCTCTAGGAAACATGACCAATTCAGCTTCAGCTCCATACTGAACCATGAAACTAACTTAATCCATGTGGCTTCTAGGCTTGTTGAACACCCAAACTCTGTGGCACAGTTTGTCAGGGCTGCAGTTTTAGTGAGACGAGAGAAAAACGAACTGCTTTGTTCGCATTTTTTTTCTAAGCTCATGTCATGGATGGCTGTTTCTTCAGTTCAGCATTGTTGCTTCCTCCCTCCCCCTTTTCCGCACTCAGTTGCCCGAATGAATGTTAATTTCTTCATAACATATCTCTTAAGATATGACTGATTTGTGCACCTGTTTCAAGTCAAACTACTACAAAGGATCGTCACCATATCAATGAATTCTGTAGTTATTGAATTGACCAGTAGCGTTAGCACACACTAAGATAGTCAGTGGCGTTTGCACCAATTTTTGCATGTTATGGGAATTTTAAGAAAACTGTTCTTTAACCCTCACCCTGCGAGGGGCGGCAATTGTCGGTATTGACTCACAAGCGCTCACGCCGCACGGGCGGCAAAAGTCGCCCAGGTCAAGCTGACTGTGCCAGCTGTATTTTCACGCATCAGGTCGCCGACCTTTTTGAGACATAACCACCGCATTATTGTTCACTGTATCTCTTCTAAATCAAACGCATTGTGACATGGACATGTTAACCAGTGAACCACTGGTCGGAATCACAAAGACTAAGCTTTCAAAGGCTCTCCCCACACTTTCAAAAGATGTAACATCAACATGCCATATGTTGCTCAACAAATTTGCGATATTATCTCATTTTCTCACAAGCTGACGACCATCTGGAGTTGTCTGTATCTAAGAACCAATCAGAAACAAGCTCTGAAATAATCTTTGCCCCAAATGCCCACATTGATTTATTAGTAGGCCCCTATGTGTCAATCAGGATGAAAAGATTTGTGTAGGGCTTGGGAGGGTGTGGCTAGTTATCACACTTTGTTCTCATGAAAACTACAGCTGTCAGTTTGGAATCATAAGTCAGATCATTGGTCAGAGACTGACAGACTAAGGTTTTGCTGGTTAATTCATTATCAAGCGTGATAAGGCATAGCAGCGAATGTTTTCAAACCGATCAATAAAAACTGAACCACGTGGACAGCGTATGTGGTCATCGTCTAGCGGCATTGGTCAATGACCCCAGATAAGATTCTCCGTGAGTAAGGTCATTGACCGGGCAGCGGGCTTTACGGGTAGCGCGCAGGGTGAGCGTTAACAACTTCATTGCTACATGGTTTTCCCCCACTGTGGTGAAACAAATGTTTAAATTGCATGAACTTGCAGGTTACCTGGTTTTAATAGGACGTACATTATACATCAACAGTGCACTCATTCTGTCGATTTTAGGACATATCGTTGCGCCCACCGCGCATTCAATGAAAGAGTTTCTGGGAAGACAAAGGCAAAATTCTGAAACTTGTGTTAAAACTTATGCCCAACATTGAATTTTTCTATTTCATTAAAAATCGTTTATTTTTGCTTTGATGAAGAGAAGAATGATTAGAATCCATGTCTGAATTGCCTTTTGTATGTAATTCTGATCTTCTATTGTCAGGCTTGATTGTGTAACAGAAGGGTCATGAAATTTTACAATAATTATCAGGAAACTTGAGCAATTTCTGAGTTATGTCCCTTCCAGCAAATTTTGAGTTATGTCCCTTCCATCAGACTGTGAGCACAGCATTGTTGCTCAGCAGTTGCTGCTAAAATTCGTCCTTTCAGTTTTTTGTAATAAAATATTGGTACATGACAGTAATTGAGGATTTAAATGGTTTTACTCTGAAAAACAGACAAAAGTAGGCTTATAGGCTTTTCAACTCAGACAGATGTAGAAATGGATGTGTCCAGTATTATGTATCTCCTGGTACTGCTGTGTCTCCACTTTGTACCAAAAACAATGAGTGCAGCAATAAAATAACATGGCACTGTATTATATTCTTCCTACAAAAATGGTGAAGGTGTGTCAATTCTGGGAGTAGATTTTTAATTGTAAAGTAGTTGTTCCAACACTTTGCAATGTTTAATCGTAAAACTTGTCATGTGATTCACTCAAAGCCTCCTGAAATGGAGATAGACCAGCAAAGGTGAGGGTTGTCCAGTAGAATGTAAGTTTAGATGGTGCAGTAAGAAGGCAGCAGGATTTATGTTGTGCAAAAGTTGCTCAGGACAGCAAGGGAAGAGATAGAAAAAAATAAAAAATTATTACTCAAAACATATCGATATGAATGATTTTGTTATTTTAACCATGATTCTCCTATTTGTGTGTCTGTTAAGCCCGATTGCTTATGCCATAATGTGTGTGAGAGGTTGTGATCAGGGAGTAGCAAGGTTCTATGTGGCATTTAACTTTTTTACATCGCACATCTCACAGTTGACCTTCCCTCCGAACGCTCTTGACTTATTTCATAGTAAATGTATATAACCTGTAGACATACCAGTTTGATGTAAGTTTGGAAGTCAAAAAAAAAATCCAATAAATGTATAATAAGGCATTAGTATCAGTGTATAGGCTAATAAGGGTAGCAGACAGGAACATATGTCTTACGGGAAACATAAGTTGAACATATTATGTAATGTGAAACTTTGCAAACTCAGGGCATGAATAGCATGATGAAAAAGGTTGGGCAAAGGGTCGCTTAACTGTAGAGCGCAGTGTATCGATCGATTGTAAAGCGCTCAGTCCTTGTGCGAAGTGGTGTGAAAAGGTTAAAATGCATGTCACGTATAACCTTCTTATTTTCATTTCATGATTTGACTAGTTGGAAGATTTGACAGAGCATTGTAGTGGTTGAAGGTCAAGTTATAGATGGTTTTAGAGCTGATGTCTGTATCAGTTTGATGAGTCTCCAGGGTAAAGGAATGCCAAGTTTGATACCAAATGTCTGATGGATGATTGATTAAGTCAGGATCAGCATCATTTCTCCCCCTGCAAGTAGAATAGTTACAGCATCATTTTTGCCATTAAAAAAACTGTCATACCCGGTATAAAGTAGCATTTATCTGACCATAGATCAAAGTCTTGGACTGTGTTTGAAACAATAAGTTGCAGCAGGCAGGCTGGGTATTAGAGTAGAATAACATTTAAAAAGTATAGAAGAACTAAATATTGGCTACCATTTTTTTTTTTTTTGAAGGTCAGCCTGACATTTTGCCACACTTCTTTTTTCTTTCCTTTTACTTTGATTTTGGCATTGTTGCTTTTTAAATTTTTTTTTTATCCGGTTTCCTTTCAGTGTTGTCTGGGCTATATAAATTTGGTATTAATATTTCTGTTCAGTGTCGTTATTATATTATTATACTTTATCATTTCTTGGGGAATATATTGTCGTGCAGAGGCAGAATGACATATGTGCTCATTTCATAGTTTTACAGAAAAATGCAAAAAAAAAATTGTGCATCATGGCACTGTAAATGCTATTATTTATGATTTTGCCATACTTGAAAGTAGTATTTCAGTAGCAGATACGAGTATTTGCCTGTGACATAAAAGAATTAAGTGTGAGACAAGTTCATAGAGACAATAAAGTTAAAAAAGGCCAAGTAGTTATGTCGTTTTGCCTTTGCACGGCAGTTTAGTCCATAACTTTTGTGGGTCAGTGTTATTACTGCTCTTATTTTGGTATTTTGTCAGATGAAAATTTGTCTAGTTAACTATAAAGAAAGGTAAAAGTTTCTCACATTCATTTGGAAGGTATTATTTGCTTTTGTAATCAGTTTAGAATTTTGCAAAGAATGCGCAAAATTTTGTTTTGGAGTGGATACATGTACTGTCTTTTTCCACAACCATGGCAGGTAAACACTTTCTTCTGAGAAGTAGACCTTGGTCCTCGAGTTGCACTCAGCTCTGGTGGTGCAATCACATACATGTAGTTTGTTGTTGTGTTGTTGTTTTTTTGTGGTTGAGTTGAAAAGTAAGGATCTTATCGAAAAGTGCAAGTGAAATCAAGCAGTGCTGGGACATGTTGAACTTGAGGTTATTTCAACCCAGGAAAATGACACACATCATGTACATGTACTTTCCCAGTGGAAAAAAACTCCCATTAAATTTGCCTGACACTGACAGGAGAACTTTGTAGGGAACAGGTCATGTTGCATGGTCAGAATACACTTGTGTGTTACTGTATTTTCAAGGTTTTATGGTTACCTCTCTCAGCTCGTAGCTAATATCTTTAGCTTTGTTCCTCTCATATCGATTAAGTGAAAAACAACCGATGTCCAGCAATACAAGCAAATTTAGATAAGGCATCCTATTTTCATACTTTAAAATGCAAATTTCTTCAAACCTTTAATTTGTGACGATTGGCATTTTCCCCCTGTAGTGTTCATAATACCAAGTTGGTAAATGGGTAAAGGATGAAGAAAGGTGTGTGAATGTACATAGTGAATTGGATGTGTATCTGGCCATAAATTATATTGCGCTTGGTTTGAAACCTTCGCCCTTCCGTTTCAATTCTTGTATTTTTCCTACTGTTTTATTTTTCTCTTAATTGATTGAGTATTTTTTTCCCATTCAGGGAACTTACGTCTTCCTTAGTGTTGTGGCTTTATATTATTTTTCAAAACTTATTTGTGTAACCAAATTATTTTGGTTTGTGGTTCTCTGCAGCTTTTGTTCCTACTGCAAATTTATTATTATTATTATTATTATTATAGAACTTAAAAAAAATGTGTAAACAATGAGGCATCTATCTGTAAGTCATGTCCACAATTATAAATAAACAAAACTGGTGAGTTATTTTTTATCTCGAGAAATGAGTTTGATGTGTTTAGTCTATTTGTGTTACATGTGTGAAAGCTTGAAATAGGCGAATGGAAAACAAATCGGTGATCTTGCGTACAAACTGTCCAATGGTTCAGTCAGAAAAGTAGTGTACAGACAGCCATGTGTGAAAGCTTGAAATAGGCGAATGGAAAACAAATCGGTGATCTTGCGTACAAACTGTCCAATGGTTCAGTCAGAAAAGTAGTGTACAGAATGTGAATGTTCAAAATAAAGCTTTGATATTTGAAAAGTTCAGTTGACATTTCACATGAACTATTTGACTTTTTCATACGGAACGTGGGTTTTATAAAGTCCAATGACTTATTGTGCTGAAAAAAAGCACATAAAATCATATTTCCTTATTCATCTCTTTAATTGAAAAGTACAGTCCCCAAAAACAGCCCCATTATATACGCTTATATTATCCTGCACAGGAGGCAAACCCACTTTCGCACTCTCTCAGCATACCCTGTATATATGGATGACCCCCAACTCTGAAATTTCACAGTTTGGTGGTGGGTTTTTTTTTGTTTTTGTAATGGACACAGAACAGGACCTTGTTTTTAAAAATCCTTCTACATTTAGGTCTAATAAGCATACAAATTACAATACACTGTTTTCCTCCTCTGAGGTTGACCTTAACATACCTGAGCGGTTTACATTGGAGAGAGGGGAGCGAGAGTTCTACATTTAGGTCTAATAAGCATACAAATTACAATACACTGTTTTCCTCCTCTCAGGTTGACCTTAACATACCTGAGCGGTTTACATTGGAGAGAGGGGAGCGAGAGAGAATCTTTGTGTTGATCTCAAGTATCAATCTGTGCACGATTGGTGCCAACGTCCTTCCCTTTGGGCGTTTGTTTACTTTTGTTGGACAAAGGGTAACTTTTACTCCTCAATTCTTTCCATGTAGGCTATTTCAAAGCTTTGTCAAGTCGCTGGGCTCCTGAAGACATAAAATACACTGTATTTACCAGCTTTGGAGTGATGCAATCCCAGGGCTTGCTGGCATAAAAAGGGAACCGGATCTTTTAAATAGGAAATGTGACAGGTCTGGGACACCGTGCACAGTTGTGATCGGGTTTTGTACGGTGTCCCGGTATAAAATGACGTGCATTAACAAAACACTTTAAAAGGCAAAACTGGCAGTAAAGTGGACGTCTGAAATTTTATTGCCGTTGATAGCTTTTTGTCCTGTCAGCTTTATAATTATTTCCAGCTGTTAGTAAGAACAAATCTCATAAAAGCTACAGGCGATTTAATCAATATATTTAGTAAGAATACTCGTTGTTTATGAGCTAATCCCACTTTTGGCGCATACCGTGATCTGTCCGATGACCTATCAAGTACACGAAGGCCATGAGATTTGTAGGTCTGCAGCAAATTAAAAATAGCTCCGTATGAACAGTAAATAAACAGAACGAAAAAAAAAACAACGCCCCAGACAAGGTCAAAGTGGCATTTATCTGGGTATCGGTGACAAACATCCTCCGCACATGGGCGATTCTCTGACGTGTAGGTAGTTGGTGACTGAAGGGTATGGGCGATTCTGTGTCAGGTATGTGGCTTGGTGATTGGAGGTGAATGCGAGTTCTGACGCGGGGGGCGGGGGGGGGGCATGACAGTTGTCTTCAGGTGGGCAGTATAATAATGTAAATCATCATGGTGCTGACCTTTTGGCCTAAGTCATGCACTTCTGAAAAAATCGCAAAAAACTTATTTAAATTCTTTTGCAGTGCGCGCGGTCAGACTTAGGCCAAAATGGCTCTAGGTAAAAGTCGCCATCATCCACTTTGGCTGAAACAACCCCAGAACCAAAATGGCCCACGTCTATGAATGAGGCCATTACAGGAAGTTTTATTTCCAGGATAATGGCTTGGCACTTTTGAATGATTTTTTTATATTAATAGATGCACCATGGATATGGCAATGACGTAACAGGTACATTCTGTTTTGGCCTTAGTCTGACTTTGGCCTAAAGGTTAGCACCATGACGATCTATAATCGTTAGTATAATATCGGCTGAGCTCAAGGATTTTTACACATTTGGCAAGTTTCCTTTTAATGATTCCTATTAGTATCATAGCGTGACCACAGCGATCAAACCCAAACTTGAAAAGGACGAAAAAATATATAATACACAGTTAGTAGCAGTCTGACATTGGCATTTAAAGAGTTAAGCAAACGAACTAAAAGGAAAAAGCAACTATTACTAAAATGCCAACCAACCAATCATGGGGTCAATAAATCTGGACGAAATTCACGCCAAGATTAATTTTGTCCAATAAAATGGACGTTTTTTTTTATTTTTTATTGTGTGTCTGTTCAAATTTCGTCTCATGTTCACTTGGCCCGTATCAATGGGAAACCTGGCCAAAAAAAAAAAAACAACAACAACAAAAGAAGTGTGTATTGTGAAGCTCCAGGTGAGAAACAAAAACAAAAATCTATTAAAAAAAACAACAACAATAAAATCCTAAGCTGGTGTTCTGTTTTTTTTTGTTGTTTTTTTTTAGACCCGGGGCATCGCTGATTTTGATCGGCCCCAAATGTTGGTTGGTGACGTCAGGAGTAAAGTTTCAATCACAAAAAAACTACAGCATAGTCGGCCAGTGCGCCAGATCCCATTGAAACTACCGGTGCTGGCGTCAGCATCCAACTACAGTAGGCCTAGTTGGCTGATCAACATCGGCTAGCGCGCGCCCAAGCTTAACTTCCCAGCCGGCTATCCTCCGAAATCCGATGCGTAGGAATGACGTCAAGTTTGCACATAGAAATGGCATCGTTCCTACGTAGACCTGTTGGTTACGATAATCGTGTGGGCGTCAGTTTGATGTCAAAAACTCGCCCTTACGGTATATCCTCCAAGTCCTACCCATCTCCACGTTGGATTGGCATGGCATAGTGATGCTGGCTGTTCGGCTAGATTTTCTCTTTTCGGCTTCATTTAGAATAGAAAACTATCCATACAACAGCAAAGCTACCAATTCTTCTTTCTTCTTCTTCTTTCGTTCACCAATCTAAATCTGCAGATTTGTTCTTTTAAGAAAATCTACGGTTTACTGTAGTTCTGGCAGAGCACCATAGAGTTTGATATTCAGGTCGGTGGGTTGGGACCAATACGTTTCTCGCAGTGCTGAGATGAGTGTGCAGTTCTGCAATATATTATGCTCCGTGTTTTGAGGAGACTAGCTGCATTCACATATGGCAGATGTTCCTATTTTAAACTTTAAGCTATCAATAAAATTAATATTAAAATTGCTTTTTTTTTTTTAAAGCCTTTTCTTGTGATGATTAACGCGGCGACATTTTAACCGACAGTTAGTTTTTCTTTGTTTTCAAGATAACCTCTCATTTTTACTCAAAATCATTTGATTTCAAATGTAATTTCAGCTTGAAAAAGATCGGCTCATTACTAGCTTGTTGTGACTTTATCCATCAACAATTTCTTTGCGTTGTCTCTGGCTGACAATGAACAAAAACACAGTAGCCAGGTGCTTCAGAACATCTTGAGGTTATCTCAACATTTAAATTTGACTATTGAGATTGCAACTTATGGGATAATCAAACTGTTGAACTTAAAAAACTAAACTGTATTTTTGGATGTTTGTTTCGTTTCTCAAATTATGTTTCGAGTGCTTTAAACCAAGTTTGACTTTTGCAGTAGGACTGTCGTTATAAGTACGTCCGTACCGCAGGAGTTTTGACCTAGGAACGCGTATTTATCCCTACCCCCGACCTTATCCTCAACCCTAAATCTTACCGAATCCCTAACCCTGCCCTCTACCCTTTCAACCCAAAAAAAAAAAAAGGAAGGAGGAAAAGAAAAAGAAAATCTGAAAGAATAATTAATCGAGGCTGTTGTTAGGAGTATTTCGGGAGGAGCTCTCCGGCTCTGGGGTCACAAAAAGCTTTAAAATACGTACCCCTAGAGCAATAAACTTGGGGGACGTACGCACAAGTAACGACAATGGTTGCGATACACCGATATGCACTCTAGCCAGTCTGGAGGTTCTGATCGGCCAGCTACATGTTGTTGGATGGAAGGTGACGTCACGATACTGATATGCAACCAGTCCGCTGGCGGGCGAGATCTCTTCAATTTGAAACTCAATATTCTTATGTCACCATCGAACTACATTGGCCCATCAATATCGGGCAGTGCGTGTAGCAGGCTCAGGGCAGCCTTGAAGTTGCCTTTTTTGTTGTTGGTGTTTTTTTTTTTTCTTCTTTTTTTCTTCAGCTCTTTGCATCTGGTGTGCAGATCAGATAGGGAAAGTCGACACAGCTGTCAAAAGATACGAGACATGACGTATTCAAGTGGTGTGTGTGTGTGTGTCCATTAACCAGTGCGAATGTCAGTGCAACATATCTACCTCAAGGTCATGGAGTCGATCACGCCAAGGCCAAGAAATCACTCGTGCCCGACTACATCAAGGGGCGCATGAATATAATTTGCACTACTGAAAGAATGGGGCGTAACGCTTTCTTGTCCCTTCCCCCCCCACCCCTTTTTTTTCTTCTACTCCCCCCCCCCCCCCGCCTTTCCACCGCCAAATTTAAAACACTACTACAAATCGTATGCATTATGTTCGCAGTTATCTGAAAGAATAATTAATTACGGTTGTTGTATAGAGTAGGCTATTTCGGGAGGAGCTCTTTACCTCTGGCGTCACACAAGGGTTTTATAATACATACCCCTAGCTCAATCAATTTGGGGGACGTACGTGCTTGTAACAATATTCTTAAGACCTGCACTTGCTAATCCCCCCCCCCCCCCCAAACCAAAAGGAGCTCATCGACCCAAGTTTAACCTAATCCTGCCAGTGCCACTCTCGCATTCCGCTGCTGGCCGATTTTATCTTTTGTTTTTATTTCATTTTAGCTATTGCCTATTATCTTTCAAGACATCAAGCTTGTTCTCAGAAAGAACCATCCCAGCCACAAAACAAGCATTTTTACCCAGGAACAGAAGACACAAATTTTTAAATATGTAAGAAAAATTTGTTATTGAGATTGTTGAAATTGGAAAATTCCTACCAATAAATTAAGGTACTCTAAGCTTTCAAGTAAATATGCAGAATGCGGACTGTTTATTTGGAATCTTTATCCTTGAGTTCCTGGCCAGAAAATTACCTGGCCGTGAATGATCTGAAAACTGGCAAGACCAAGGCAGTGGCAGACTTGTTCAAGTTGCTTTACTGCCTTTTACGCAAGACATTTTGGGGACATAGTTTTGGACCTAAATACATGTATTACTTTAGAATTTTACAAAGATCTCGGCGTTCGGCTTTGGACTCTTAATCGAAGAAGCAGAACAGAAGATAGATGGGGACGCGGCATCGTAAACTGAATTTGTTGGCTGGTGAGTCGCAGCAAGTTCCAAATTACTCAAAGCTGAAGAGAGAGAGAGAGAGAGAAATTATTGATCTGATTAAATTTTAAAAAAGAATCTATCTATCTATCTATCTATCTACATACACATATAATCTATCTTCATGCGCGAAGGCTTAACTGCTCTCTCCACAATCAGTTTCCTTTCATAGCCATCTCTTATCCACACTTTCTATCTCTTGCGTTTCCTTATTTTGCTTTCCTCACGCGCCTTCATTCATTATTCAATGTCGATCTCTGACAAATAATTCATTTCTCTTTTTCCTTTCGCCTTTACACACCCCCCTCCCCCTTTCTCCATTATCTTTCCCGTAACATTTTCAATCTGCCTCTGTCGATTCGTCCTTGAACCCCTAGGTATCGAATACAACAACAAAATAATAGCCTTTAGACACACCATGTAGCCAGTACATAAAATGTAGGTTGACCTCGAGTAGGTGCATGAATAACACACTTAAACCTGACGGAAGACGTAAAGGGGGGGGGGGGGAGAAGAGGGAAGAATGTGAGGGGGCGAGAAGGGCAAGTCGGAAACACCAAACTGCATAAAGTGTGCAAATGCAACTCGACATTATTTTGATGAGATGGAGGAAAAGTTCAATATTCGCTTACGTAACAGAAATGGTTCGCACTCATGGTGCATTTTTACGTATGATGGTATGATGGTACATGAAAGGATAAGCGAGTGACTGAATAAATGAATTTTCTTCATATATCAAATTTCTATTTTTGTCCATTACTTAGACACATTTAATGAGTACAACCCCCCCCCCCCCAAATAAATTTTAAAAAAAACACCTCTGTTTTTACATTACTACAATGTCATTTTTAAAATCCACTTTATATTGTAAGACAACATTTGAGAGAAGGATAGATCCAGTACATTTCAAAGCATCATCGCATTTTAAAATGATTGGTGAGTACTCAGCGAACAATACACCCCGCACCAAAGTACACATCCTTAGAAAGGCAAAGGTTCCAACTGCCTCCATCAACTTTTGAGAAATTGATGATTGAAGTTTCATGTGGTCATAGTTTTTGGAGATACATGTATGTCTTTCTTTCTTTTTAGTACGTTGTAGTAAGCCTAGTTACAAATTACACACCAAATCCACTTGATATTTTGACACGCAGTGGAGAGGTAGTGTGTAGTATGTAACTAAGTTCAGCCAAGAGGGGACGACACATTTTAGTGTATTGCAGAGGGTTTTTTTTTTCTTTTTTTTTTCATCAGTGGTTTGACAAGTGGGTGCAAAACATTTACCCTCCACTTCAAAATTGTGGATAAAAAAAAAAGTTCCCAAAATACTATCCGATGAAGTATACCCCAAGATACACTACAACAGAATACCGAGCTGTATCTTGGGCATACCGAGGGATTGGTGTAGGGCACCGCTTCAGACCCAAAAGAACCCGTATAAAATGTTGGGTTAGTAAAGGTGCAGAGATGATTGTGTAGTTCAGAGAACAGAAAAACAGAATAAGAATTTTAGTATATTAAGATAATAAGAGAGAGAAATAGCTAGACAGATAGATAGATAGATAGATAGATAGATAGATAGATAGATAGATAGATAGATAGATAGATAGATAGATAGATCTAAGATAGATAGATAGATAGATAGATAGATAGATAGATAGATAGATAGATAGATAGATAGATAGATAGATCCTGCAACACACAAAGTTTTACAACCAAAACAAAATTAAGCAACATGAAGAATTCTGAGAAAATCATGGATGGAGAAAAAATCAAATGAGTCAGTCTTGAGAGACTCTAATCTGAAAAGATCATTAATTAAAACAATAAGACAGAGGCAACTGAAATTTCTGGGGCACATCTGTCGCCTCAGGAGCCTCGAACATCTAGCAGTCACAGGGAAGATCGAAAGCAGGAAACGCAGGGGTAGACAGAGCAAAATGTTCATTGAATTAAGAAAAAAGTCTTAATTCATGGACAACAAAATAATAAACGTCACAACAACAACTCCTTGTGTCCAGTTTTAGCACATGTATATTCCTTTATCTGATACTAAAGAAGTACATCCATACTCTACATGTATTTTATCTTAGAATTTTCCGCAGCATCTTAACTGAAGCACACGATTTGTGCTATTATCAATTGTTTAAAAAATGCATCACAATTTTTCCACTGTCGCTCTGATTAATCTTGGGCCAAACACACCTCGAACTTGAACATACCCGCTGAAAGTTTTGGGCTCTTGCCAGTTTGAGCAAACGATTTTCCTTTTTTTTTTGTTGTTCTGTTTTGTTCCATGGCCGACGATTACGCAATGACATGCCATTCTGGCAAGCCTCAATGTATTACTGCCGGAGTGCCAGGGTGGATATGACATAGAAAGCCGATCTGGCGGGGACGAGGTAGTGCTGAATTGTCAATGGCGTTTTTGCCTGAATGTTTGTCTGTGTATTTGTTATGTAATATAGGATATTATGAAAGTGCAGGTAAAAAAAAATGGCAAGGGTGGTGAGGGGACAATATGTGTAGTTGTGTAACTCTAAAAGGGTTTTTCATTAGTTTCTCCTTTCACAGCTCCCTTTGCTTTTCATTCCTGGCCGATTTTTGTTGTTGTTGTTGTTGTTGTTGTTGTGTGGGGGGAGGGGGGGAGAGAGAAGGGAAGAGGGAGCGAGCAGAAAGAAAAGAGAGTACGTATGAAAACAGGTAAGTTGGTTCAGTTCAATCAGGGATATTAGAATCGATCTATCTGGTTTAGTGTACCGCACTTTACTTCAAAGTGTCAACTTGCACAGGGCAGTCACTGAGTCATTTGTGTAGAGCCTGCTAAATGGGAAAAATGAAAAGCATAGACCGGGTTTGCTGGGGAAATTAGTCTTGACTAGACAGGAAAGGGGATGGGGTGTGACTGAGGGAGGCCAGGCTGGGTGAGGATGAAAGGTGTGAGGGGGGGGGGGGTAAGGATATAGGTGCCCCCGGATGAAGATAGAACAGTGAGGAAAACTTTGTGGAGCTGAATAGCAACTGATGGTCAGTTTATGTCAAGACGACGACAATGGTGATTGTGTAGAGGCGACAAACATTCTGTTTTGATTGAGAATTTAACAAAAACAAAAAATGCGCACGGGGGGGGGGGGGGTGTAGAGAAAGAAACGAAGAAGTAACATGGAGGTAGTTTGAGACATACGCCCCCATAAAGCCAGAACGAGAGAGGAAGAGACATTCATTATTATGGTGAGCGGCATACAGAGAAAGAGAAAGACTCAAAGAGAGAGGGTGGGGGCATACAGAGAGATAGACATACTGAGAGAAGGGGTGGGGGTAGGTTGAATTCTTCTTTCTTGGGTTACAGTCTATCTATGCGTTTGCGCATGCTCAGCTGCCGTGCAAATGGGGAGGTTGGCGTGAAAGATCACACGTTTAGCTAGGTAAGTGAAACAAAAGTAAAAAATCAAATACACACAGTCCATCCTGGCAAGAACTACAAGGACAATTTTGACTCTCTTCCCAGTATTCCGCCTATTCAGTATACGCTTACCAGTCACATGACTTCTGTTGTTATGCTTGGCAAAAATGAAGTTAGACCGGTGATGTTTTTCCCTTTTAACTTAACTTCCAAACGGTTAATCTGGCCAAGTGGCCAATATAATCCAAAATTAGTATTCTGACCAGGTACACAAATTGGAAACCCAGCCAGCTACCTTACGTCGATCCGACGTAGATTTCCATAGGATTTGTAGGATTATCATAGGGGCGGATTTCCTTCATCAAATCGACGTGGGCGCGATGTCCTAACTAGCAGATCTACGTGGGAACGATGTCATTTCTCTGTGCCAACTTCACGTCAGTCCAACGCCTCGGATCGCTGGCTGGGACCGCTAAGACTACCAGGAACGCAATTTTACTGAAATTAATCAACAGCCAAATATTCTAAAAACGGACTAATCGTTTCTCTACGAGTTGCAGCTGGCGCCAACCTGGCAAAGCAGTGATGACGGAAGTAGCAAATGCACGAAATCTGATTAGTCAAAAACTCTGCGGCTCGGCCGCAATAATCATAAAATCCTGACTTGTCATCACATTGCAATGTATCTGTTTCCTGCCTCTCATGGAGGTCTACATAAAAATAGAATAATGCAAAATTTATATACAATTCTGTGCAGCCGACAGAATTTTTTTTTTTCATGTGCCAGGTTGCCAACGGCAAATGTGGGCAGTTAAAACACATCGCCTAACAAACGGAAACAATTAAAAACTAAAAAAAAAAACAACGGCAACATCAAAGGGAAATTTGTTAGTGATACTGAAAAATGGATGATCAAAGCTACAGAGAAAGAATTTTTTGTGTTTGGAAGAGAGAAAGGGGGAAGGGGCGAACGAAACGAATGTCGGAACTGCGGAAATGGAGTTGCTGCTCTGGTTTATTTACGCACATCTGAGTGAAACGAGCAAACGGGACAAAATAGAAGACAAATTGTTGAAACTGTTGACAGACAGACAAACAGACAGACAGAGAAGGATATTCATGGAGATGGATGGATGGATGGATAGATGGGCGGTTGGATGGATGTATGGATGGATGGTTGGATGGATGGATGGGTGGATAGACAGGTAGATGGATGGGTGGATGGATGGATGGATAAGAGGGAGAAGAGAGAGAGAGTGAAAGTGCCTACAGTTTGGGAAAAGAGATGAATAAGAAAGGAATAATGTGTTGCTATTCTTGCTGGACAAAGAGAGAAAGACAAAAGAAAAGACCATTATGATAAAAGAACGTGAAAAGAGAAAAAAATTTACCACATTAGTTCGTTTTGTTGTTTTTTTTCATGGTGTCCTGAAATAGTGCCACACCGGCATGAATTTGGACGAGAGCAACAAAAACAAAAGAAAAACCCAGCGAATCCTTCAATCAACGAAATACAACAGTCAGGAAATGAAAAGGTTCTAAACGCAAACTCAAAGAAAAAAGAAACCGGTCAAAACTGGCAGAGATAAATACAGACGAGCTGACGGAGCAGCTAACGGAGCAAACGATGAAGAAAGAAAAAACAACAACCGGCAAGTTAATTACTTAGCTGTGACAGTGTACTGTGACCTGGCCAAGTATTTCCTGTGTGCTGATTGACCTCGCGCTATTGTTTGGCTCCCCGTTTTCACTGTCGCTTGAGCCCGGCGCATTGTGCAGGTCTGTCTGATGGAGAAACTGGTTTCATGTTTGCACAAAGTGTTTTGTGGTCGAGATGACCAGATGTTTTTAGCTGAGTAAGATTGCAGTAAAGGATTTGAAAAAAAAAAGAAAAAAAGTGGGACAATGAGAAAGTGAACTTTCTCGAACATTGTTCAGTGTTAAACTGTGTTCGTGTGTGAAATTGGAATTTGGATGATAAATTCAAAGATGGGTAGTTAGTGATGGAATTGGTCGACAGATGGATACAGTAATTATGTTATAAGTGGTTGGGGGGGGGGGGGGGCTGTATTTTGAATTTTTTAAAATAAGAAATTAATATTTCAAAATGTTTTGCCCAAGCTTGTGTTCAGAATAGTTTGTGGTAGAAGATTGACTTGGGTGAGACAATGTGAAACAGAGAGAGGGAGAGACAGACAAATGGGGAGAGAGCAAAAAGGGGGACAGAGATAAAGAGAGAGAGAAGGGGGGGGGGAGAGACAGACAAAGAGTGAGAGAGAAGGGGGGGGAGGTCAGAGGACAAAATAATAAAGGCACTCTCATTTAGTGCAGAACAACCCTTAAGTGCCTTGCAAGACGTAGACAGACCTCGCAATGAAGCGCTGCTTGCTGGATTGACCCAGACGGACAGACAGACAGAGCAGACAAGACAGGGCGGACAGACAGACAAACAGATAGATGGACAGGCAGACAGACAGACTGTCACGAGCAGAGTTAGGGTCTTGGGAATGTTACGACTGCACGAGAGGCAGCTAACTCACACTCGGACACAACCACACAAGAAAAGTATTAAATAACTAGAGCGTATATATGTCAGGCCGGTCAGGCCATAGTTTACATAAATATTAATAACAAAACAAAAGACAATAGGGGTATATATCCAAACCAAAAAAAACTCTAATTAATAACTTAACCAATGATATTCATGTAACTATGGAGGTACTGCAATCAATAGCAAATAGGTATATTATACGAAACTAGATATCAATTTAAAGTGACAGTTGAGTCGCCACTGGCCAGTCGCCAGGCAAACTCCATAAATCATATGGGCTTAAATGTTAGGAGAGCCCAGTACGTTCAAAGCCTACAGAAGCACTCTTCGGCTTGTAGGTAATTTAAGCAGTTGCCAAAAGACTATATTTTATGCACAATCACTATTCAATTCATCAACAATGTGCTATATTATTCCAATCATACTATGGCAATAGATCTATGATACAGGACACACGTGGTCGAGTGCCAGCTGGGGTTTCCTTAGTCTTCCTATGAGGCTGTAGTTCTCTATCTATCTCCGATCTCTATTATACTTGAATAAATAAGATATATTACCATTGCTCACGCCTACTGGTAGGCGCGAACATCAATATAGCGCAGCGTGGGCTTTCAAAGGTCAGCCCACTCAGACCTTTCTTTCTAGAGCTCAGTCAGTCCGTTAGCAAGGACTTTTTGTCTTCAAAGCACACAGTTCAGGTACTGGTCAACCGGAGATACTTCACGACACGATGCTTCTGCTCGTCTGTATTCACCAAATCTGAACGTTACACGATGTTATATACTATCTAACTACCCAGCGTGCTAGTCCGCTGGCCCAATTAGTTCAGCTATCTCATAGGTCGAAACCTCCCACCATTTTAATTGTAGTAATACGTTTGCACTATTCTACCAGCCAGTTAACGTGCAAAAACTTGTCTAGTCATACTTAACAATGTCAACTGTCCCCACCTTGTTTCACCCCTACTCCATTACTTATTAATCACGAACATTAAAACCCACAAGCGTGAATCCAACAGTTTAACTTTACATTTATTTACTCACCAACTATAATTTGGCGAGGACCGTTCAAGGCCACCAGCCCATTTTTCATGGCCCTGGTAAAAAAACAACTCACTCTCTGCGTGAGTTTTAATAACATCTGAATCATGACACATCCCCCACCCCAGTTAAAATTTGCAATTTTAACGATATAAATGATTATCGTAAGGGGAAGGCATGAGTCGAGAAATTGCTCGAAAGGTTAACTTAACTAAGAATACTAGGTAATAACTAAGACTAGTACTAAAGTTAAAAAAAACCTACAGGACGGGTATCCCTGATGGACAAAACTCCATGAAAATCTTAAGGTTCCGTCCAAAAGTATATATCTCTCTGAGGATTAAATCTTACCTCTAAATACGTAGACATTAACAATCATAACTCTAAAATTTTAGAGTACAACACTGCTCCTGTGCGAATGTCATCAGGAATGCATACATACAACGAATAATACTCAAGAAAAGATAACTATAGTAGCATCGATGGCATTAGTGGATCTGGACTCCTGGTCTGCCATGACTTCTCGTCCTCGACCCTGGGCAACAACGTCTGGTGTGGCCAAAATACGGGTCGACGTCAGTAAAATAGCTGTTGGAACAAAGGAAAGCACAGGGGTAGGTGAAAAGTGTTCACAATGGGTGAACAATATGTGATACCATCCCTCGGTCTCTGAATGAGGTGCTAATCAGTATCCAACGCCAATACATATGACAGACTAAAATACAACAAGATTAAGGTAACCGTGATAATAGGTCGGCATGGACATTATCTCCACCAGGAATGGCCTTTATAATGAAGCGGTATTCCTGAAGGGCCAGACTCCATCTGGTCAAACGAGCGTTCTTGGCTCGGTTCGATTTTAAAAATAACAACGGTTTATGGTCTGTCTCGATGACGAATTCTGTCATAAGTAGGTAGCGGGAAAACGCGTCTACGGCGTATACAATCGCCAGGCATTCTCGCTCTATAATAGCGTATCTCTGCTCTCTCGGAAGTAATTTCCGGCTAGCGTACATACAAGGGCGCAATAAGCCATCTCTTTCCTGAAGCAAAACAGCTCCAATTCCTTGGTCCGACGCGTCAGTTCGGACGGTGAAGGTGCGCCTAATATTCGGTAGGATAAGCAGCGGCGAACTGGAGAACAGTTGCTGCACTGTCGCGAGCGCGGTGGCGCACTGCGTATTCCAGGTAATTTTGTTGGGTCTGTCTTTTCTTGTAAGATCGGATAACGGGGCCGTAAGGGCCGAAAAATTAGGAACGAATTTCCGATAATAGCTTAAGAAGCCTAACAGGCTACGAACCTGCTTCTTAGTATGAGGAGCCTGGAGTTTTAAAATCTTACTTATCTTACTGTCGTCCGGTGTTTGGACGCCTTTGGCGATAGTATGTCCCAGAAAGTTAATCTGCGTATAACCCAGGAAGACTTTGCTAGGCTTAGCTGTAAGCCCGGCATCTCGAAGTTTACTAAGCACTTGACGAAGTGCTTCTAAGTGGCCTTTCCAATCCGTATGGAAAGCGCAAATGTCGTCAAAGTAGCTTAGGACGCATGGTGTCTGCTGCAATAGGATGTTCATCATCCTCGCAAATGTCGCTGGTGCCGTTACGAGACCGAATGGCATGAATCTCCATTGCATGAGACCCATAGGGGTCTGAAACGCTGTGTACTGTTTACTGGCCTCTTCCATTGGGATTTGCCAGTAGCCTTTAGCCAAATCTATTTTCGAAAACACGGACGACTCGGCCAATCGCGCAAATAGATCTTCCTGATTCGGGATAGGTTCAGCATCGTAAATGGTTAGAGCGTTAAGCTTCCTGTAATCGATACAAAATCTAACGGAACCGTCTGTTTTCTTTACTAGTACAATCGGCGAGCAGTAAGGGCTCGTCGAGCGCTCAATGACTCCTAAGCTGAGCATCTTTTCCACCTCGGACTGTATGGTGTCGTGCGCTTGCAGCGGGCGCGGGTAGGGTTTGACAAACACGGGTACGTCCGAGTGCAACCGGATGACGTGTTGAACTAAGGATGTTTTACCCGGCAAATCAGTGAATACTGGCGAAAACTCCCGAACAAGATTCATGATGTCCTGTGTCTTACTTTGATCCAGCTCTGGATTGATATTAACGGAAGTCGCGTCCTCTGTGGCTTGCAAGGATAGGAGCGATCTAGTCATAGATAATGGCTCCCGGTCGTTGTCATCGATAGTGACCATCGCTGCGTTTGCTTGGGCCACAACATGGCATGAATGATCGTGATGAGTTTGATCATCGGTAAGATACTTTTTCAACATATTAATATGGTACACCTTATCGTTACCACGTATGGTAATGAGATAATTAACTCTCGAGAGTCGCTTTTTAACTAGAAAGGGGCCTTTCCAAGTGAGGAGTAGCTTGTTATTCGTTTCTGGTAGCAGCACCAATGCCCGATCTCCGACTGACAGGGTTCTTAACCGACTACCCCGATCGCGATATCCTATAAATGACCTGGTCCGTACGCATGCAAATTGTCGAGCCAGGTCGCATGCATTAACTATTCTATGTCGGAGATCGACTATGTACTGATACGCGGATCGCGTATCAGGAACGTCGGTATCAGAACCGGCGTATAAATCGCGTAAAATGGCCATCGGGCCACGTGGTTTTCGACCGTATAACAGTTCAAACGGGGAAAAACCCGTTGTCGCATTTGGGAGTTCCCTATATGCGAACAAGATGGCCGGAAGTCGACGGTCCCAGTCGCCAGGTCTATCGGCGGAAACGCGTGCCAGCATAGTTTTCATGGTGGCATTCCAGCGCTCGCAACAGCCATTGGACTGTGGATGGTATGGCGACGTAAGTTTCTGCCTAATGCCCGTGAGTTCCAATACTTTCCTGAAAAGGTCAGAGGTGAATTGCGGACCTCTATCAGATAATAATTCGGACGGGAATCCGACACGTGTGAATATGGTCACCAATGCCTCGGCGACGTGATCGGCCGATATTTCCTTTAAAGGGACAGCCTCAGGCCAACGGGTGGCATAATCGATTACTGATAGAATAAACCGATGGCCTCTATCCGACTTCGGTAATGGCCCGACGATGTCGACGGCAACTCGCTGAAATGGAGTGGAAACCGGCGGCATCTCTTGTATAGGTGCCCGCGAAGTTTTTCCTTTGGGGGTTCTTTTCTGGCATGTATCGCAACGCGACACATAGCTATTTATGTCCCCGTAAACCCCGGGCCAAAAAAACTGAGACAGGACTCTCGATTTTGTTCTCGCTTTGCCTTGGTGGCCCGCCAATGGCGTGTCGTGCGCGAGGCGGGTGATGTCTCGGCGAAATGATCTCGGTATGACCAATTGCAAAATAGTTTCGCGCTTTCCCCGAAAAACGCGATATAGGAGGTCGTCTTTAAGGCAGAACCTGGATGTATCCGGGTTGTCCGGATCAATCTTAGCAAAGAGGGGCTTTAGTGATGGATCTGTGCGCTGTTCGTTACGAAAAATCTCGGGGGTTACATCCAAATCGACGACAGGCGATCGTAATGTGTCGTCACTCTGGCGACGCGATTGTTGTCTTGTCGTGACACACGCAATGTCGTTATCATCCCAAATCCCGAGTTCGCAATCGGAGACGTCCTTTAAGTGGGGAATATTCCCAATGATTAGGTCGGCGACCGGATTTGGTAGCACGCAGGCCGTGACAACACCAGTTATAAACGGTGTGTCAACATATATTTCCGCCAAACGAAAATGTTCAACTGAACCACCAAAAGTAATGCATGTCGCATCGCGATCCAGGAGTTGTGCAGGACGGACCAGCGATTCACGTACACCGACGGTCGTACAGCCTGAATCTCGCAATACGGATGCTCGTATGGCGTTTACTCGTCCCTCATACAATGTCAGCGCGCCTCGCTCGTGGAGGGCGGACATAACTGGAATAACTTTATCTACGGTTTCGGCATTCCTAGTTCTGTAACCGCGGTTTTCGGTGAATGCTACAGAGCATGCATTTGCCGCATCTAATCTAACTCTGCATTGTCGCGCAATGTGGCCTCCGGCGCCACATCTATAACAGTAGACTGGATTATCATCCCTTCGATGTGTACCTCGATAAGAAGGAAATGTGGGCGCTTGATAGTAGTTGTTACGCGGTCCTCCGGTAGGGAAAGGACGTGTATATATCGGGGTTCCCAGTCCCGAGAAAATTTATGGGGATTCGGTTGCCTCCTGCTAACCGGCGGCTCGGACCGTGGACGAACCTGCGGCGACTGTCGAAAGGGCTGGCTTGATTGTCTCGACGGTACCGGTGTCTTAGTAGCAGCGCCGGCGTAACACGGTTCGCTTACTTTAGCTTTAGCTAACGATCGATTAGGGTGAGCCGCAGCATACCGTTCCGCTATCGATGTTATCTCGACGGTAGTTTTGGGGGCTTGTTCCTTAAAATGCGCCACCAGGTCCGTGTGGCAGGACATATATATTTGGTCTTTAATTATCAAATCATATAGTTTCTTGTAGTTTCCCTCTTCCACACCGGCCAACTCAGTCCAACGGCTGAGTAGGTGGCGGAGGCGGTCCACGTAAGTAGAGAAATTCTCAGATGCCTCCGGTTTGCAATCGCGGAAACGCTTATGAAATCCATCTTCCGTATGTTGGAAACGCTTTAATAGCGCGGTCTTTAGAATGTCATAGTCCCTAGCGTCATCAATAGTGAGGCTATGGAAAAATTCCAACGCTCTCCCTGTCAAAAGATTGGCGAGGCATGACGTGTACTCACTACGCTGCCATCCCGCGCAAACGGCATGGAGTTCGAAGCGGTGTAGGTAGGAATCAATACGATCAACCTTATCATTAAAGGTTGGCAATTTAGGCTTCGTTTTATTATTGTAAGTAACTTCCGGAGCCCCGGTAGGTTGGGCTTGCTTCGCTTCTAACTGTTTCAAAGCGAGCTAGTACTCTCTTTGAGCCTGTTTTTCCGCGCGTTCCGCGGCTCTATCGTCTCGTTCCGCAGCTTTTTCTTGGCGTAATATCTCCGCGGCCTTTTCTTGGCGTAATATCTCCGCGGCCTTTTCTTGGCGTAATATCTCCGCGGCCTTTTCTTGGCGTAATATCTCCGCGGCCTTTTCTTCTCGTAATCTCTCCGCGGCCTTTTCTTCTCGTAATCTCTCCGCGGCCTTTTCTTCTCGTAATCTCTCCGCGGCCTTTTCTTCTCGTTCTTCTTTCAGTTTCTGGTCTACCCAAGAAGCACGCTGAGCTTCCGGTATGCCAAATGATTGGGCTAGTTCCAAATATTTCTGTAGTTCGGCCATGATATCGGTCGATAATGCGATATAATAATGTCCTAATCGAGGACAACTTCTGAAAAATCTCTAACTTTATTCTCCCTTGAAGCAATTTATCAATTGCACTCTGCGGGTGTTCGTTCCTGCAGTATGAACGAAATTACCGAAATCAACAACAAACTGTACGTCTTAGTCAACCAAGTAGTGGTTGAGCTATCTCAGTGATCACTTAACTCCACGTATTTCTCCTAATCCTCAAGCAGTCAGTCTACTGCTTCCGTGATTGGTCGTTAACTAACGATACCAATGTAATATTCCCAGTGTATTTTCCGTACACTCCTAGCAGCGTTCCCTCTGCTATAAATCGGAATAAATCAATATTCACGATATTAACTTCCTTGGCTATACAAGCCTAACAACTCTAATATCCAGATTATCTCTCAACGTGCCCTAGACACGTGATTTATCCCAGGCAATAATATAGCAAGTATGAATACAAAATATAATAATGCAACACTATAATGGAAAAGAATTACATGGAGAGTAAGACGAGACTAACAGAAAGAACAAACGACAACAGACCTGACTAACCTGAAACTATCTACAAAAAGGTAAGAAAAAGAACAGGAGAGACGTCTTCCTAAAAGTACGAGGAAGATAGAACGCGAACAATCTATACGAATAACAGGTCCCTACAGAACTATTCAAGGCAAAGCAAATCTCCTATCCGTTTTAAACGCCATCTAGATCTGCTAGTCTGGCAAAAAGAGGTATGCTGAGTCTCGATCCCTTCCAACCACCCGCCTATCTAATCTAACACAAAAGAAAAAATAATGCCTGTCAAAAGTAGGGGAGCTGGAACGACGAACCCCTCAAATGAAGACAAATACAGATGGTTCACTTAACTGGGCAAAATGGACTGGCTCTTTCCTTTGGTCCACAGCGCTGGTCTTGTCTTTTCCTGATGCTAGCTGTCAGTCCCTCGTAGTGGTCCCAGGATCAATGACGAGAGGACATGCCAGACATGTGGGGGAGAAACAAAAAAAAATTAGCAGTATACAAAACTATAAACTACAAAAATGACATAAATAACAGTGGAGTCTAGAGTGGTAGACCTGCAGCTGTTTACGGGGTCCTCATTGTCACGAGTGGAGTGAGTGCAATTAAGGGGATTGCTACAGAGCGGGTGTAGAATAAGAAGAGCTCACGACAGACGGATAGGAAAAGACGTGAAAGGGGAAGAGTAAAAATAACTCATGCAGACAAGTGGGAAAAGCGTGCGTGTATGAGTGGTGTGGAAGTCTGAATGAGGCGAAAGCGCCGTATTACTATCACTGCAAGTTAGAAGGTCCTACGGATCGGACCTGTGAAAGAGAGCCCATCGGGCGGACTTAAAGGGAAGCAGTCGAGAAGACTAGTGAGAGTCTTTCCAGTAATGACTGGTATGTAGAACGTTGATTGATTATTATGATTGATGTATTATATTATATTCGTCTATTACCATGATGTGAATAAGTATATGTGAGGAATGTGGAAGTCCTTGATATTGGATATAGCAATGTGCGCCATGAGCGATAGATGAAAGTGAGTTCATGGATTTGTAGCGCGAGTGAGTAGTGTGTACTCCGATGGAGGTGTGTTACCGTAAGATGTGTGGTGAGTGAAAGGTGAACTAGTGTGTGTACGCTTCATGGATTGTAAGGAGAGGTGGAGTGAATAGGAATGGTAGGGTATTATACCAATGTAATATTATTCTTGTAGGTGTCGGGGACGGGCCGCAGAGCCACCTCGATGAGCACAGGGGATAGGCCAGCATAGGGCCGGAGGCCACACATAGGCCAGAAGTGAGGCTGTCAGGGCAGGACAGTAGAGGCACATAAAGTCGTGGCAGTCAGGCCACGGACAGGGACGTAGATATGAGAGTGAATGAGATACTATATTGGTGCCATGTTGATAGGCTAGTGAACTGATATTATGTTGTTGCCATGTTGATGGCTATGGAAATAATAATGTGTTATTGCCCTGCTGAGGTGCTAGGGGAGTGCTAAGGTGTATGACAATAGGAAGGGGATATTGAGAGACTGCGGTGCCAGTAAATTATTAATGTGCTATTAAGACCCTGAGGGGAGAGGCTGAGGCCGAAGTGCCTTTAGGAGTAACTACCGGATTGTGGATCCGAGGGAGAGTGTGTGTGAGAATAAGGCCGTTGTACGGCAGTCATTTCAATGATATAATGTATGTAATTGCGCTATTATATGTATAATTATGTTTAATAAATGTGTGAGTCTGATGGGTTGTTCTGTTAAGTGTTAAACTTGTTTGTTCGTGATTGTTGTCCTGTCATACTTATTACATCTCCCAGTCTGGGATTTGTGACACTCATCAGATGATAGTAGTGTCCTCTAGATGTCAGAGGGTGACGGGTCCTCTTCAGATGTCAGTGGGGTCCCCTCCAGATGTCAGTGGGGTCCCCTCCAGATGTCACGAGCAGAGTTAGGGTCTTGGGGATGTTACGACTGCACGAGAGGCAGCTAACTCACACTCGGACACAACCACACAAGAAAAGTATTAAATAACTAGAGCGTATATATGTCAGGCCGGTCAGGCCATAGTTTACATAAATATTAATAACAAAACAAAAGACAATAGGGGTATATATCCAAACCAAAAAAAACTCTAATTAATAACTTAACCAATGATATTCATGTAACTATGGAGGTACTGCAATCAATAGCAATTAGGTATATTATACGAAACTAGATATCAATTTAAAGTGACAGTTGAGTCGCCACTGGCCAGTCGCCAGGCAAACTCTCCATAAATCATATGGGCTTAAATGTTAGGAGAGCCCAGTACGTTCAAAGCCTACAGAAGCACTCTTCGGCTTGTAGGTAATTTAAGCAGTTGCCAAAAGACTATATTTTATGCACAATCACTATTCAATTCATCAACAATGTGCTATATTATTCCAATCATACTATGGCAATAGATCTATGATACAGGACACTCGTGGTCGAGTGCCAGCTGGGGTTTCCTTAGTCTTCCTATGAGGCTGTAGTTCTCTCTCTATCTCCGATCTCTATTATACTTGAATAAATAAGATATATTACCATTGCTCACGCCTACTGGTAGGCGCGAACATCAATATAGCGCAGCGTGGGCTTTCAAAGGTCAGCCCACTCAGACCTTTCTTTCTAGAGCTCAGTCAGTCCGTTAGCAAGGACTTTTTGTCTTCAAAGCACACAGTTCAGGTACTGGTCAACCGGAGATACTTCACGACACGATGCTTCTGCTCGTCTGTATTCACCAAATCTGAACGTTACACGATGTTATATACTATCTAACTACCCAGCGTGCTAGTCCGCTGGCCCAATTAGTTCAGCTATCTCATAGGTCGAAACCTCCCACCATTTTAATTGTAGTAATACGTTTGCACTATTCTACCAGCCAGTTAACGTGCAAAAACTTGTCTAGTCATACTTAACAATGTCAACTGTCCCCACCTTGTTTCACCCCTACTCCATTACTTATTAATCACGAACATTAAAACCCACAAGCGTGAATCCAACAGTTTAACTTTACATTTATTTACTCACCAACTATAATTTGGCGAGGACCGTTCAAGGCCACCAGCCAATTTTTCATGGCCCTGGTAAAAAAACAACTCACTCTCTGCGTGAGTTTTAATAACATCTGAATCATGACACAGACAGGTAGATAGACAGACAGATAGATAGACAGTCACTGAGTCAGACAGAGCAGATAGACAAAACGATACCGGAACAGATCATGTAAACAGTGACACTCATGTATTTGAAAAGAAGTGGCATTCTCCCCCTCCCCCCTTTTATTTCCAAATTGTCTTATTCCCTCCTGTAATTTTGGTGAAGGCCCAGCGAGGGAGGGGGGGTCGTTGATCAACAGATGAAATTTTTTACTCCAATCATTTTAGTCACGGGGCATGAAGGACAGAAAGTTGCAGGGGAAGGAGGGCTTCAGATATGGAAGGACAGAAAGTTGCAGGGGAAGGAGGGCTTCAGATATGGAAGGACAAAAAGTTGCAGGGGAAGGAGGAGTTCAGATATGGAAGGACAGAAAGTTGCAGGGAAAGGAGTTCAGATATGGAAGGACAGAAAGTTGCAGGGGAAGGAGGAGTTCAGATATGGAAGGACAGAAAGTTGCAGGGGAAGGAGGAGTTCAGATATGGAAGGACAGAAAGTTGCAAGGGAAGGAGTTCAGATACGGAAGGACAGAAAGTTGCAGGGAAAGGAGTTCAGATATGGAAGGACAGAAAGTTGCAGGGGAAGGAGGAGTTCAGATATGGAAGGACAGAAAGTTGCAGGGAAAGGAGTTCAGATATGGAAGGACAGAAAGTTGCAGGGGAAGGAGGAGGTCAGATATGGAAGGACAGAAAGTTGCAGGGGAAGGAGGAGTTCAGATATGGAAGGACAGAAAGTTGCAGGGGAAGGAGGAGTTCAGATATGGAAGGACAGAAAGTTGCAGGGGAAGGAGGAGTTCAGATATGGAAGGACAGAAAGTTGCAGGGAAAGGAGTTCAGATATGGAAGGACAGAAAGTTGCAGGGAAAGGAGTTCAGATATGGAAGGACAGAAAGTTGCAGGGAAAGGAGTTCAGATATGGAAGGACAGAAAGTTGCAGGGGAAGGAGGAGTTCAGATATGGAAGGACAGAAAGTTGCAGGGAAAGGAGTTCAGATATGGAAGGACAGAAAGTTGCAGGGGAAGGAGGAGTTCAGATATGGAAGGACAGAAAGTTGCAGGGAAAGGAGTTCAGATATGGAAGGACAGAAAGTTGCAGGGAAAGGAGTTCAGATATGAAAGGGCAGAAAGTTGCAGGGGAAGGAGGAGTTCAGATATGGAAGGACAGAAGGTTGCAGGGAAAGGAGTTCAGATATGGAAGGACAGAAAGTTGCAGGGAAAGGAGTTCAGATATGGAAGGGCAGAAAGTTGCAGGGGAAGGAGGATTTCAGATATGGAAGGACAGAAGGTTGCAGGGGAAGGAAGGATTCAGATGTGGAATGACAAAAAGTTGCATGGAAGGAGAAGTTAAGATGTGAAAGACAGAAAGTTGCTGGGAGGGGGAGGGGTGTGGGGGGGTGGGGGGGGGGTGAAAGAGGAGTTGAAAGTTTGGTGTGCAAGAGAGAAAGAAACGGTTTCAGAATGCGTATTTTATGGAGAACAGAGCAAGCCTTGGAGGCTTGGAGGAAAAGAGAAAAGTGAAAGAAAAGGGGGGGGGGGGGCAGAGAGATTGTGACAAATGATGAAGAGGTGGCGGAGAAGAGATTTACGGAAGAAAGAAAAGAGGAAACTAATGAAAAAGGGAAAAGAGAATAAGAGAGTGAGAAAGGAAAGGGGTAGCTAGAAAAATGGAAGGACGGGAGAGAGTGACAGAAAAAAGTATGGAACGAGTAAACAAAGAAATAAAGACAAAATGAAAAGTTCATTTCTTTGACTATGGCATATAGGCACGTGACAACCTTTGGACGACGGACAGACAAGCAGACAGACAGGCAGGCAGGATAGATAGATAGATAGAATGATAGATAGATAGATAGATAGATAGATAGATAGATAGATAGATAGATAGATAGCTAGATATATAGATAGATAGATAGATAGATAGATAGGTAGGTAGGTAGGTAGGTAGGTAGGTGGGTAGGTAGGTAGGTAGGTAGACAGACAGGCAGACAGACAGACAGATAGATAGATTATAGAAAGATAGATAGATAGATAGATTGATAGACAGATGGATAGATAGTTAGATAGATTATACTAATTATAGAAAGACAGATAGATAGATAGATAGATAGATAGATAGATAGATAGATAGATAGATAGATAGATAGATAGATAGATAGAAAGATAGATAGATAGATAGATAGACAGATGGACAGATAGTTAGATAGATTATACTAATTATAGAAAAATAGATAGAGAAGATAGATAGATAGACAGATGGATAAATAGATAAATAGATAGATAGATAGATAGATAGATAGATAGATAGATAGATAGATAGATAGATAAATAGATAGATAGATAGATAGATAGACAAAGGAACACACAAAAGTTATTTAAAGCCCATCCATAACAGGTAAATACCTCCTCTTCCCCATATCCAATGTCTTTATCTATTCTTGTTTATTTTACCAAAACCATTCAGCAACAAAGCTGACGTCATTTGCACTCGTTTGACCAGATCCGCCCCAAATCCTACAACATCGTGCCAGGGACGAGTCAGCAAACCCACTTCTATTTCTAATAATAATATCCTCTGATGGTTCAGTGTTGTACTTGTAAACAGATCAGCTTATTAATATTATATAATATTAAAGTCGAAGAGCCAAACCAATAACAAAAAAAGATTTTATAATTATACTAATAATAATAATGATGAAGATCATTTCTAAAGCGCCTAATCCAAAAATTGCTCTAGGTGATTTACAGAAAGTCTTGTTCTCTCCATCTACAACTC